>JBCFYV010011172.1:115741298-116128798 GCA_039000515.1 Timema cristinae
GAAACTAACTGGATTATGTTTCATTACCTTTACTGTCTATTTTCAAGTCCTACTTCTCAACCTTTTCGTTATATATATAGTTTTTAAAACTTGCACTTTAGTGTTTTATGTGTTTGTAACAATTTTTGTGTGAAAACGAATTTTTTAACTGCTATTAAGGCAGAAGATATATCATGTTAATCTTTAATGTTACTATGTAACATTGATTTGCTTAATTGGGACCGAGAGCATCATGTTTAAGCCTTATCTTCTTTAAAATTAATTGATGTTTAAAATTCTTACTCTAAAAATTACAATATTTCAGTGTACATGAACACTGGACAGCTTATTTAACTGTGTGGAGTTGTTTGTAATATGTTTTGTTGGCTTGTGAAAGCACGTTGTTTGACTTACGCAAATTAAGCTGCCATTGTTGTAGTGCATAGTAACCAAGCCTTGGCTTTAATACTCCCCCTTTGTTCCTGTGTGTATAGGAGAGGATCCTCAATAAGCACAGGAACTCGGTTAATAATTCATAATCTTGTTGGGGGAGATAGATCCTAGCCATGGTCAGAATTGCAAAACTTCTGTGTTTACATTCACAGAGACATCTAGTAGCAAACTCGAGAATGACGCGTGCGCGAGAGACAATATGGGGTCTCTAGCCTCCCGCGCGGCGGTGCTGCCCGCCATGTTGCCTATTGATCAGGAGCAAGTGCGAAGCGCATGCGCGCGAACCGTCGTGACTTTGGATTGCCCGGGTCTAACGTAATAAGTCTTCCTAAACATTTCTTCCGTCAGTTTTCACTTTGCAACAAGTATTCTAATAACAATGTGCATTGTTGACCGGCTTACTGTACATTGACAAGATGGCGGCCTTATCTGACCACAGACAGGTGAAAACTATTTGAATGTCATGTATAGGTGTTGGAAATTAGTTAGCTATTGATCCACATTGTGCTTTGCCTGTTCTTTTTTTTTCACCCCCATATTCTGACGTGTCATCGATTTTATTAGTAATAGTTTCTCGTAGCTTATATTAGAATATTTAGCGTAAGCAACGTTAAAAGTAGGTAATAGCGCTTTCTGAAGATTTAAGCGTCTATTTTGAACCCAGCCGATACATTTTGGTCAATTGTGAAAAATATATTTAATTGTTTCAATATTTCTTTATTCGAAACTATCTTATCCTTATCTATCTAAATTAAGTTTCGTTCTACAACTGTTTATTTAATGTCGCTCATTTTATAAACACCTTATTTACAAGGGAACTGGTTGATCGTGCCATAACCTCGTGCGACGTGACATCCCGCCAAAGTTAGACAGAGAGGCTAGATCTTGCTTGATCCCGCTTCATAATATACAAGGTTTTCTTAAAGATGGTAAAATTTTATTCAATACCAATAACTTTTTCAGTCTTATAATTTTACAACTTATTTAACTTTCTAAGGGATTGACTACATACTAAGTCTTCTTACATTAGGTTGGTTTTGGTTTTGAGCTCTTAACAAATATTGTTTTCGAAACGATTACACTTCGAAGGATAGGGACATTTTTATTTATTTAAAAAAGTATCAGTTATAAGATACCTATGCATTGGTTGTATTTTTCACCATCCCACAGTGTCTTTTTTTTAGCAAATAACTATTAGTAAGCCTATCAAAATTTGTTTACAATCAGATATATCTTTACTACTACCAGCTGTTATTTGGCTAGAACTTTGGCACTGCACCATTTGTCCTTCATTTAGAACTGTGGCATCATTTGATCTTCAATTAGAACTTTATCATGAGACCACACTTGTCTGTCAGTTATAACTGTATCATGACACCAGTTGTTCTTCAGCTAGTCAAAACTTTATCACACCAATTGTTCTTCAGCTAGTCAAAACTTTATCACACCAATTGTTCTTCATTTAGAACTTCAGCACGCACGACACTACTTGTCCTTCAGCTAGAACTTTAGGCAGGTGACCTGGCGGTCTAGGGGTAAGGTGTCAGACTTCTATGTTGGGGGCCCGGGGTTCAATCCTCGGTCCCGGCAAAGATTTATCTGATTGTCAAACCCTTTCTTCACCTCTGACAAGACGTGTATTAATCACAACTTGTGAATGTGTGTAATGCCAGGCCTGCACCATGGTTCGGATCCCACATTAAACTGTAGATCCTCCATTTCATATAATAATCACTCTACCATATCACATTAGCGAAAGTGCGTACAACCCGAACGGGTAGAAAGATGCGGTGATGATGATGATGATAATAATAATAAAATTTTGGGACGGCACTAGTTGTCCTTCACCGATAACTTTATCGTGGCACCAATTGTCCTTAGGCTAAAACTTCAGCATGGCACCAGTTGCCGTTAAGTTAGAATTTTATTATGACACCAGTTGTCCTACTGCTAGAACTTTAGCATGGTATTTGTTCTGTGCATTTTCGACTACCTATTTCCTAAAGCTCTATTTACAAAATAATATTGCCTATAACTCGGAAATTATTGATTTTATAAAATATGCCCAAGTTTTATATCCGTAAAAGTGCTACTTCTCAATATTAAGTTATTTCGTATCTAATAAAGTGGCGTAGATATGATACAAATGGGAAATTTTCTCTTATCTAAACTACTCACAAAGTCATTTCCATGAGAAAATGAGATGCGCTATTTTGTTTGTAGTGTTAAACAATGCCTGGATACGAATTTTTAATCAAAATTGTTAGAGCCCATTTTGAAAAAAATAAATTTTTTCACCCTTAAGTAAACTAACCATAATTTTATGGTTATATAGCTAATTCCAAACATTCTTTTGGAGAACTTTATGAAAATCTTGAATACCCAGTTTTATCCCAATCGGTAAAATGGTATCGGCTCTCGACCGAGATTTTACATCTCGAAAAACGCATTTCGGGTACAGGGGGTCATGAAACGTTGACAGCCATCAAAATCTCGAATGAGATTTTTTTTTTTACGATCAAAATACTTTCTCTCTCCGAGGGGTTAAGCTAAAGTAAAATTACATTTTACATTAATAGACAAGAAAATAATAGTTTATGTATGAAATTACGTATATTATGTGTTTTAAATACATATTTAACAATAATATAATTTCTAGTGTATCCAAATATTTGACTTTTTTAACAGCTTCCTCAGGAACTTTAAATGTCTGATATGTCAGAAAGTGTGCACCTATAAACGTAATTCTTCCACCAATAATTTCAAAACTTTGTATAGATTAACTTTAAGTTCTTTCTCGTCCGGGGTTCACTCCTCGGTCCCGGCAAAGATTTATCTGATTGTCAAACCCTTCCTTCACCTCTGACAAAACGTGTATTAATCACAACTTGTGAATGTGTGTAATGCCAGGTCTCCACCGTGGTTCGGATTCCACGTTAAACTGTAGGTCCTTCATTTCATCTCACATTCACCCTACCATTGCACATTAGCGTAAAGTTTGTATAACCCGAATGGGTAGTAAGACATGGTGCTAATAATAATAATTTAAGTTCTCAAATTTTCTAGTGTGGTCTCATGTCTCGCATTAAAGTCGGATATTGAGTTGGTTTCTTTAATACAGCTAATGTTATGAACCTATTTCGAGGAAATTATGGCACCAGGCTAAAGATTTTTCCACTATAATTATTTTTTTTTTTTTTACATCTCGCATCAAGGCCAATAAATGGGTCAATTGTTCTAAACCGATTTGGTCCCAATATTAGCGGCACTAAATTGAGGGTATTATTAGAGAATAGAGACCACTTCTCATATTGAGGTCAGTATTTTTTCATATAACACCTACAGCTATTAATTAATTTGAAAAAAATAAGTACACATTTAATAATGTCAGAATGAATATTTTCCACCAGCAAAATTATTTATTTATCACATTAAGGTCAGTCAATATTCTTTACTACATATTGATTTATATACAATTTGGTACAGCTGTGAGTAGCACCATATGGAATGTCTTCTATAAGTAAATATAATCCACATCTTGCATCAAGTCAGTCAATCCCCCCCCCCCACATGCACATTTTTAAATCTTTACGAAAAAAAAAAATATTTGAACAAAATTTGCTCTCTAAGGGTCAACGAAGGATAATTATTTCAATACTTTTGGGAGGCTTGTTAAATATTATTATTATTATTATTATTATTAGCACCGCGTCTTACTACCCATTCGGGTTATACGCACTTACGCTAATGTGTAATGGTAGGGTGATTGTGAGATGAAATGGAGGACCTACAGTTTAACGTGGAATCCGAACCACGGTGGAGGCCTGGCATTCCCCCTTGTTAAATAGAAGAATCGTTTTATATATTTATTATCAAAATTAAGAAATAAAAATAATTACACCCTTATTTTTTTAGCACCGCGTCTTATTTACTACCTGTTTGGGCTATACGCTCATGTACTAACTATGCTAATGATTTTTTTAGGGATTAGGAAAGCTATATTTAAAAGGAGTGTACCCGAATTTGCGTGGAGGGAGAGTGGAAAACCATTTTGGAAAAACCACCCTCAGTATACCCGACCGAGATTCGAACCTCGATCTCTTCATCATTGGCGGTCTAGTCTACTACGAGACCATTCGGCCACCGAAGCGGCTAACTTATACATATTTGAACACGCAACCTAACTTTTACCAAAGGTTTTTTTACGTGTGCTTTCTGAACATACTGATTATATTAGCACACGACTTACAAACTAACTTGATTATAGATCTTAATACTCAGATCTCCAGAATTGGAACACGTAAGTTGAATATACAGACGTGCTCTCGATTGATTCGATTCATATAGCTAAATAAATATCGAGAGGTTTTTTGTATTACATAATTCTTGCATCCAAATACAGCATATTCTTTTTCCAGATATATACACTTTCATTTATCGTGACTTAATTTATCAGTGATTAGCTTTAACCCGCTTCTATGACCACATGGTTTAAGGTGTCAATCTCGCAGTAGACAAGACTGCCAATGATGGGGATATTGAGTTTCCAATCTTGGTCGGGTGTACCGAGTTTTTTTTTTTTCCAAAATGATGTTCCACTCTTCCTCCACAAATGCGGCTACACTTCCTCTAAATTTAACCTTGCTTATCTCTAAAAACTATTAACGTAGTTAGTACCTAACTGAATAACACGAACGGGTAGTAAGACGTGTTGCTAAAAGAATAAGCTTTAACATATACTTGGTTACGGCGATTATCGTTCGATCAGGTCATACCACCAGGAGCGCTGTAGTCAACCTGTCGCGCGCAAATTGCCAAAACGTGTTACGTTTTATCTTATACGGTTTATGGTGAGGTTTTTTTTTCTCCAGCCATTGGAATAAATTGTGTGTCTCTGTAAGATCACATCAAGTAAGTACTTATTCATGTTAAATAAAAGGTGGAAATAATAACAAATCTAGTACCCGCGCCCGTGGATAAAGGTGTCTGTCTATCCTAGTCTTATTCACCGGTTTTGAAGAGTTGGGGTTCGAATCCTTGCTGGGTATGTATATGCTCGGGTGATTTTCTCATAACGGTTACCTACTCCGCCTCCGAGCGATTGCAAGTACACTTTCTTTGACAAATCTTCCTTCATCATCCTTACCCCAATAATATTCTGAATAGGAACTAAGACGTGGTCCTTGTATGCACCTCGACGATCCCGACAATCCTTTTAGCCCCTTCAAAACTCTGGTTATGTATTGTGCGACAGACAAAAGTAGGACAAGTTGCTGGAAGATCTAACTAATGGAGATACTACAGTACACGCTTGACTGCCGAGATTTGCTTTTATTTTATTCACAACTTGTAGAGTTTTCACTATATTTTTTATATTTTCGCTAACATTATAAAAAAAATTAAAATCTTTAATTTGCGTGAGCTATCTTATTTTGTCGCGTGTGAGCCAAATAAGGTATAACATTAGGTTTGGAAAATACCTGGGAGAGTCGAAACATTTCGTGTGATAAGGAAAGGTTATTGAAAAGTTAGAGAAATATTTTTTTATATTACTCGAGTTTACAAATATTTTTTTATGATTATTTGCTAAATATATTTAAAGAAACGTTGTAAAATCTTTATTTTATTTCTGACAAATTTTATTTCCAAAAACTGGAGACATTTGTTTCCACTGATATATATTCCGCTTTCCAAAAGTGCAACAACCTCCGATTGTTATGTTGTTTAAAAAATTGGGGCTGGAAAACCTGAAAAAGTCAAGGAATTTTAAAACTTACTAAGATGATCGAGCCTCTATATTTTACTTTATTTGTAAGTTTTAAAATTCCTTGACTTTTTCAGGTTTTCCAGCCCCAATTTTTTAAAAACATAACATATATAATATATAATATAATATATATATATATATATATAATAGTAATGCATAAAAAAAGTTCCTTGTTTACTCACTCACTCTATATAATTTACCTATATTTCCAAATCCAACACCTTAGCTCAGTCGGTAGCATGTTGGCCTACCGATTTCAAGTAGGTGAGTCGATTCCACCATAGTTGAAATTGTATCACCGAGAAACTGGGGTGTTGTTTGGTTGGGTTTTTTTGCCCCCTAAAATTAAACTACTGTATGTTCAAGAAAAAAAATTGGTTAACGCACGAGTCGCCAAAATAGCTCACAAATTTCCTACGTTTAAAAAAGTGTTTACATTCTTTTTTCTTTTTTGTTAAAAAAACGTACAATACATCATACTATTTAAAAATTACAAATAAATCCATTAATTGATTATTAAAAACTCAAAGCAGTTTTGAAATTTATTTTCGCGCTGCTCAAATTGTAATATTAATCGCTTCAGATTTCATAGTAGGGATTATGAGGGCAGCTTCTAGCTAGCTAGTGGGAAGAGGGGATCGTAAAAGTACATTTGGTGAACACTAGGCTGATATTCGAACTTGGACCTTCTCGTAACTGGTGATCTAGGCCATTGCGAGCTTGATCCCTAAGATCGCGTGACTATTGGTTTTTTAATTTAAAAATAAAACTAACTAGGGACTTCATTTAATGGCTACTGTAATTAAACTATATAAAGCGTTGTTTCGCAAACGGTGTGTTGCGGCACAGTGGTGTACCGTACGGTCAGAGCCCAGAGCGCCCGCCACGCATCGATGTTCAATAAGAACGCGAATGAAGTTGGTAGGAGCGGCAGCCATCCGTCGTCCGTTTTTCTTATTTACCTTATTTACTCGTAATTACTAATATCTTAAATATGCTATATCTGACAAATTAAGAAGCTTACCTGCGAAGTTAAAAAGAGTTACGGTTTACCGAATTATAAATGGTTTAAACTAAATATTTTCATATGTTAGAGAAGCGAGTTCAAAACAGTGGCGGCCGAAGCTTATTGGTGTGGAGAGGGTGAAGGCAGGAAGATCAGAAGAAAAAGTGATTTTTTTTAGGGACTGGCTTTCTACCCTTGCCCACCTTCCCCGATAAATGTTTGAAAATTGGATGACCTAAGAGCTATTTGAAGTGGTCCTTCCTGATTTTGGAAAATTAGATTTTCTTGGAAGATATTTTAAAATTCTTCCCCAGATGTTTTTTTTAATCAGGATGTCTCTAGATATTATTTGGAGTGGTCCTCTTATAGCAATTTTCTTTTTAATTTGATCCCTCTGGAAACTATTTTGAGTAATTCTCGCTTTGAATAAAAAAGAAAAAGATACCTCTAGAAATTTTTAAAATTGTCTTACCCTAGAAACTTTCGAAATTTGGATGGTCCTCGAAGTTATTTAGAGTGATCCTCACTTGACTTTTTTTCGACAATTAGATGCATTTAGATGCTATTTAGAATGATTTCCCTGAAACATTTTTTTAAAAATTTGATGCTTTTAGAAGTTATTGGGAGTTTTCATCGCCTGTATTTATTTTTTTGAAAACTATATGCATCTATAATCTTTTGGAAGTGGCCCTTTTCAAACAAATTTTTAAAATTGGATGCCTCTAGAAACTTGTATATTTTTGAAAATTGAATGCCTTTAGAAGTTATTTGCAGTGTGATATATGTATTTTGGTTTCATATTCTAGAATATCAGAAGATATGAACTACATTTAGAGGGGGCTAATTTATTCCAGGAGGGGCAATGACCCCTTACCCCAAACTTCACTCCCTGGTTTCGCTGTTACTAGCTTGGAATGATCTTTCCCCCAATTTTCGAAAATTATACTTTTTTTTAAAGCTAATTAGAACAAACCATCTCCGGGAAATTTTTTAAATTTAGATGCCTATAGAAGCTATTTTAAATAGTCCTCACCCATTTTCTTATAAATTAGATTTTCTAAAAGCTATCTAACGGGGGTGCTTCCCAAGATTTTATTTAAAATTTTGAAAATTAGCTTCTTTTGGAAGCTATTTTGAGTGGTACTCACCTGGTTATATTTATAAAATAATATCTTTTTAGAAGATATTTGAAGTGATCTTCTACCGACAAATTTTTGAAAATTGAATGCTTTCAGAAACTATTTTGAATGGTCTTCGCGTGAAAATTCTTCAAAATTACAAGCATCTAGTGGATATAATTGGAGTGGTCCTCCCCTCGATTTTTTTTTTTTTTAATTTGGATGGCCCAGAATATATTTAGAATACTCCTCGCCTAATTTTTTTGAAAGATGCTTCTAGAAGTGGTTTTCTCCGGCAATTTAAAAAAAATTGACTGCATCTAAAAGTCATTAATTTTGAGTTTTATGTAAGGCAATTTTTTAGCTTCATATTTGATAAAATCAGCGAACTTGAAATACATCAGTGGGAGGGGTGGAGGAATTTCTTTCCAGAATTTGATCCCCACTCGCCACTACTGCTCCAGAAAAAAAAGTCAACCTTTAATCTTGGAACATTTGACGTTACTTCATAAAAAAGCATATACTTTCTTAATTAAGATTTATCAAATTTATCGAACAACTATTGGACTGGGTACGTAATCCATTTTCCTCTTCCTCGCCGCGTACCCCAAAAATAGGAACCGACAAAAATTTAGATTTTGTAAGAACACCGTGAGTTTTACTGATACGCGTGGCAGGGTACGGGTTGGATGTCACGTATCAGGTACTTTAGAAATACATAATTTATTTAATATAATTAAAATATACTTCTGTGAACGTCTGTCATTTTTATCAATGATAATTTCCTTTAGTCATGATCTAACAATTTCAGAAATCAGCGTTATTTTCAATTTTATTTTCTTCTTCCAAAATTTCAACTCGAACCGTTTATTTGTTTAGTTTCTAGCTTGAATTAAACTATTATTTAGGAAGTTTGAACACTTCGGATAGTAGCATAACTGTAGGGCCTACATACAAAAACAAAGTTTATCCATATGAGTAAATTGAACAACCTTTTTTAGTATCGTATTTCGAAATATTTTACTTAAATTTCAATCATTTGTTCTTATGTTAAGTACCCCAACCAGATCCTTAGTAAAATATTCCAATTTAAGTCATTTTGGTTAGAAGAGCGGTTTAGAAAATGCAAACTTATTTGTGTTATTCTGTAGGTATTGATATTATCTCTCAAAAGTGACAGCTGCATATAACATGACTTGATGTATGAATATATATTAAGATTGTTTTAGTAACTTAAGTATCTACCTGATACTATTCTTCCTACCAAAAGCTGCTTTTTTTTTAGCGCTTAAGGTTGAAGGTTATATTTAGGGTAAATATACCCATATTTGTGTAAAGGAAGAGTGAGAAACCATTTTGTAAAAACCACCCCCAGTACACATACCGAGATTCGAACCTCGATCTCCCAGTTATCGGCATTCTGATCTATTGCGAGAGTGACACTTTAGACAACGCGGCCACCGAAGCAGGTAAAGTAGCTCGTGTTAAAGCTCCATCTAAATTCAGCACTGTAAACGAAATTAATATACCCTTGATCATTTGAGGCGCCATTGGGACGACCACATTTATTCTTTCCCCGTGAGTCAGAAGTAATTCTCGCTGATACAGTCGTCCCTACCAATCGCACGTGACTTGACCTTTAACCCCTCCAACAACACACACACACACAACCCCCACACTTTTCCTCACTTGTAGCTAGTAAGCTGGTTTTTATGTTATCTACCCTGTTTCATCTGATAAATGCTAGGAATTGACCAGTATTCGTTTCCACGCTATGCCATGAGCACGGAAGGTCTGTGGTAGGGAATATGCTCGCAGACAATTTTTTATTTGTAGCCCCACCGGTGCTTTTTATTGACAATATTATTATTAAAAACTGACGACGAAAGAAATAACTCTCAAAACTCAGAAAGTTAATTTACTTTTTTTGATTATTTTTTTGATTTATTTTATTCAACTAAATAAAATATATAATAGACATGCTTCGGTGGCCGCATAGTTTGAGGTGCTACTCTCGCAATAGACTAGACTGCCGACGATGGGGAGATAGTGGTTCAATCCCGGTCAGGTGTACTGTTAGTGCTTTTTTTTCCTAAATGATTTCTCACTGCTCACACATGCGGATACACTTCCTCTACATTCAACCCTCATTATTCTTGACCCAATAGCGTAATTAGAGCATAGCGTATAACCTCGAACGGGTAGTATACATACATATATATCTGGATAGATAGACGTGGTATATATATTAGGAATTTGTTCAAGCTTGATATTTAGGAATCAAATAACCAAAGCTATTATATTTGTTTTAGTGAGGAGTTCCTCGCATCTATATATCATATTCTGAAATTTGAAAAATTACACTTGGACAGGGGATTCGAACCCGGGACCTTTGGCTTAGTACGCCAATGCTCTAACCACTGAGCTATCCAGGAATCGTTCCCGTGCCCAGGGTTTTTCAGGATTTTATGTTTAGAAGCTATGTGCCCATACCTCAAGGCAAAAGCAGCAATTATGATCAGAATTGATGTATAGAGTGTTACATTATAAATAACCCTATAAACTTGTTTTTCGGAGAGGCGAAAAAATATAGTTTAATGGTAGTTCACTGATGACAGATATTTTAATAATTTATTCCAAACTATAATACACTCCAAGGAAATAATAGACCATTTTCTGTCCTAAAGTTTCTCAACCTTGTTTGAGGTGATTCAGAGAGGAGCAATTATTTGTCATGGAATAAATTGTTTTTATTCCGTGATTCACGTTTTATCGCCCATCCAGCCTATTCGCCCATTTACATTAATGGAGTAGAAATTATAAAGGTATGGTTTTAGAGGTGTACCCGCATTTGTGAAGGGGGAA
This sequence comes from Timema cristinae, assembly GCA_039000515.1. Taxonomy (NCBI): domain Eukaryota; kingdom Metazoa; phylum Arthropoda; class Insecta; order Phasmatodea; family Timematidae; genus Timema; species Timema cristinae. The sequence goes on from JBCFYV010011172.1 coordinate 115,752,487, forward strand.
ATAGAAAACCCATTGTTCCCGGCCAGAATTCGAACTTCAACTCCCCCTCCTCATCTTAACAACGCCAAACCATTATATTGCGAGACTAACGCCGTATGGCGTGTGTCTACCGTTGCGGACTTATTATTATTATTATTATTATTATTATTATTAGCACCGCGTCTTACTACCCGTTCGGGTTATACGCACTTACGCTAATGTGTAATGGTAGGGTGATTGCGAGATGAAATGAAGGACCTACAGTTTAACGTGGAATCCGAACCACGGTGGAGGCCTGGCATTCCCCACATTCACAAAATTTCTTGTCAGAGGTTGCAGACTTAAAACTCACTAAATAAAAAAGGGCATATTAATAGAGAGACTTGAAGGTGTATGAGACTCGAGAGGTGAGAGCGAGTAAGAAGCAATGAATGAACAGTAATGTGAATACAAATTAAAACTATAAACCAGCTCGCAGTTAATGAGCTTTGTATTTTCCTTCCGACGGAGGGACACTTAAGCGCCCCCACTAGCGACGAAGAGATGAGGTTCCGCTATAGAAGGGGGTGGGTGGGGTATAATACTATGGAAAGCAGCGTAGTAACCTACTTTCAAATCGTCTCGGACAGAAATAGAATGGAAGGAGGTTCTCTGCCCAGCCGTAATAAGATATAAAGTACAAGAACGCCAATGTCTTCCCTAAGGGTCGATCAGTAAAGCAATTAGAAGACAACCAACATCTTCCCACAGGACCGATCAAGAACATTATTTCGGAAACAATCAATATAATCACAAGAGTCGATCAGCAATAATAATAGTGTAGCCAGATTAGCGGTCGACTGTTTGCTGCTTGCTTCGGCACGCTTGTCATTTGTTGTATGAGCGCGCTTTCTCTGTCGCTCCATCGTTGTTTAGCAGACAGCCTTGCTGCCAAGGTGATTAGAGGTAAAGGGCCGGGGTGGGGGTGTGTGAATAGCTTGATTGGAAGAAAAGGGACACGTTTAGAAGTGTCTAGTCTCTTTTCCTTTGAATCCTGTAGAGTAGGCTAGAAATGGATAACCAGAAAACTCCAGTCTTAGTTTATGTTAACCAAGTGAGTGGGCCGGTGTGTCCGGGTTAGCGTGCCCGGGAGTGGGGGCTACGTGATCAGGGAGTGGGCCAGCGTGTCCGGTGTGTTTATAGAATGGACCAACACGTCTAGAGAGTAGATCGGCGTGTACAGCGAGGGAATCACCGAATACAGCGTTCGTTCGTGTAACGTGGGTCAGCGCAGTGTGTCTTAGGCGAGGACAAGTGGCGACTAAAGTGAACTACACGGGTGACTTAGACATTGATTGTTGTGAGCTGTGTTTACACTAACATTTTTGTGACTGTCTTAAATATATGAATTGTTAATATGTGCTCTTTTGGTAATTAATTTGTTTGTTTGATCTAATTCCATTTTATGTGTTTTTATTATCTTGTTAACTTTTAATTATTACTATTACTATTATTATCACCACGTCTTACTACCTGGTCAGGTTATACGCACTTACGCTAATGTGTAATGGTAGGGTGATTGTGAGTTGAAATGGAGGACCTACAGTTTAATGTGGAATCCGAACCACGGTGGAGGCCTGGCATTCCCCACACTCACAAGATGTCTTGTCAGAGGTGAAGGAAGGGTTTGGTAATCAGATAAATCTGTGCCGGGACCAAGGATTGAACCCCGGACCCCCAGCATAGAAGTCCGACACCTTACCCCTAGACCGCCAGGTCACCTAACTTTTAATTATTACTCTTAATTTAGTGACTTGTCTAGTTATAGTTATTTCAATTCTATCAGTGTAACTTTTGTGTTGTTTTATTTTTAATACTCAAAACTTTGAATATTCTGTGTGCATTTTAATTCTTGTTTGATTAGCATATTTCCCATTATCCTGAAAATAACTCACGGATCACACGGTGACGTGTTAACGGCCCGCGACCTCCCAGGAGACAACCCCTGTCTTCCCATAGGAGTGGTCATCAGATATAGTTTTTATAAGATAGCCCATATCGTCCCAATGATCGATCAGCAATGATATTTCTAAGACGACAAACCACATCGTTTCAATGATCGATCAGAAATGATAGTTCTAAGAAAACAACCCATATTGTCACAAAGGGTCGATTAATTATCAATATTATTTTAGACCACAATCTTTGTCTTTTTGAAGAATCTATCAGCAATGATAGATTTTAGAAGACAACTCATATATTCGCAAAGGGTCGATTAGCAATATTATTTTTAAGGCAACTCTTATCTTACTAAAGGATTGAACAGCAGCAATGTGTCTGTGAAGCTAGAAGCTTCAAGGCAAGTCAATCCACATTATTATTAAATTAACACTCCGTTGACGGGTTTTAAATGTTTTAGCTTGTCTGGGGGGAGGGGGGGGGAGTGCGAAGGGGTGGAGGGTGTTTCGAGAGAAGAAAGACGCTCAGTCTGTGAATCGATAAAGAGGAGTTTCCAAATCGTGTAACATCGCCTTTTCCGATAGAACCGGGTGGAGAATGAGCATACGGGCTATTATATAGGTTACCCTCCTAGGTGTAAAGAACTTGTTCGTTAAGTGGCCTCAAATTTTGGAGGATTCTATGGCCAAATGTTCTTAGGCGTCTCTCTTGTGTTGGACTGGCCTGCTGAAGTCGCAGGGATCAGCGTTCGAATCCCGGTCGGGTCTACTGAAGGGTGATTTTCCCTAATTGATTTTCCACTCTCCTTTCACGTAAATGTGGGTAGATTACCTCTAGAATGCTTCCTTCTTTATACTTTCCACATTAGAGTACTTATCAAATATGCGTATAACTTGAATGGGTAGTAAGACGCGGTGATTAAAAAAAATCCTAAAAAGAAATGTTGTTATTGGTATCCTCCTTTAGACATGGGCCTGTTTCATCATATTTTTTAAACACTGTAAGATACATGAAATATATTAAAGTTATAAAATATGTTAAACAACATTGAAATCATCAGACTTAGTTTGGTAGAACGTTTTTGCAACACCCAACTCTAACCCGGAAGATCGATCTTTGTTCATCCTCAACCAAAGTGCTGGGAAATGGCTCGCTCGTATTGTGGTTTTTCCAACTACTCCCCGTAAGAATGCTGGTGTATTATATTACAGTATTATCCTACTCAACATGCTTTTCTTGGTTGTCACTGGGGAGCACGCAAATAAAGTAAAAAGTCTTGTCCTATATCATTATTTTGTGACGGGGAGGTCGGGCTGGGGTTCGAAGTTCTGACAGGTTTACTTTTTTTCCTTTATGGATTTTCACTTGATCTCCACGCATATGCAGGGACATTTCATCTAAAAATATACCTTCCTCATCCCTACATTATTAGTGTAAATATGCGGATAACCCTGGCAAGTTGTATGACGTGGTACACCACCACACACACACACACACACACACACACAAGATAATCCGATAGCCAACCAGTATCGATTTAGTCCAATTTTCTTAATAAGAAACTATTTAAAATACAAATTTATCTTTACGGCAACCCGCCCCGTGCTATTGTGGTCAATGCATCTTGCTACAAGCCTAGGGGTCCCGGATTTGTTTCTGGTGTTAACGTTCCTTAAGATAAATTAAAATAAAGTGAACACTTTAATGTGGGGATGTAGGAAACGCGAGTAAAGGCTAGTGTTCTGTAATGAGCATTGCAACATTAAATGAGAAATTTTTTAAATAAAGAGAAAAGGTTATCATTAAATTCCAGGACATCCTTGACAGATATTCAAGAAATGTTTATATCACCGCGTGAAGGTGACCTGGCGGTTCAGGGGTAAGGTGTCGGACTTCTGTTCTGGGGGTGTGGGGTTTAATCCTCGGTCCCGGTACTGACTTATCTGATTGCCAAACCCTTCCTTCACCTCTGACAAGACGTGTATTAATCACAGCTTGTGAATGTGTTGAATGCCAGGCCTCCACCGTGGTTCGGATCCCACGTTAAACGTCAGGTCCTCCATTTCATCTCACAATCACCCTACCGTTACACATAAGCGTAAGTGCGTGTGACCCGAATGGGTAGTAAGACGCGGTGCTAATGATAAATAAACCACCACGGGAAGAAAATATATTTAACACTCATTTTTACTCTTTTTTTTTTTCTAAACTCCCTATTTTAAATTGTACTTGCAGATATGGTTACAAAGCGGTCGCTTCATATAATTATATAAGACCTAATTTATTGATACTGTCTAATAAAACAAAATGGGTATAAAAAAACCTGACTATTTGGAAGAGAATTAAGTACCATTTAAATAAATAGCAGCTATCTTTTCCGGGCTCTCGCCTGTAATTTTAAAATGGCTGTCATCGAAAAATACCAAGGGAAACAAAAGTCACTTTATCTAACTAACTAACTAACTAATGGACCAATGTTATCACAGTCTCTGTATCTTGGTCCTCAAGGTTCTGACGTCCTTCGTCCTATATCACCCTTCTCGAGGGAGGGGGGATATTGTGAGAGATAAGATGAGCTCCAGACGTCACAAGGAGGAAAATGAATCATTCCATTTTAAATTGAAATTAGGGTGAAGAGGATGGTAGGCAATTTAAAACAAAATATGTAGTTCCCTTTTGCAAATGGGAATTTCTTTAGTGTCATATTTAAAAGTATCTTCTTAAATATATGGGCCACTTATTTATTTTTTATTATTTGAATGTATGGTTTCTTTATAATGTGTGTCTATTTCAATTCCTTAGAACCTTCAGGTATAATTTAGGGATATTTTAATAACTCAAATTAATTGCCAGTCTCCTTGCAAGAACTTGCCATCAAATAAATGTATGGGAAAGTTTGTTTTTAATTTTACATTTGGCAATGTTTTAATTGCTTTCCAGGAACTTTCATCTATAGCTGTAGAATGTAGATGGTGTGTAAACATGAGTAGAGTTAAGTGTTAATTTTATTTCAAGAAAGTCTATTGCTAATGTATGTATAATATGGTTTTAAAAGGGGATAAGAACTAATTCTATTGGCATTGTAGACTTAACTTTGGATATCATAATATATTATTAAAATTTTTTTGTTTTTTTGCATTGTGTCTTACTATGGTTGATTTTTTTTTTTTTAATTCCCAGCTTTTGCTTGCAAGTAGAGTATTTCTATAACGCTTAATGTTTAATAATTTCTAGTACTAAGGTAATTAATTTATCTCATACATTTTGTAATTCGACACCTTAGCTCAATCGGTAAGCATGTCTGTCCATTGAGCTAGGGGACTCGGGTTCGATTCTCAGCATGGTCGAAAAATGTATCATTGGTGAAATGTGGATTTACTCTTTCACAGTGATGAATTAACGGGCGGGGGCTGAATGTTGTGCCTCTCCTAGTCTAAGTTAAATTATAAGACATATGAATATATGACAGGGCTAGCAATCCGGAAGTGAAAAATATATGACTTTAATAAAAAACTGACCCAGGCCATAGGCTGGAAACAGTAATGGAAGTAAAGTAAAGTAAATTTGTATTAGTAAATTAATCAAAGTTGATAAAATAGTTCTTAATCCATGAATAACAAGATTACAGTTTGTAGGTTTTATCTGGAAAGCCTGGTTTATTATTTAGATCTAAATCATAATACATGTTTATAGATTTTGTCCTGGCAGTCAAATATTAAAATTTCTTGTGGGTCAGTTCACTTTCTCTTATATCTCGGTTCCGAAAAATATTCACTAAGAACTGGAACCAGTTTTGGTTCCTAGGAAGTTGATTCTTGGTCCCTTGGTGTTTAGTTAGATGGTTTAAAAACATTTGAATAGATAAATAAATATAATAAAAATGACCATATCTGAAAGTTACAAAAGTTATTAGATCTACTTTCACATATTTAAACACCAAGTCATATGATCGGGATTTGTCACTTTTGATAGATAATATCAATGCTTATAAAACAAAATTAATAATATATAAAGTAAAGTGTATTTAATCTTACTACAAAAAAAAGTATTTTTCTGTGGTTTTTTAATCTGTCCTTTCCATAGAAGTTCTTCTTTACAAAAATAAATAGCCTATACCAATAGTTAACATAAAAATAGTTTATATTTTTAATGTACAACTTATATATTATAGAACCAAAATAATAGAATCGGATCTGAAAAATTGTTAGTACCAAACCGTTGCTATAATTTAGTGTTGTTGATATAAATAGGTTATTTATTTAATTTGTAAGTCACATTCTAGTATATTTGTGTGTTTGGAAATTACAAGTAAGATTATCAAATAACTAAATAAGCCTATTATTCACTATAATTATATATTATAACGGCAGTAGTAGTAGTAGTATAGTAGAGTAGTAGTAGTAAGTAGTATGTAGCAGTATAGTAGTTTAACACTGTGACCCGCTACCTCCTCCCTCCCAACACTGTCAGTACAACTGTGTGTGTGGTATAGGATTAGGATTCCGTCCCTCCAGGCCAGGGTTCTTGTATGAAGGAACGTTTAGACCAAGCATGTCCAACCTTTCCCCGACAGGGGGCCACGTAAGTTCTTGGGGAATTGGCCAGATGCCATACATGAGATATATAATACCCAGTGCCCAAATATAGTACACATACATTACACAAATATCTACAAATATCATATCTATATGATTAAATGTCAAGCTAATCAATCTTCAGTCTCGATTAGAAAAGAAGTAACTCATTTGACAGTTATAAAAGTTAATAAAATAATTTTTTTTATATAAGACTAATACCATAATACTTATCACCCTGCCTTACTTGCCGTTCGGGTTATGCGCTCAAGTACTAATTACGCTAATGAATTAGGAATTGGTAAGGTTGATTATAGAGGAAGTGAACCCGCATTTGCGTGGAGAGAGCGAGTGTAAAACTATTTTGGGATGAAGAAAAAAAACGTTCACCCGAGCAAGATTTGAACCTTGATCTCCCCGTGTTAGGCAGTCTATCTCAACACGAAACTAGTGCGTTAGCTAACTACGCCACCAAGGCGTTTTTTAATAACCGTGGCTTATACCCTGTTCGGTTCTAGGCATATATGACTCTTATGGGGTAGTGATAAGGAAGGAAGCATTGGATAAGTAATCTAGCCACATTTACGTGGAAGGAGTGTGGGAAACCATTTAGGAAAAACCACCCTCATTAGACCCGACCGGGATTCAAACAATGATCTTCTTATATTCAGCATAGTGACAAGGCTCGTGCCTTAGATCATTCAGCTACCAAATGCATAGCCATTGGTTATCTAATTAAAGTGACAGTGGCGGAACACATTACTTTATGTATAAATATATGAAAATTGTTTTAGAAAGTTGTATAACAATAAAAAAAATTGTTCCTATCGCAATCAGTAGCAATTTCTGCTGGAAATAATTATATATAATAATACCACACACACACGTCTATATATACTCCATTCGTGGTAGTAATTACTCTTTGAAAGGTGTTTTTTCCTACCAATATCCTACTATATAATAGATTTCTGGTAGAGAAAAAGGCCTTTCAGAAAACAATTCCTACGGTGAACGGACTTTATATATATATATATATATATATATATATTATGTGTGTGTGTGTGTGTGTGTGTATGTGAGTGCGCTTATGTGTGCTATTATTATATATATAGTATTATTATATGTATAATATTAATTTAATACATATATAATATGTTATTAAAATAACAATTTATGTAAACTTTTGCTTCCTAAAATTCTTGTGTCTCTTTTTTTCTATTTATTATGTACCCATAATTATATTTTTAATCAATCTATTTTTAACTAAGTCATGTTCTTTACTTGATCACTCGTTTGCTAAATTTGCTTCCACACACACGCACACACTCAGTTTCTCTCTCTCTCTCTCACACACCTTCTAAATTCATTATAATCTTAGCAATGTCAGCAATTTGTAAAGCTCCACCTTGCCATGGTGTAAGTTTACTCTATTTATGTATCTTGAAGGTTTATCTTATTGAAGTATCCTGTTCCTACATGTGACTAACATATTATGTCATACTTAACATTCTCCAATTTTGCATTAATGTAACAACTAAAGCAAAGCCCACTGTTCTCACTTCAGGAAAAGAGTCAAATTTTAGAACTGGTTCCTTATTAATATCACATAAATCTTTCTTAAAAAATTTAAAATGTTCCTTGTCTCCTTATAAAAACGTTTATAATAAAGTGGGTCTCCTCATTCAGGATTTTTTTAGGGCTTAAACCTTCAACTATTTACCAATTTCCCCTGAAACAATAGTTAAAGTCCCTGTGCGGTCAAAGTTTCTTAGGCTTCTCTAATGGAAAAGCAGATGAGTTACAGAATATTTAGAATTAATTCTAAATAAGATCCCATTTCTAATAATTATGTTCATTTTTTCCAAGAGCTTGACTTTTTTTTTTTTTTGATGTGCTGATAAATAAGGTACCTATTTTGAAATATAGCAAACATTGTAGTTAAATATAATTATTTGTATTGAAATTAATAATGGTTATGGATTATTTGATGTTTTCAATTTTTAATCAAATGGATGTTTAAAAAAAAATATCAGCTAAACACGGAATTTGACCTGGGACTTCTAATTTAATGTGCCATTGATTTACTACTGTACAATCCAGGTTTATCTCAGGTTTTATTCTGACGCCTAAGTGTCACTTTTCAACATATTTTTCAAATATTCCCTTTGTCCTTAAAATTACGCATCTTTTACACACACTTGGATATGCTACAGTCCAATCTTGATATAAAGAAACTTATTTTTTTGTATAATTATTAAGGTTAATAAAACAGTTTTCATAAATCTATATGTAATTTCACGTGATCGAAAACTGTCACTTTTAATAGATAATATCAATACCCTCTAAAATAAAACTAATAAAATAGAACAAATGTTTACAATTTTGACTGAAAAATAATGTTTTTATTTTACAAACATTCCTTCCTACCAGAATCCCACCACTATACACATTGTAATAACAGCTGTAATACCGACTAAATCAAATTTTACCCACAGATCTCAACCCTAGTAACTCACCGCGAGCGGCCGCTATGTTCCGAACGCAGTCTACGTGCGGTGGCCCGTGTGGGTCAAGCAGTGAACCTTGCTGTAGAAAGGTTTGTCACTGTGGGTGAAACCATTGCCGACGACAACCCCGAGATAAAGGCTGACATGTATGAGGCTTGCAAAGAGGCTCGTGCTGCAGGTAAGAAAAATCACTAAATTGTTTAAACTATTCTTTGCCCCTGCATCTTAGTACATGTTTAGGTTATACAAATGCATTAATTATACTGAAGGAAGAGGAATGAGGAAGGTACAATTTGAAAGGAAGTGTTCCCACATTTGTGTTGTAGAGAGTGGAAAGCTATATAGGAAAAACTACTCTAATTACACATAACCAAGATTTGAACCCCGATCTTGCCATTGTAAATCCAGTATTAACATGACACAGACACATTATACCATAAGATAAAAATTTGTGATAGCAAAAGATAATTTTTATTGATTCCCCCCAAAAAAAATACTCAAGAATTTCTCAAAAATCTTATTAGTGCAGTCTGTTTCACGTCACATGTTTAAAGACTAAATATCTAATCAGGCATAGCAATTTTAAATTATGAGAAGTAGCTATTGACAGTCCATAATGAGGACTTGATTTTGTACATGCATCCATGTGCTAAGAGTTGTCCAAGTACCTATTATTTGAATAGTCATAATCACATCCTGTAGTAATTGGAGTCTTATGGAAAAATAATTGTTCGGTACTGGACAATTACGTTACTGGTACACTTGTGATTTTGTGGCTAGGGTTGCCACTTTTCCCCAAATATAATAAGCAAATGTTTAAATATTAGGGGTAGGTGGTCTGCCCTCTTTTTGGGCATTTGATACTTTTAGAATTTATCTGAAGGTTCTTTTTCATCAAACTCATCCACCCATCCATTACTGTTTCCATCCTATGGGCTGGGTCAGTTTTTTATTCAAGTCATATAATTTCCACTAGCTGCTTGCTAAGCCTGTCGTATCTTCATATGTCTTATAAACTTACTTTGGACTAGGACCGGACCAACATCCAGTCCCTGGTTGTTAATTTATCAATGTGAAAGGGTAAATCTATATTTCATTAAAGATAAATTTTTCAGCCATGCCGGGAATCAAACCTGGGGCCCTTAGCTCATTAGGCAGACATGCTACCGACTGAGCTAAGGTGTCGGACGTTTTCATAAAACTGTTTTGTCCAAAAATTTAGAACTTTTTATTTGGAAATTTCAAATATGAGTTGACATTTTAAAATTTAAACACTAAAAAGGATTTTACCTCCAGTATATTTTGGGATTTATCTTGATTGATTAAAATAGCAACCGTTTGGGGTAGGTACATGTGCAATTATTCTGTTGCCCTCTAGACAAGCTAATTATGGGAATTATGGGGATGGATTGGACTCCCAACATTTAATTTTTAATTTTTTGCATAGCCACAAAATACCGTCTTATGGGCATATGATTTGGTACTATCCTACTTGTGGTTTAAGTTGTTGGAAATGAAATATACATTGGTTTCACTTTTAAAGTATAGAGTTAAATATCTGTAAACAAATAAAGCAGGATAGGTCTACAAATAAAATTACTGAAAATATCCAAAGTGAAAACAAAACATATTTAATTAATCAATTTTTATGAAACCAATACTTTTTGTGAATATTAATTTGTGTTTCGTGGAAATGTATTTAATGAATTGTCTAGGCTCAGCCATCGAAAAGTTGTGTGAGGCAGCATTAGAAGACTCGTTGACTGATCGTGGTGCGGTGGTCCGTGCTGCCAGATGTCTTCTAGGATCTGTCACCAGAGTTCTGCTTCTTGCAGATGTTGTGGTTGTAAAACAGTTGCTCTTAGCTAAAGACAAGGTATATAGCCATTTTTTTTAAGCACAGCATCTTACTACCCGTTCCGGTTATACACTCATGTACTAATTACTCTAATGCTTTTAGGAATTCCAAAGGCACTATTTAGAGGAAGTGGAGATAGAGGGAAAAACTATTTAGGATAAACCACCCTCAGTACACTTAACTGAGTTTCGAACCTCGATCTCCCTTTCATTGGTGTCTAGTTTACTTCGAGAGTAGCTCTTAGACCATGCAGCCGCTAAAGTGGGTTCATAGTCCTATTGTATCCACAGTTAGTTCAGCCTTTCGAGATAAAACATAATATTAAATTACTGACATTAGTAACACTTAATTATTTTTATTTTTATGCAAAATGTCATGTATGATAATTCTCAGTCAACAATGACCGTTAAGCATCATGATGTGCATTAGTGTATGGAATTAATTGTTTGGTTCATTCAATAATTGTAAAAAATATTTTAATGATTGGAATTCACTATACACTGATTTCACTCTTACAGTATAAACTTAAATATCCACAGATAAAAATATTATTAAGAAAGATCTACAAATAAATGTACTAAAATATCCAACAATGATGAAAAACATTTTTAATCAATCACTATTCAAGTCATTTAAAACGATTTAGTGGAGTTTGATCTAACCTTTCGTGTGAATTGATAGGGGACAAGTTATTTTCAGATTGTTAAAAGGTTAGAGAAGTATTTTTTATATGGAAAAGTTATATTTAAAATTTTCAATATCCCTATCATTTTTATTCTAAAATTATTTCAATTATTTTTTGCCATGGCATCGCTACAATGTTGTTAACTGTATCGTTGTTGGCAGGTCGCCCGAAGTTTGGGGCGTCTAGAAAGCGTGACCAACTTCACAGAATTTGTGAAGGCATTCAGCCAGTTTGGTGCTGAGATGGTGGAGTTGGCACACCTGACAGGTGATAGACAAAATGACATGAAGGATGAGAGGAGACGAGCTCAGATGGCAGCTGCGAGACAAGTTCTGGAGAGATCAACCATGATGCTGCTCACTTCTTCCAAAGTAACATCATCTCTCTAGTGTTTATTTTCTTTTTCTTTTTTTTAAGTTGGTGTTGGTTGCAATGCTGTAGTAACCACTTAGTAACTCTAAATAAATACTATAAAATCATCCTGAATGATAGGAAAATGTTGCCTACAAAAATAACACTAATATTATTATTATTATTATTATTATTAGCACTGCGTCTTACTACCCGTTCGGGTTATACGCACTTACGCTAATGTGTAATGGTAGGGTGATTGTGAGATGAAATGGAGGACCTACAGTTTAACGTGGAATCCGAACCACGGTGGAGGCCTGGCATTCCCCACATTCACAAGATGTCTTGTCAGAGGTGAAGGAAGGGTTTGGAAATCAGATAAATCTTTGCCGGGACCGAGGATTGAACCCCGGCCGCCAGCATAGAAGTCTGACACCATACCCCTAGACCACCAGGTCACCAATAACACTAATAAAAACTGAATTAAATCTTTGAGGTATCTTTTCTCTTTCACCTTTATATGTTCAAATATGTTTTAAACTTGAGATACATATGCACTGTTGAGAAATCTTATTCAAAATGTATTCCAATTTTTTTTAGAAATGTGTTATTTTAAAACCAAACTCTGCTGTATATGAATTTAAAATACCAGTCTCCTGATTGCTCTTAAGTGTCTTTGAACATTTTGAGTCGCTCAAAAATACCAAAAAAATAAATGTATACACTGTGTTTATCTCAGGATTCAAAAAATTACTGTTATATATCCATTTATTTACACTTTTGAACAGTCGAAACAAATTCCATATTTTTGGACACTAACTTAGATTAGGGAAAGTGTATATAACTTAGACACAGCCTTAACCTAATTATGGGCTGGCTTTGAAATATTACAAGAATATTAACTAAAGTAATAGTTTTCTCTTAGTTTTTTTTTTTACACAACCTTATGCATTGTAGACATGCTTGAGACATCCAGACTGTCCGTCAGCTCGTGAAAATCGAGACACAGTATTCTGTCAAATGAGGCGGGCCATGGACCTCATCCATTATGTTGTCAAGGATGGAGTTCTGGATTCTGCCGCGCAGCTTGGTCAAACGGGATCGCCCATTGATCCACAAGGTTCCTCCCAGGTCAGTCTCAGAGTCTGTTTGATCAGAGGTGCAGGGTCTTTTTGGTTGGGGTGGGGAGGAATTGTCAAGCTTTGGTTGAAATTACTGCTGACATTATTTGGAAGTTTGGAGAAAGAGGGGATCTGCAAATTTGTTAACATGTATCATCTCTAGTATATATTTAAAAGATGTTTCTACAATGGTTATTACAGGCATTTTCACACAGTTAAAATAATAAAGTTTTTCTACACAAATAAACAACCTAACTTATATATAATATTTTACCGTTAAGCTATAGGTAGTAATTTTATTATAACTTTATGGTGGGTACAAACAACACTATGTACCCATCAATCAAAACTTGGGTGGATACAATGCACCCATGTACCCTTCTTTTCATATGCCAACATGTTTGGTAATCTTTTTTATATGTTTAATCAAACTCCTTTATTACTTTGGCCTCTTATATGGTTTCATTGATCCAATTACTAATGATGGCTCAATTAACAACTACACCTATACGCCAGCAACAACTTTGACCAAACAAATAGCTCGGAAATGTTCAGAGCTACACTCATCTAATCAGTTATACTTTTATGTTTGTAAACATAATTTTGGATGCTCTTGCAGTGTAATCAGCTCATTGATTTTTGGCTTAAATTTTGAACAATTTATATACCATGGCCTCTCTAAGTGTTTTGAAAGTAGTGTAGAAATTTATTCAATTAGTAATATATATATATATATATTAGGGTGTCCCAAAAAAATGAAATTATTTTTTTTTTTCGCATACCCTCTTATTTTTTTCCTTTTATGTCAAAACAATTGTAAATAATGTTTCATGTAATTTGGACGACGGCAACCCGTGCCGACTTGCATCTAAACATGTCAGTCAGTACATGTGTACTTGAGCGAGCGAACGCTGACGACACGTGTCTGTAGCGGAGCACCCAACAGCTGCAAATGGTAAAGATAAAACAAAAAAGATAAAGGAAGGTTTTGGAATGCTTCGACAGTGAGATTGCACAACCCGTGAAACATGTCAGTAGCAGTTTACTCAGGACAGCGCACGTCTACGTGTCAATGTGCTTATAATTCCAAGTTGTTTAGTTAGTAAATGTTTGTATGGTTTTTAATCAGTGAACAGAACATGGCAGTGGAATTGTGTAATTCTAAAAAAGTGATATTTTTAATAGGTAATATAAGACATCAAATAACGGGTTCAAAACTTCCGTCTAATGGACAAGTTCTCGCAGTTTTGTTTTACAATATTCGAGAAGTGAATTTAAGTGTTAATGAATGTGCAAATCTCGCTATTCGCGAATGTATTATATTTTGGGAAAAGGCACGCATACCTACCAAATTGTTGCCAAATTGTGCGAGCAAGCTTGTTAATGTGTATCAAGTTTGGAGAGACTTACAAAAAAAATGCAAAGAAATTACATGACGTATTCAAGCGGCGACAACAATAATTTGTAATTAATTTAGACAATTTGTTCAACATTGCACATGCTGATGCACTTCAATTAATGAAAATAGAGGAAGATAGGATGTTCTTGCAGCGCCAAAGAGAGCCGGGCTGACCCGGTCACTTAGGTGGAGTGGATAAAAAATCTGGCCAAAAAAGAGGAAAGGGCGTGACTTCGAGCTGTCAAAGAAGACAATCGGCGAATAAAATATGTTTCCGATTCAACATCCTCGGCATCAAACGAACCATTGCAAGAAGATTCCTCTTCGAATTCTAGTGAAAATATAGATTCAGAAGATTTCCCAACACTGATCGAAAGCTCAAAACCTGGGACAAGTAAATCAGTATTGAGGAAAGACTTTATTACTCCAAAGTTAGTTGCTGCTTTAGACAGGTGTCAGTTAAGTATGCGAGATTCTGTGTTTATTCTTGAAGCTACTATTGATGCACTTGGATTTAACATTGACGAATTTCCGATAAGTAAGTCTTCAATTCAAAGAATCCTAACAGAAAAACGGAAGGAACGTGCGGAAAACATAAAAATTTATTTTCAAAACGATGTACCGGATGTAGTGACCTTACATTGGGATAGCAAACTGTTGCCTGCTTTGAGTGCTCGAAAATCGAAAGAAGAACGCTTGCCTATTGTTATTTCATTTGGACTAAAATAACAACTCATTGCTGTGCTGAGACTGGATAATTCCTCAGGCAAAGAACAGGCGCAGGCTATTTGGAAGGCGATCTTAGATTGTAATCTCGAAAACAAGGTCCAAATTCTCTGTTGTGATATTACGGCTTCGAATACAGGTCGTTTTAATGGTGCTTGTACGCTCCTCGAGCAAAAATTTGATAGGGAAATGCTTTTTTTCACTTGCCGCCATCATGTATACGAACTGGTGTTAAAGGCCATGTTCGATCTGAAAATTAAACAAGTGACAACAAGCCCTGATATTCCACTCTTTAAAAAGCATAAAGAGAATTGGAAAAATATCGATTCCACTAAAATACAGTGCTATAGAGAAACAGTGGAACTGTTCAGTACCGTACCCAAAATTGAAAATTTGCTGGACTTTTACCGAGATGAACTTAAAAATGTTATGGTCAGAGAGGACTATCGAGAGTTGATTGAAATTTCTATGGTGTTTATAGGTGGAGATGCAGAAAAAAAAATTAAAATCAGACCTCCGGGTGCCATGCACCAAGCTAGATGGATGGCCCGAGCGATTTACTCCCTAAAACTATCGTTATTTAGTTCTCAGCTGAAATTAAACACCAAGGATACGAAAGAACTGTTAGATGTCTGCTTGTTTATCGTAACAATCTATGTTAAACCATGGCTTCAATGCATTTTGGCAGTTAAAGCACCCTACAAAGATTTGTGCTTTTTGAAATCTTTGAAAGCTTACGAAAATGTTAATGAAAATATCTCGAAAGCTGCTTTACAGAAATTTCTCCAGCATTTATGGTATTTGACTGATGAAATAGCAGTATTAGCACTTTTTGATGATGATGTGGACGAAGAAACAAAATTAAAAATGGTGGCAAATTTACATAGAGAAAATTTCTCGTCTCATGAGAAAAGATACATTCCATAGAAGGAAGAACTTTGTGGTTCTATGTATGGTGAGTTTGATACATTGATTTTGTAATTGTTTATTTAGTTATTTATTTATATCACGCAATTGTTACATTTTTTTTACAGAAAAAAGCATCGATGATTTCATATCAGTCAAAAGCCATTCATTGTTTTCTAGACTCAAAATTGATGATAGTTTTCTCAACGAGAGTCCCTCTTCATGGGAGAATAACGCTTCTTTTCTAGACGCAAAAAAGACGAAATCAATACTTAGAGCAGTGAACGATACAGCTGAAAGAGCAGTAAAACTAATGCAGGACTTTCATGGATTAATAACGGTTGAGGAGGAACAAAAACAATTTTTGTTTCGTTGCGTACAAGAACACACGAAGATCTATCATGACTGTAAAAAGCAAACATTGAAACGAAAATATGATCAGTAATGTTTCTTTTACTGTAATATGTTAATAAATATCTGCTTTGATTAAAATGGTGTCTTATGTACCAAAGAAACATACATTTTACAATCTTTCCATGGTATTCCCCGTACAAGATCTCACGTTCAAGTTTGAAGTAAAGTCGGCACGGGTTACCGTTATCTTATTGCAATAATACTTTTTATTTAAGTTACTGAGGTGAAATAGAAAAAAAAATAGAGGGTATGCGTATTCAACTTTGCAAAAAAATTTTTTACCTTGTATCTTGGGACACCCTAATATATATATATATAAAAATTATATGTGTATTTATGTCTAGGATAGTGTACATATAAATAACCATTGAATATATGTTGAAAAATAGATTTTTTGGGTGTAAAAAATTGTCGATTATCTGATCTTCTGGCATGGATTAGGCCTTTTAACATGTAAATTTTATAACAAATAATAATTGATCTATTTAACAATTTTTTTAATGGATTAAAATTTCTATAGGTAGTTTTATGACATAGTTCAAAGGATGGGAGTATGGTAACATTTCAAACCACCGGGATATCTAAACATCTGCAAATGTTACAAAATAATTATTGTGTTTTCACAAATTTTAATTTGGGTAAATTCAATTATATGCCAGTGCTCACACCTTATTATAAATAAATGTATCACCCATTAAATGTAGTACACAATTTAGATTCATATTGCATAGAAAAAAGTACATGCAGTCACTCCTATTTGTTTTTCTATCACCAAGAGGCTCATATTTGAATGCTGGTCATGAAATTAAAGTAATGGTTGATAGATTGATAGAGTTCTGATAAGGAGACCACAATTAACATTAACCTCATTGTGTCCATTCTTTAGGAGGGGAGGAGGGAACGGGGTGGACGACATTAAAAATTTAAATATAGCACGAATAAATCACATTGAACTAGGACTCTGCGAGTAATTAGGATTTCAAGCTTCAAGCTGAGTTCATCATTAAAGTTTGGGATCGAGATAAAAAATCATCATTTTCGGATTCTTCTTGATGTAAATACAATATCATTTTTAAAACGCAATTGTAACTATAAGCTATTTAATTTTGATGATATCGGCAGTTTCACCTAAATATCTTTCGTTAACTTAACAATTTGGTAAAATTATAGTATCCAAGTTCACATTAATAACGTAATAAGGCTCCAAAACTATGTTTGACCAATAAACTTATTTAATTGTATCGTCCATTTTGAATTATCCTCAATTGAAGTTGCATTGCCATAACAAGGTTGAGAAAATAAAAATAGCTAAATAGATCACTGTCCAAAATTAGTGTTGATCAACATTTCAATAAATATTTTATCAAACCTCATTTAAATAAAATTTAAAAAAAATCGTTTACGCTTTCATGTTGTCTACTAGAAAAATTATTTTATCCATCTTATTTTTAATTTTAAAGCATGAACATAAACTTTTATAAGCATTAAAATTGATTTGCAATCCATTTAGTAGAAAGGTAATTTCTCGCGAGAGCACATACAATGCCTCAGTTAAATATGGACTAATGTCATAAAACTTTGTATACAGAGAAGCATATGGTTTTTTCTATGAAAATAATGTATTACTAGAGTGAGACTTATATAGGCCTACACTACAAATAGGGACCAACCTTTATTCACACAGCAGTTAAGACTTTGTGAGTATTTTATTTACTTAATATATTAAGATGTTTAAATTTAACTATGAAAATTTTCATAACTGGACATTGGCCCTTCTTATCTCAATGCATATGGTATTAATGTTTCCTTGACTCAAGGTCGTCACAGAGATTAGCTTAACCCTCCACTGCCGCCTGCATTCTGATAAAGCAGGTTAGCCAACACTTGCAAAAGATACTAGCTTGTAAATGGGTAACAATCATACTAACGGCACCTATTATCAACTAAGATAACTATTTGTAGAAGGAGAAGTTGTATTTAAAACCTCGTATTTTTACTATTTTGTTGACTTGGGAGTCGTTAGAGCTCAATATCGTCGTGATTATTGAATCTAGCCTAAATTTAAAAAAATTTTATCAAAAAGAAGAATAAATTATTCATTAAATAATGTCTTATAAACAAACACTCTAGCTTAATTTTACAAAGAAAATAAATAAATCGATTAAAAAATTTTGTTTTCCCATTTAAAATGCATTGAAATGGAAACATTTTGACTAAAATATTTTGATAATTATTTTTAGCCTTGTTTGAAAATTCCATAAGAATTATGAAAGATGCCCAGATATGTTACCAAAATAAATAAAAAACAACAATGTTGGATTATTAAATATTTTTTTAGATACGATTTTTTTGTTTAGAACCGTGCATTTATGGGTAGGCTCAGCCTTAATGCCCAACTTTGTGGTGACTTGCCATTAAATCTTAGTGATGATGATTATGATGATTATATAATAATAATTTATTGTGATTTTTAGGAAGACTGGGATGCGAGTCGGACTGTATCTGGCGCGTTGAAACATTTTGAGGACATGGTAGAGATGACAAGACTTACGCTTCTAGGCCCCGGCTGCAAGGAGCGGCTAACCACATCGCTTGACACGATTGTGGAGCGGACGCAGGACTTTACAGACTCTGCATACACAAGTCACGAACACCGTGAGAACATCCTCTTACTGTGTGACCGTGCGAAGCTTGAGCTCAACCAACTTCTTAGAGTCGGAGTCAGCCTTGTGAGTTGTCGTCATGAACTTATTTAAAATTACAAGAATTGATGCGCTTTTATTTTTATTTTTATATATATATATATATATATATATATATATATATATATATATATAAATTTAGTATTGGTAATTCAAAAAATAACTATACTTTACTTAAAAAAATTATCGCAAATAGTATTATGCTTCCACAAGGAAATATTTTAACTTTTTTCCCTCTGATTACTACTTTTTTTTGTATTGTACAATTTTAATGTAATTGTCTGCAAATAATGGTCATGAATTTATCAAATAACTTGTTTTCTGTCTAATAAATCTCCACTTAAATTCTTTGACATGATTCAAATCAAACCCTCTTGAAACGCTAAGAATAGGCAGACAAGTACTTAAGGCTCAATTTTAAATGCAATTGGCCTTGAAAGGGTCTTTTTAATCTCGCATTAAATCTAATATTAAAAAAGCTTTTTTTCCTTGGATGTCAGCATTTGGGCCTGAACTTAAAGTAACTTGTAAATTACTTGTAACAAGTTGACTAAATCTATGAACCCAATTGTATTAACAGTAAAACTGTGGTTTACAAGAGTTTGTTTTAAACCATTTGAATTATAAAGCCTCATTGAGCATGCCCACAGTTGAGATACACCAATATTTGAAAAATGAACTGCTACAATTGTTTTTTATATGTTTACTTCAGGAGCAATGCGAAGGTAACTCCCCCACAAGCGAGATGGAGAATGCAGTGCTGGGGCTGCTACATGCTACAAGGGACTTGAAACAACAGTTACAACAGACCACCATAGAGCAGGCCAATGACTTACCCTCAGTCGTAAGGGCAGGACATGACATGGTCAATGTGATACGCAACATTGCACTTGCTACAGACACTGAGCGGTTAGAGCAGTGTGCCGACCGATTCCACGAGTACATTGAGCACATTTTGGAGGTGAGGGCTAATTCAAAATAAATAATTAGCAGTAAAAAAATGTATGTGTAAATATTTCTAACATTACTCTATCAATCAATAGATCTGATATATAGACTAGCCATTATATTTTTACAAAATTAGAACAACAAAATTTCAAATTTTATTTGTATAACCCATTCTCTGGTGTACATGTAGCACAGCTATCTGCATGGGACTGGCAACCATTTTTCTACTCGTATATTGAATTATTGTCTAATGGCTTGGAAATGTTTAATAATACAGTGTAGAAACACTGTACAGTAATTTAAAGTAAATGATAAGTTAGTCATATAAAGATACAATTTTTAAAATTATTATTTCAAGTATAGTCTTGGTAGTCTTATAGATATTTTTAATTATTAATTTTTAAACAAGCTATCTGTCTATTCAAGCCTCCATTTATTTGCATCAATTTGGCAACACTGCAAGTTTTCAGTTATATTTAAAATTATTCAAGAAGCATGTAGTTCCATATTTTTTTTTTGGTGTTTTGTGTGTTTTGTAAGTGTCCCTTTATATGAAAAAGGAATATTTCCGAAAATCAAAACTATGTGTAACTTTGGAAGTGTGAAGAAGTGGAAAGTGTCAAAAGTGTAAAAAGTAATGAAGAAAAGTGTGTTCCTATCTAGACTAACCTAACTAGCCTTTCAGGTCGACTTCCTTTAATAATCACTATCTCCTACTAGGGATATGCAAAGCTTCGATACTTCGACTTGGCTTCAAAACAAACATAGCTTCAACTTTGCTTTGAAACAAATTCTGGCTTCAATAAAATTATTGACAGCTAAAATACTCCATTTATATTCATTTATAACCATTCTGAGCTGTTTTGTACATACAAATTAATATTTATATGGAATAAATCTGAATAAATTGAATTTCATGCTATGATAATAGCTTGATTTGTAAGAGTAACATGAAATATTATAAACAATTATGCAAATAAAACACTTTCCAAATAATTTTAGTGCATAAATTTATACATGGTAAATAACTACAATATAATATTTTTTCAAGCATAAAACAACTAAAGGAAAATATTCAAACTTCGATATGTCTTCGAGAATATTTCGTATATTCGATTCAAGTTCACTTTGAATTTAAAAAGTCGACTTCACACACACCCATATCCCTTATTTTACATTATTGTACAGTGTTTCTACATTGTCTTATATACCTCATTTATTGCTTTATTCATGGTCAAAGTAGAGCATTTAACTGATAGCTCCAACTATCTGCTTCAATATGAAGTATTCGAACTGGCTAAAAGTACAGTGTTTCATTGATAGGTAGCATTACAATAACTTATTTCATTGAAACATTGATTCACACTCGTACCAGGAAAAGGGTTGAATGTCACAAAATATATTTTTGTAATATTTTTTATGCAGTAGGCCAATTTATTTTATATTTTTCTCCCCTGTTTAGTTTATTAATGTTTTATCAAATTATTCTTGTACATTTTACACATAAAAAAAATTGTCTCAGCACAATTTATGCACTAAATTCCTAGATCTAATGGTACCATTAAAAAAAAGTGTTTTTTCTTATTCATGTTCTCTTGCTAGGCTCGTGGGCTCACTGATTGACCTTACTGTCTGGTGTAAACTAGTTCTGACAGGGGAAAATGATTATAAAGCATTTCAATAGAGTCAAAAGAAACTAAATTGACTGTTAGTAAAGTAAAAAATAAACGTTTCTTATAGTAATAATAGTAAAACATCACTTATTTTATAAGATATTTGTATCATCATCATCATCATCATCATCATCATCATCATCATCATCATCATCATCATCATCATCATCAATCATTATTATTATTATTATATTATTATTATTATTATTATTATTATTATTATTAAATATATATTATTACTGATGTAATTCTGTCTAGTTGAGATGTTTTCATTATTTTAAACTACCAAAACACCTTATATCAATAAAAATTAACTATAGGTTTGATTATGTGTGATGTAACTGAATATTTGCAGGTGTGCAAACTGTTGAGGCACATAGCTCCCACCGATAACCTGCAAGTCTCGGCCAAGTACACTGAGATTAACCTCAGGATATATGGACCACAAGTAGTAACAGCTGCTCACACCCTCTCACTTCATCCCACCTCTAAAATTGCCAAGGAGAACCTTGAAGGTAATGTGATATTCAAATTTGATTAGAGTCAGATGAAACGAAAAATTTTCAAATATTTATTTTTAACAAATTTGAATATTATTTCTTATATATTAACATATTTTAGACCAGTTTCAATGTGGTATTTATTTTTATTCTTGCATCTCGAATAAAATATGCTAACTTTGATAATGATTGAAAATAAATATTTTGTAAATTTACAGAGTCAAATATTCCTCAAATTTAACAGTTTATTATTTTCAAAAGTTTAACATCCTCGATGTCAAAATTGTGGGCCAAATAGATATCAAACCTGTCTTGATGTGCTGCTTGTTCAGTTAAGATCAATATTTTATAATTTAAATCTATTACACACAATTGTTATACTAGTTTTCTCTTTAATACATAAGAAAAACCCTCAACCTATTAGAACACATAATATTAACACACATAATTATATTCTTCAAGCTTTCACTTAAGAATAGTTTGTGTTTGTGTAAAGAATGTGTTCTAGATTTTCAACACCAGTGAATTCTCACAAAAGTAATTTGGGTTTTTATCCTTTCAATTCTGAATAATTTCCATTGATTTGGATCAAGGATCTATTTAATTATTCATACTCAAAGAAAAGTAAAGGGAATGGAAAAATATTGTCACATTTACCAGAAAAAACCTATAGGCCTGGTCTTTGTTCTACTCTTTTATGTATTTATTTAGCACCGCGTCTTACTACCCGTTCAGTTTATACGCTTTAAGTACTAATTACGCTAATGGATTAGGAATTGGGAGGGTTGAATTAGAGGAAGTGAACCCGCATTTGCGTGGAGGGAGAGTGGAAAACCATTTAGAAAAAGCCACCCCCAGTTCACCCGACTGAGATTCGAACCGCGATCTCCCCATCCTCAGCAGTCGAGCTTAACACGACAAGCGCATTAGCCAACTACGCCACTGAGGTGGGTTCTTTTATGTAGAAGTGGTTCATTGTACCCGAAAAAAAAAATTTGATCTAATTTTTTTTTTTTTTTGTAGCCTTCTTCATTGATTTTGTGTAGGCTTGCCAGGTTAATTTGTGGTACCTGTGCATATATTTTACTTTCAAATGGTTTGGATTTTAAAAGTTTCATAACATTTTACAAACTAGTATAGTATAAACTAGAATCATTATTTAAAGAAACACACACTAATAATAGGGTGACCTGGTGGTCTAGGGGGTAAGGTGTCAGACTTCTGTGCTGGCGGCCGGGGTTCAATCCTCGGTCCCGGCACAGATTTATCTGATTACCAAACCCTTCCTTCACCTCTGACAAGAATTCTTGTGAATGTGGGGAATGCCAGGTCTCCACCGTGGTTCGGATTCCACGTTAAACTGTAGGTCCTTCATTTCATCTCACAATCATCCTACCATTACAAATTAGCGTAAGTGCGTATAACCCGAACGGGTAGTAAGACGTGGTGCTAATAATAATAATAATAAACACTATTAATACGTCTCTATTTTGAAATCCCTTGTACCATAATTATGTTGTGTGTGTGATTTTTGCAATGGAACTTAAGTGGAAGTGCTATTGAGGCGAGAGGTGGGACTAGAGAGGATCTAATAATAAAAGGGCAGCAGAGGGAGTTGTTCTATAGGTGTGTAAAAGACCTGCGATGGAGAATAAAAGTGCTGTATAGGGCGTATTTTGTACCAATTGTCATACATCCAGCAGAAACTTGGACGTTGACTGTAAGAGAGACAAGGAAAGTGGAAGCCATGGGAATAAAGTTTGTGAGGATCATGTGAGCTGTCACGAGGAGGAACAAGATTATAAATTAAGTAATCCAGGAAAGAGTGGGTGTACAGGGAGTATATAATATAGGAGAGAAAGCAAGACTGAGATGATATGGGCATGTAATGAGGATGGAAAAGGAGAGAATACCAAAGAGAATGATGGAGCTGAAGTTTGTAGGAAAAGACTGCGAGGGAGGCCAAGAAAGAGATGGGAGGAGCAGATAATAGAAATTATGCAAGTGAGAGGAGAAAAATGGAAGTGATTAAGGGAGGAAGAATGGTAGAAGGTTAGTGAAAGATTGACGCATTTTACTAAATTGACCCAGCCACAGACTGGAAACAGATGATGATGTTGATGATGGTGGTGACAATGACAACGAAACTGGTTATATTAAATTTACAAGTCTTACCCCTCACATATATTTTTATACATCATTTGAGTTTGTTTTAATTTTATTGCCCCCACCTCATTCATTTCACCTACATTTTTCTCTAGCCAGCATGTTATTTTTTTTCAATGTTTTTATGGTATTTTTGTCCCTTTCACAGTGTTTGCGGACATGTGGCAGGCGCTCATGTCGGACGTAACTGCTGTTTCCAAAGATGTGGTGGAGGCGTGTCGAGGTAGAGTGCCCGACAAGCAAGTTTATATGTCTCTTCCTAGACCAGGGGTAAGTGCCTTTAATTATTTCTGGATAGACTAGTAATAAGACTAAAACCTTTTTCAAACATGGAAATAGTGAAGGTAACTTTAAAATAAAACGATGTTATGTTAAAAGATTATAGCAGGATGCTAAGTCCACTATTTCATTTTGAAGTAATCTCATATCAAATCTAAAATATTCTCAAAGACAAATCAAAGTTTGAATATTTTTTTGTTAATTTTGTTTTAGTGCTGGGTAAAATATATTGTACATATTGATATAACTTCATACACTAAAGTCATTTTAATTTTTTTTTTATTGCACAATTAGGCTATTTTAAATATTTTGTTCTAAGCAGATAAATCAAGGTATAATCACAAGATGCAATTCAACCAATCTTTTTCCACATAAATATTAATTGGTAATGTATATAACTAGAGTTGGGTCGAATTCACTATTTTACGAATCTGAATCCAAATATTGGAAAAAAATTGTGAACATAAAAGGAAATATAAATAGAATAGGATAATATAAAATACAAATAGTATCACAATGTTAACATTCTTTCTTATAATCCATTCATTATAACATTCATACATTCAGTTTTAGGTGTTACTGGTCTGGGTCCGGGTTATTAAGTTCATCCTATAATTATAAGCAGTCAGTATTAGTGCTCTAAAACAAATTTACCCTTTTTTTTTTCAAGGATTTGAGCCTCGGATACAAAATTTTCTAGAATCTCAAATGGACTTGAGGATTCAGGGGCCCATCCCCATAAATGACAGATAAGAATGGCAATAATTGAACATAAATGAGTATTTTAGCTGTCATCATTTATTGGCGAAGCTATACATACCAACTGTCAAAGCCAAAGAAAAATTTCAAGCCAATTCAAAGCAGACTTTTTTATAGCTTTGCGCACACCTAAGATATTATAAAAATTAATTAGGCCCCATTAACAATGAAACTTTTAAAATCAATGTCATGTCAATGAGAAATAGTTCATATTGGGGCTTGCCATTTGTTACCTGATATATTCACTATCACCTCTTGTTTTGATAGCTAAAAAATTGCTTAAATGCAGTGAAGTCTAATTACTGTCTATATTTTGAAAAAGAATGTACTTGTTAAAACTACACAAGTCTGTTGGTGCTATTTACCTACTCATTGTGTCCAATGCTTCAACGTTAGAAAAGTCAAATAACAAAATCTATCTAAATCTTGATTTTTGATTCATTCTTTCAACATTTTTTTTTCTTCATATAAAATATAAACTTACAGTTTTGACAGAGTACGTATTTGGAATATAGTACTGAGCTAAATCATGGTGTATATTAGAAGAGATATCCAGCACACACAGTTGAATGTTTCTCAGCTATGTTGTTGACAGTGAACCTTGCAATCCAACCAAGAACCTCAGTCTAGTCGACTCTCTTGACCTTAAGTTAAGCTGTTTGTGACAGTGAAAGCTTGTCCTTAAATATGTGTTTATAGTGCTTTATCTAAATAATCTATACTTCAGAATTACTAAGGTAAGTGTGTTGGCCATCCCCCTAATTCAAACCATGATGTTAACCTGTTTAAAAACATAGGCCTATTAGTGGTTTTCTTAATGTCACCATTATATAATATGTTGACATATTTATATCCTTTTTTAAATTATCTCAATTTATAGCATATTGAAGAATAGTTATTGATGAACTTGATGGGCAAAATAGTTCTCATTATTAACTGCAGGGATATTTTTTTTAAGGATACTTTTTTTCTATGGTAATGTACAATGGTTAACTATGTAAAATGAAAGTTGCAACTTAACAATTGGAATAAATTAAAATATGTATTTTTTTACTAATTTTTGTACATAGCCAAAGGCAGTAGTAGTAATAGTGAAAATAATAATTACAGGGCCTTTAGTTTGTTAAGTATTTCAGGCAAAGTTTTTGGGAGAGTCTTAATTGAGAGGGTGCATGAAAAAACTGCAGACACGATTCCGGGTGTGTGTTGTGTTTGCATACCAGGTAGAGAGGTTGCATGGACCAGATATTTTCATTGCAACAAGTGATTTAGAAATGTATGGCAGTAAGGAAGAAACTATATTGACTTTGTGTATTTGTTGATCTAGAGAAAGCATACGATCGTGTGAATAGGAGTATATTATGGAATGTTTAGAGAGAGAATGGTGTGGATGCATAGTTAGTAAATGAAATTATAGCTTTGTATGATGGAAGTAAAGAGTGAGCTAATGGTTTGACATTGAGTAGGGTGTTAGACAAGGTTGTGTTATGTCTCCATGGTTGTTTAATGTATTCACGAATAAGTGCATGAAGGTTGTTTGTAAGGACGCGGTTGGTGTACAAATGTACAATGTGAATGTGAGAGTGTACTGCTATATGGAGATTATGTTATATTAATGGCTAAAGCTTGATTTACACGCTCACCTAAAAATAGAAAGCAGAATCTGCGCAGTAATTCACACACTATAAGTTGACCCATGAAGCATTGCAATGCTTTAAAACAGCTGTTTATCAATATATTTTATTTTCTAATGGATGAATATATATTTTATATCATTGTCTCGATGGTTGTTTAAAAATTATAATACTGTATAGTGGCACAATCCAATACATCAATAAACAGGCTTCACATTAACGAGTTATTTCAAATCTCCTCACAACGGCCAACAAAGCTGTCTGCTAACTACTGGTTGTAGAGCGCATGCGTTGACAAATGCGCATGTACACTAATTTGAGATGGTTGATTCTGAGATTTGATTGGTTATCCTGTACCTAACATCTTGAGCAGAGCGGACAAAGTAGTGAATAGTTGAACTTCATCAGAACAGCTTGGGCCAATTAAGCGGAAATCTTATGATTGGTTTGGAGCACGTCACGTGACCATGTTTCTGTTCTGCGCTAGTTTTTCGGTGAACGTGCGAATCCACAGTAAGAATGAAAGTGAAATGCAGAATGCATTAAATCATTTGAATGTGATGACAGGCAGAATGGATCTTCATATAGATGTCTCTAAAACAAAGGTGATATTTTTTATAATGACAGATGAGTAAATGATTGTTAACTTGGTATAAATGGAAAACTGTTAGAACAAGTGAACAATTTCATGTATCTAGGTAGAATATTTTGTAAAAATGGAAAGATAAATGGTGAAATCAAAATAGGGATGAATGCATCTCGAAGAGTAGTTGGATGTATGTGGACTGTTCAAGGGCTGAAGTAGCATTGAAAGAGGCAATATGTCAGTATATAAAAATGTGTTCACCCAACATTGTTTTATGTATATTAAACATGGGTTTGTCAGGAAAAACACAAGAGCAAGGTGAGTGTGATTGGAATGGAATATCTAAGAAATGTATGAGAAAAAACACATATGGACAGAGTCAGTAATGAATGGGAACTGAAGGGGTGTGGTTTGAAAAAGAATCCAATAGGTCATTATGAAAGAAGCATATTACGTTGGTTTGGGCATGTTGAGAGGATGAATGTGGATTAAGTGACAAAGCAAATATATAATGGTAGATTGTATGGATCCAAAGGAAGAGGTAGGCTACATAAGACGTGGCTAAATGTTGACGACAAATGTGTGTAAAAGAGAAAAATTAAGAGTTATAGAATAAAAAAGCATGTATGACTCGGGTGTATTTATGTTGTTGAAGCAAAGGGAGTCTGCAAGAATAGGAAAGTTTGGAGAAAGTTAGTGAAGATGGACGAAGTATGGAGTTGTTGTTCTTTGAGCTGTATGCACAGTTTCTTGCCTACTCATAAAGGGAATGGATTGATAATGTATGTATCTATGCATCTATGTATGTATGTATGTATTTATGTATATATTATTTTACTTTTTTTTATTTTTCCAGAAACACGGAACAACTAGTAAACCTTTAAAGCCAGCCAGATTAGACTCCGAGGTAAGAATATTACTTACAGCATATTATTTATTAATTATTATTTTATTAGCAATGCAATTTGCTTTAAGAACAAAATTATGATTACTTAAAATTATATTAATATTACACTATTGTTTTGATTTATGACAGTAGATAACTTTTTTTTTTTTTTTTTTTTGCATCACGTTTTATTATCCATTTATGTTAAATTCATATGCAGTAATTACCCCATGGTTTTAAGGATAAGTAAGGTTGAATTTAGAGGAAGGTTTACCCAAATATTTTCCTCAGCAAACTCAACAGGGACTCGAACCCCAATATTCCGATCATCGGTAGTCAACGGAAACGGGTTGATAATTTGTGGATAAAATATTTGACCTTATTATATATTATACATCTAATTTCTTGTAATTTTTGTTTGGTTTTTTAGTATACTAGAGTGAAACTTGTGTTTTTATTGACTTAATCACTAACAATTTACGTTAATTGACTTTTAGTAAATTTAATACCCTTAAAGTTAAAAGTAGGCCTACTAGGGAATGGTTTGAAAACTTAAAGTTGTTTTATTTAAATAAATAGAATATTTTTTATTTTTATTTCAAACCTTTTAATATTATAAGCTAGTGTATTGTCAAGCAATACTTTAACTTCATGACACAAAAACATATTTTTTTAACCTATAACACTGGTTAAAAAAACAGAATGATGATGGTGTATTTTAAGGGAATACACCAGCATTTGTCCAAAGATAAAGAGAGAATGAAATTACATTGTGAGAAAACTTTTCTTCCACCCATTTATTATACTTGGTTTTAATTTTAATTTTTTATATGATATTTTTGAACCAACTGATTATATTAGTGCACAACATATTAATTAATCTAAGATCATTCTAGAACAAACACACTACCCACCCCCTTAGCAGCTATTTATCATTGTGAAAGTGTAAGCCTCAATTTCACTAATGATAAATTATTTGGCTGTGCTAGGAATTTAAATTTGGATCCTAAGATCAGGAGACAGACACACTGCCGACAGAGCTAGTTTATAGAACTAAACTTAGCCTTGAAATTACCTTAATGTCTCGGGTCATTGTCAAGCATTTGAGTAGCTATTTAACCCTGGTATAGAAGAATTCTGATGAGAAGAAATGTTTTTATTGGGGATGTCAAAACTCAATTCTTCAATACCTCGATGTCCTCGGTTTTCACTAGTATTGAAAGAATCAAAAATCATCTTAATATTACGGTTCTCTATTATTTGATTCTTAGCTCGCAATGAAACTACTGGCAACTAAGAAGATGGCAAAATTCAGAACAAGTAGTAATCAAATATCTCTTATACAGGATTAGTTTATGTGATACATATTTTGATTCAATCAACAACCCTATTTGGTGAATTTATAAAACTTGTGCTTTAGACAATTGTTTGCTGTACCTTTTTTTAAATTATTTGAGTTGGCGAGGTTTTATTTGAAGGTAAAAATACATGCTTTCTCATGTAATTTCTCTTACTTTGGTAAAATATGCTTTAATGCTTGGTAAACTGATCTTTTTCTTTGTTAAAAAAAATTAACTTTTGTAATATTTACTTTTTTTTCTGTTCTATGACATAAAATAAATATGTTTTTAAATGAGGTTGTATACTTGGAAAAGTAATAAAATAGGAAATGTTTAAGAATCGCAGAATCGAGGTTGAATTTAATAATCGAAAACGAGAAAAGAAGGTATTGTGACATCTTTAGTTTATATATAATAGAATAGAAGCTTTTCTTCCCGCCCAACATTTATATTATTTTACTCTAGTATTAGTATTACTTTATAGATGTTGTTAATATCTATCAAAATTGACAACTGCAGATCCCATGACTTGATGTATAAATATATTAAAATTTAGTAACTTTTGTAACTATCAAATACTGTTATTCTCACCAGAATCTTTTTATAGTTTTTATGTTGCTAATAAAGCTGTGTATTAACAATAGGAACAAGCCAAGATTGCCAAAGCTGGTCTGGAGATGAAGCTGATCACCTCGGAAATGGATGCAGAGACAGAAAAGTGGCAGGAGAGTGGATCGGCAGCACTTGAGGAGAACAACGACATTGTTAAGCGGGCCAAGAACATGTCTTCCATGGCATTCTCCATGTACCAGTTCACTCGAGGGGAGGGTGCACTTAAGACCACACAAGATTTGTTCACGCAAGCTGAGTACTTTGCGGAGGAAGCAAATCGACTGTACAAGGTTGTGCGACAGTTTTCTTATCAGGTAAATAGACTGCCCTTTTGCTACCAAATATGCTCTACATTAAATATTCATCACATTGGTGCAATACAAGTGGCTCAGTACATTCACTATATTTGTGTATCCCTTTATATTAATATATATTGAAATTTACTACAAAGCTAAATTTTTTTGGGTGATCATTCAAATTATTTTAACTTCATAGCTTTTTAAATATTTTCTCTGGTTAAAAAAATTTGCATATAGATGTGCCATTCTAATAATTAATGTGAAATAGTAAACACAATAAAAAAAATATGACTAAATATTGATGTTTGATGAAAGTTTAAAAAGGGAGGACATAAATTTAACTTGTACTCGGCTACATTTAGTATTTCACTGGATTTCTTATCATTAACTCAATTTTAGAAATTTTAAATCTTGGACTAAAATAAAGTTTTTTTTCCCTAATCTACATCCAACTAAGCACTTGTTGCCATATTTTCTGTTGTGGATGCTGTCTTGTACCAAATGTTTACATAGCTCACCATGCATCACCATGCATGCTTGCCAATATAACAGTCACACACTTAAACAATCACTTATACAATGAAGTGTTTCAGATAAGGAAGATAAGTTATAGACTGCCTATGCTATTATGAGATTGAAGCGACTCTATCAGACGATGACTGAAGAGTATTTGAAAGAAATCTGTCAAATCATGGTCTTAGTTTTGCTTAGCTGATTACAATACCCAGGGAATTAAAGTGTTTAAAGGCTCAAGCTTAAATTGTATATTAACAAAGCAATAACAATCTTGTTTTTTTATATTATTAAATATTATAAATTCAATACATATATTATTAATTATTTATTCTGATTAATAGTTTTTAAAGTTTAAATTAGTACATTCAACACTTTAGTAATTGCTGACTTTATCCAAGGGTAACTTAGACAAAATGAATCTGCACTATTGTGGAAAACCTCAATGCTTCTATTTGGCAAACCAGCATCATTGCATTTGGCCTAGATTCGAACTTTGACCCATCAACAATGAAATATTGACACTTTAGACTGTGTGACCATCAGTGTGGGTTTCTAATGGGCAGGGTTGAGCCTGCACTAGTTTTGGGAAGGATGGTAAAACTATGCAAGCATAAACTTTTTTTTTGTAACTAATCAGGATTTAAACCCTATCCTCTCATTTATTGTCTGTCAAGTGCAATGTTAGTCTAGACCTCAGATAGCTTAACCATCACAGACGGGTTTAGTTCTAAAACTCTTATCTTTGAAAAAACACAACTGTTATTAGGCTTAGAAACACCCGCCCAACTTCACTAAAGCGTACTGATAAAAAAATATCCCTGACTAGGTTGACTTTATATATTTCACTTATGATCTATCACTTCTCTTTCATATCTAATAAATCTATTAAATACAATTAAATCGTGACATCTGCTTGTTGATGTGCCTTTTCTCTGCATCAGGCATGCTTTGAAACTTTTTCACTATTTACTCTTTGACACTTATTTTCACAATCAAACCACTCATGATTTAAAATAAAATTGGCAGACTAAACAAAAACCATTAATAAGGTACTGTACCTTTAAAATAACTCCACAGTGCTTTGATTGGTTTTTTTGGTTTCTTTACAGAGAACTTTAATCAAACGTGTAAAATAAAAAGATAAATAGAGGGATGTGTTTTGCTAAGAACTATTTTGTTAATCCATTTGGAATTTTCTCACTACACTCATATTTGTTGTTTTTTTCAACTAAAGTGGCGCATAATTTTTTAGCGTTTAAATTACTAACCTTATAAAGACCAAAAATAATAATTGTTCTTTGGATATTAATTAGTAGAAAATTACAACTTTTCATTTATTTTAATGTGTTGCAAATTATCACTGAAATTTATTTCTCGCAACAAACAATTTGACATACAAAAAGCTATAATTTTAACTCATTAATTTTATATAATTATATATCAACTTAAAAGCATACTACAATAAATTGTGCATATGTACTACAAACATAAAGTTGTGCAAATACCTGTATTTTATTAACTTTGAATTGCTTTTAAGAAGGCTTTACCTGAGGACCTTTAAGGGGCAGCTACATGACTCGGGTATAGACCATGACAGGCTTAGTAAACCATTGGCAGAAGCAAACCAAAACACTTGGGAAAATAAAAGTAAATACTGGACTGGAAATAAAGAAAACCATAAGCTACGAATAAGAACTCTGAATATTGGAACACTTATAAGTTATAACAGAAGTGAGAGGAGAAGAATGGAAGCTATTAAAGGAGGAACAGTGATGGAAGAATAAAGGAATATGGAGGCATTTTATAAACAGAACCGGCTACAGGATGTAAACAGTTCCTGATAATAATGATTATGATTATGAATTGCTTTACTCTTTAGTATTTAAAGGTAGTCATAATATTAAAAAGTAGAATTAAGTAGGTAATCTACTCTTACTTACAAAAATTTTATTTGAAAATAGGCTTTAAAGTCATTCTAGTTTAAATTGACTCTTCTTCTCTTGTGGATGGGTGGATCTGTGGATAGTATGCCTCTGCTGGGGGTGATTAACTAAATTCGTCGATAGTTGTGGCTTGTGGAAGATTTAGTCACGGTTTTCTTGTTGGAGTAAAGAAGCAAAGTCCTATTGCATCTTCTCCCAGGGGATCGGACTTTTTCTGACGAAAGGGCGTGGAGGAGTGAACTGGCAGAGGGTGAGAGTAACTGGACGTTGAGGGTTAGAGGGAGTTGGATTAGGTCTCGGGTTACAGAGCTGAGAGATTCTCTGTACACTTATTTGAGGCAAGGGTCCAGGTAGAAAAGAGGTATTCTGGTGAGGGGATTGTTGATAAGCAGGGGTAAAGTAATCAGAGCTGCCACAGGAAATATATTTTTTTACAAATTGGGGAGAGTCGGCACCTTTAGGGCATTTAATGGAATTATACTCATACTTATAGACTGTTTACAAAGCTCTCAATTTACTTATTATAATAATGGTAACAACTTAAAAACTTACATTGCAGTATAATTTACAAACCACACAAAAATGCAAATGATTATCAACAATAAAAAGGCATGGTGTCAGTCCATTGTGGCAGGCTTCCGTGGCTCACTGGGGGTTGTACATAGTCCATTTCTTGACAAATACATATCATCTCTTGTCAGCAAGGAGGTATTTGGTAGATAAAGTGGAGGTTCATGTCAGAGTGTACTGTCACTAAATTTTTCTCGGATGGCTACTGACATAAACATAACAAAGAATATGTAAAATGTATTAGTTTGTTTATTAAACTTTTTAAAACTATATTACTCGTTTCAGTGGCCACATAGTCTAAGGCAATAGACTAAACTGTCAAGTATGGGAAATCTGGGTTTGTTCCCAATCGAGTGTACTGAGAGTAGTTTTTACTAAATGGTTTCCACTCTCCCTCTACACAAATGTGGGTACACTTTCTCTAAATTCAACCTTCCAAATTTCTAGCACATTTAAGTAATTAGTACTTAGGCATATAACCTAAACAAGTACTATGATGCAATGCTATA
Organism: Timema cristinae; assembly: GCA_039000515.1. Taxonomy (NCBI): domain Eukaryota; kingdom Metazoa; phylum Arthropoda; class Insecta; order Phasmatodea; family Timematidae; genus Timema; species Timema cristinae. The sequence goes on from JBCFYV010011172.1 coordinate 115,786,867, forward strand.
AAGAATAGATATATTCTCACATATTGATCAATTTAATTTAAATACATTACTCCAATAAAATCAAAATTTACCAATATAACTTTAAAATTATACACTATTTTTATGTAAGTCTCAACAACAATCCAAGCAAATTTTTAACAGAAATAAAACAAGCTATTATTATAACACTTATGTACACTTTGTTTGCGCATAACATTAGCAAGCCTACCTTGACAGAATACACTATGACCCAATCTTATAGGCTCTCCTATAGTGTAACCCACAAAGGTAAAATACTGTTTACCTTTTAGGGCTAACATGTTTACACTACATTAATAATCAATGCAAACATTAGAGCAGGATAACAATTTTTTGAGGCCACAATTTTGAATATCTTTCATTACTGTTGGGGGGAAATCTGGAATTGCCTCATAGCCGAAATAAAACCATTCTACATGTATTATATCTGGCTTAAGTTTCATGCTTCTATCACAATATCACAATTCTTCCAAATGTTTCACTTATCAGCTGTACTATGCTCCAGAAACAAACCAGAAATCCCAAAACACCAATTATGTACTAGATCTGCAATTCAACTAGGCTGAAACTTTTAGAGTTTAAAGAAGGATAAGAAGTCTACCAGAAATAAACAAATGTGCACACACAACTTCCATCCAAGCTGTTACCACTAAAGTAGATCATGATGGTTTCCAGGAACAGAATTAAAGTGTGCATACAGTATATTTTATATGTCTAACATACACAAGAACTCATATCTTTTTAATTAAAAATGTCATTAAGTCATACAAAAATAAATTATTATGATTATCTATAGAATAATTAATTGTATATGGATATTTAACATTTTTCTAGTTTTTCTTGAATAACAACTTGGGATTAACAGGTTCTCATAAATGTTTATATTATAATAATATTACTCTAATGAACATTTTACTTAATTATTATATGCAGGGAAAATAAACTAATAGTTTCGACATAAAAGCTTCCAAATATATTCATATAGCTAATCGGCTTTAAATTGTACTTAAAAGGTTGTATTTAGTTATATTTAATTTACTTAATCATATGAATTGCATTCACATCTAAATCTAACTCACCAATGTGCTTCATGACTTAAGGTAGAGTAAATGAAGCTCATTCGCATGACAACAGTTATTAGATGCATATAGATTAACATGCAATTAGTGAACTGCTGTCATTTGAATTATATTCATTCATAGTTTCAGCCCTAAAGTTCATCATAAATAAGGGAATGACTACACTTAAACACAGCTAAAGTGTGACTTACAAACATTAAAATGACAGGCAGTAAAATATTTGATCATATCTTTCAATATAAACTTACTATGTGGTTTTCTCAGCGTGTTTATATATTATGATTTACAAGACTTAATATGAATTAATATGATGTGGCCAGTGGGAATATATTTAAATATTCTTTAAAAATGAAAAGTCTATTCAAGTCTAAGTCTTTAGGGTAGAGTTGGGTCAAATCCACTATTTTACGAATCCAAATCTCCAATTTATCTTTGAATCCTGATTCTCGAATTCGAATCTGAATCTTAGAATAATTATGAACATAAAAGGAAATATAAATATTGTAGAATAATAGAAAATTCAAATAGTAACTAAATGTTAACATTATTTCTTAAAATGCATTCATTATAACATTCATACATTCATTTAAGTGTTAAATTACTAGTTTGCGGTCTGGTTGTTAAGTTTATCCTTTAATTATATTATTTCTGAACCACCAATAAGTAATATTAAAGCTCTAAAACAAATTTCACTAGGAAAATTGAAGTTTTTTTTTTAATTTATGGATTTGAGTCTCGAATCAGAAATTTTCTTGAATCCTCGAATCTCCTTAATGACTTAAGGTATTCAAAGAATTCAAGGGCTCATCCCTATTTAGGGGGCCTACATATCATAGTGATAAATTTCTTACCTCAGAACAGTAGTATTGTGCTATCAAATTTATTTCTAAAATTATTCAACATTAAAAACCTAAATTCAAAGCTTAACATTCATAACTTTGTTTTTGCACTCAACAAATATGTGCATGGGAAGGTTTCAAAGAAGCAAAATGACATACACTTTTAGCTGCTTAAACTGAAAAGACTTAAATTCTTTTGTTATCATTATAATTTTTCAGCTCTTTCCTAATTAGGTGACTCTGAATACAATTCACATGTTGACTTTGTGTTGTGATGAATGGAGAATATGGTCTTACCAGATTTGAGAAAGTTACATGACTCTTTGATAATACTCTGCATAATTTTAGTATACTCATCTACACTATTTAAAATAGATTTAATTTTGTGATAACTTTGTTATTATAGTCTTTATTATAAATTAAATATAAAAAATAACTTACCTAAAAATACCCAATGTAATTAATTTGAGAAAAGAATTTTTTTTAAATCTACCACTCTTCTAATTCGACTTTAAATTTGAATAGATCCTCATGTTAGATTGATGTAAACATATGTTTCAGATGTTTGTTTAGTGTTTGTATAATGTAGTGTTGGCGAGTCTTTTATTTTACTGGTTTTGGAATGAGACATTTTGATAGATATGAAAATCAATACTAACTTACTGTAGTCTCTCTTTTTCTTTATAGAAATTCTACATGGGTCGTACAAACTATTACATTATGAGTTTGGAAAAGTACTTAATATAAAGACATTAGTGATAAATCTTTGAGATAACTTTTCACTCTACTACTTGTTCTTGTTGTTTGTTATGTAAATATTTGTCACTAAACTAAATTTAACTCTCACTTTTTTTTTTCTTCAACAAATTACTTTTGCTAATCACCGATTGAACTCTTGTGTTTTGTCCATATCCTGTTTGTTTGTATGTTCATCCCCTCAATATACTTCAATCTCATTGTCATAACTTTCTGTTATGCTGTGTTTTTTGGGAATGAATGTTCTCAAGCATGAGTACAGGACATCAACCCACACAAAGGTTTACACTTGACAACATTTTTTACAAACTTAGCAAAATGACCCCTAATCATTAACTACCCTTTAATTGAATTTTGATTTTAACAAAATAAAATAAAAGGTTTAGAGAGTAAAAAAGACACAAAATTATATTATGCTGGCATATTTAAGTTTATGCTTACACTATATATTTCATTTAATCAGTAGTTGGTGTTAAAATACTGTTTAGTAGCTGTTCTAATAATAATTATACAGGATAGGGCATTTAAAGTGTTACAAGCTTGTTTCTCAGAAACCACGCCTTTTAGAGAAAAGTTTCAACAAGTTATTTGGTTTTGAGGGGAGATCTAATAGTTTTATTTTTTATTTGTTGGCCTGATTTAAGGTAATTTTAAGGTCAACTTCCTTTAAATTATCTTCAATCAACCCACCAAATAAAAAATAAAAAAACACTATTTGATTTCCCCTCAAAACCTAACAACTTTTGTTTTGACTCTTTTTCTTTAAAATGTGTGGTTTCTGATCAACAAGCTTGTGACACTTTAAATTCCCCACCCTGTATATTAAAATATGTCCATAATATATCTATCTTCCTTCAAAATGTTTTAAAAAAGAGAAAGTTTTGTAGGTGTAGAAGTCAAAGCAAAGGAGGTTTTACCTGAGACTTTAACATTTCAAAGTTTCACACACTCCTACTATTGAATAGCTTGCGTGGTCATAAATACTGTGCTACCTTTGTGTGGGTCAGTCGCCGTGCTCTATAAATAAGTACACTCAACTATTTTATAATAATATGCATCTGTTCTGTCAGTTTGTCTGTCTGTCAGCCTCTAGGCCCCTCTTGCTTGCTGTAGAGGTTTGGTTTGTAATCAAGTAGCTCTCTCTCTCTCTTCCTGAATGTTCCGGATCCACTAGGTACAGTATTGGATATCTTCAGGCACATTTTGGAACACTATACCACTTAGTTTGTTATTTTAATTTGCACCATTATTACACATTACATTTAATTTATTTAATAATGGTTATTCATTAATTTTTTATATGTATATTTTAAATAATGTTTAAAAACATAGTAAAAGGTTCCATAAATAGTCCAAATGCTTTAGCTTAAAATAAAATTGGTAAAAGAGTGTTAAATCTGAGGTTGTACACTCACTGCTGAAAACCGTAAAATAAAATAAAAATTTTCTATTGGAAATAAAAGGCAATAAACTAAATTTCATACAGCTAAAAAAGTTGAAGATGTTTGCACCAAATTGAGAGCAAGTGTACCTGCATTTTCTTGGAGTTGAAGTGAGAAATTGTTTAGGAGAAACCACCTCAATACATCCAGATAGGATTCAAACCCTAACCTACGCATCATGTTAGACAGGCAATTAAACACTTATTATGCCTTGGTCTGTTAGCCCACCGTTGTAAGATTGAATATATTGAGCCAAATATGAATAATTGAATACAACCCAACGATTTTTCAATCACCAAGTGAACCGTGACAATCGTTCTTCTTTGGTTTTAGTTTTTGAATCTTAATAAAGGTGGGATATTTTAGCTAAGCAGATACAATTACAAAATAATTACATATATAAAACATATTCCTAATTAATGAATAGCCTCAATGATTTGTTGAACCTTACAATCCATACAAAAAGTACACAAACAGATGGTGAGTTTAACTTTGTTAAGTTGTATGTTTGAAATTTGTTGACTGCTCCTCATATCTCTAATTGGTCTTGTAGCTTTGTAATCTTCTTAACAATCTAAAACTCATCATCTGCTCCCGTCAATAACTGGTCTCCAAAATGTGTCCTGCTATCTCCTTTCCAAGCAGGTAATTTGCTAATTACTTAGTCTTTCTTTTTTAATCTTTGTTTTGTCTGAAAATTTAGTAGTAAAGAATGTATTGACTCATCAGTGTCACTATCTTTAGAAAAATAGACATTAAAAAAAACCCTCAAATTGCTCATAAAACTTAAAAAATAGATTGTACGAATACAACATACAACAGAACACATATTTGACAGTGGCTATCTAAGAGTTTTAGAAAATATCTATACAAAATGTGTCAGCTGACTATTGTTATTTTAGATTATTATAAAATTAGTCCTTAATAAATATAAATGTGATCATTAAAATTATTAAGTCTATGCAACGTGTTAAAAATGATAAAAATGAATGCTTAAGCAATATAGACCTTGACTCTAGTAGTGTGTGTGTTGTTTAGCTTTAATCCTATGAAGAGAGACCTCCAGATAGATATTAGGTCAAAATGTAATCCTTTACATGATGATTTTAGAACAAATTAGAAGTACATTCCCAAATGTTTATAATCTCACATGCAATAAAAACTAGAATAAACCTTAAAGAGTATGTTGACATGATCCAGATTCGCTTAATATTAGGGATGTGTGAGACTTGAAAGCATCTCTATTGAGATGAGGAAAAAGTACCTATATCTCGTCTTTAAAGTTAAAAATGAATCTCAAGGGAAAAAAATTTGAATAACTGCCCTAAGAAATCTTCAAATCATTCCAAAAATGTGTTATTTCTAATAATACAGTAAATACCCGAAAAGAGGCTGCACTTTCGCCCCCCCAAAACATCCATCATTAAGAAATGTTTTGGTTAAAATATTGTTTTTAACATCAAACTTTGACATTATAAACTGTTAAACTACCAAATTAAACTATAAATGATACATGTTGCAACTATCACTATTTTTATTAATTGCATTTAAAATGTGTTTGAAGTGTTTGACTAAACTATAGGATAATCCAAAGTAAGCAACATCAAAATAAAATTGAACTTTAGCTCTCCATAGATTATTCATTTAAGTTAATAAACATAATTTAAGTTTTTGTAATTTCAAAGGAAATTTTCTTGTCTCCTTCTCACATCTCTAATTTTTTTTTATATATATATTCTAGTCTCACTCAATATTGTCTTGAATTGAAAAAGTTGTCCTTGCACACCCCTACTAAATATTTGTTTATAGAACAAATGCTTGAAAAATTTAGCATTTATTATTTGTATTATCATTTTTAACACAAAGTTACTGTATATGAATTTAAAGTGAAGATCCACGTTGAAGCCACATAGTATTATATTAAAACTGTCAACTTTCCCTAATGGTTTAGATGTAGAGTTTGCTAACTCAATCATAACCTTTGCCTTTTAAAACATGTCCCTCAAAGAGTAAGTTCAAACAATTATATACTATGTGGCACTTTGTTTTAAAGCTTGTTTTTTGTTTATTTGATTAGATAAGATATGCTAACATTAAGAGCTGTGATAACATTGACAATAATTAATCTTATTATCTTTAATTTACCTGTGTATAACCCGAACAGGTAGTAAGACGCGGTGCTAATAATAATTTAATTTACCAACAATTAAAGAATGCATTTTTTGCCTCCCATAATAAAACTATATAATCCTAGATGGGTGACAGCCTTTGTGTTGACACCCAACGATCCACTGAAAGCTATTATATATACTAGCTGCTATCAGTTTCATTCTTTTCCACTTTATTTATGTTTTTACATTTGTATGTCTCACTGCCACAAAGCACACTTGACTTGCTCAGGTATAAAATTGATAAAGCAGCCAATGGCATGGAGTGTAAACACAATTAATTACTGGGGGGAGATATATATATATATCCTGATTTTGGTAGGAAACCTGTTCTGGAATGCCTGATTCCATAAAATAAATCCTATAGTATAATAGTATTTGGGTAGGATGAAATGCGTTTCAGAACAGTAGTAAATCAGTTCAGGAAGGTCTTTTATCCTACCAAAATACCACTACCATATTTCTTTGATTCTAAGACACCATCGATTTTAAGACGCACATTAATTTTTCAGTACCACCAACAGAAAAAATCTATGATTCTGATAAAATAAATAAAAATCTATAATATTCTAGATATCAAAAATATTTTTATTAAAGAATTCAGTTTACCAACAACATTAGTACCTTATTTATCAGTAGATATGTTATTTATCACTTCCTCCTGAATCATTATCAGTCTTATTCTTCTGAGCCATTTTTATCTTCACTATTTTATAGAATGTCTTCTAAGTCAAAAAAGAACTGTGAATCTAATAGGGCCCCTACATGATCAGTCAGACTGTCAGTTTGCATCAGTATTTACAACGAGACCTTAGACGGTCAGTCTTCGCATCATTATCTTTATCAGTCTCAGATCCTGCATGCCTCGTGTAACGACATTGACGATTAGAAAAAGATGTGTGCAGTCTACTGTTTGCTACTGAGACTGAAGGAAATACTGACCAGTGTGTGCACATGGTCAGTATTACTGCTATTCTCTCCAACCACTTGCAAGACTGATGTGATCAGAAAATTTGAATCACATCAGTATTTTAGTTATTCCAGTCATCACTCCATCAGTACTGCCCCTACACTATCAGTCAGACTGTCAGTATTAATTATTACTTTATTAATACTGACAGTCTGACTGATCGTGTAGGGGCACCCCATTTTTAGAGATTTTCAAATGAGAAAAAATGTGGATCTTAGAATCGAAGAAATACGGTATATAGTAGAATTTTGGTATGAAATACAAGCTTTCTACCAAATCATAGTATGAATATTATTTTATTTTCTCAGCCAATAGAAAAAGTATAAAATAAAATATGTTTGCTGTGAAAAAGCATTTTTTTCCCCTTTTCTCTTCCCCTTCCTATCCCCCTCGCCTCAGCACTTGGGCCCTACACACACACATTCCACCACTAACCCAAAATAACTACACGATTGTGTTTGAATCGTAGCTCAGAAAAAAAACCTACTAGGTATAGATTATAGAGGTGAACTTCTTATGTATTAAAATTCACAATGTGCCTAATATGATTCTTGAACATTCCTTATACTTTGTGTTGGTCTCTCTCTCTCTCTCTCTCTCTCTCTCTCTCTCTCTCTCTCTCTCTCTCTCTATATATATATATATATATATATATATATATATATATATATATATATATATATACACACACACACACACACACACACACTGGTTTATTTCAATATAAATATTTTCAGGGCATGCCTTTTATTTACATTTTTATTAAAATTGTGATAAAATTTGCATGTTTGAGCTTTATTGATGTTTAATTCATTAGAGATTTTGTTGTAGTAAGGTATTATAGGCCTATCAGAGTAGTGGTACCTAATAAATCATTAAACATATTAACAATTAGTGTGTTTAGCATTTTCTTCATAGCCTCATTAAAAGTGCACTGTTTAAAATCATGTTAGGACACAATTAATCCTGGTAAAACGATTTTATTTAGAAATTACTTATAAAATAATATACACCATTTATCATTAAAAGGTTTTATTATTTTAACTTTCAAATGGAATCTGATTAAAATTGTGTATCATTTATACTACAATTAACCAATATTATGTTAATATCAAATCATTATTATAGTACAGTAAATCTCAGCATTAAATTCATACCCCAGCGCTACATTATTTAATTTCAAAAGATAATTAAATAATAAATGTCCCAATGCTTAGAGCCTTTTTTTATTCGTATTTTATGTCCACATATATTTTTAATTTCTTATGACCCCTTGGGTAGAGAAAGTGTTGTGATCATTAAAAAAAAATCAAATTTGAGATGTTGATGGATATCACCATTTCATGATCCACTGAACCTGAAAAAGTTGTTTTTGCTCTGCAGTCTATCTGTGTATCTGTATCTTGGTCTAGAGCCGAAACCTTTTTACTCATCAGGCCAAACGTTGGTATCTAGGGTTTTCATAAGCCCCCATACCCCTACTGCTGCCCCACCCCCTACTCGAGGAGTTTTTAGAATTAGTTATCCACTGCTATAATTAAGGGTAGCTTACTGAAGGGCAAAAAAGATAAATGGATCTTCTCAAAATCTGTTTTAACAATTTTGATTAAAATTCATATCAAGTCACTGTTTAACATTACAAACAAAATAGTAACTCTCATTTTCCCATGAAAATTTCTTTAAGGGTACTTTACATTAACGAAAATTTTCAATTTTGTTGATATTTCTACAAATATTTAAGATTTAAAATAACTTATCATTTTAAAGTTGTAAATCTATTCAAAATTAAAAAACTTTTATCAAAAATATATTTTTATAAAACCAATAGTTGCCAAGCTATTTGGCAAAGATATATATATTTTTTTAATTGAAGTCTCGGATATTGGGAGTTTATGCTTTTTGGTGAACAGAGATATTATTTTTTCCCCAACTAACAAATTTGGTATTCAAAAAAGATGATAAGCTATAAATAGAAGATGTGTAATTTGTCTTTTACCATGAAAAGAGAAGCAACACAGTTCACTTACTACCCTAGTGACACTGGACTCTGAATTTGATTATATCAGAATTAATCTGGAAGGAGCGTGAAATGATCAACACAATTCCCTAAAAGAATAAACAAAAGAAAACACAAAAATTGAGAAAATGGAAAAATGTAAAGAATGACAAATACACATAGAAAGAAACACTTGGTACAAAAACAATCTTAACTGGACCTCCTTCCATATTTACAATAAATTAAATTAGAAGTAAATTGACTTCCATTCATGCATTTTATTGACTTATTCTTTGTGTGTGTGTGTGTGTGTGTGTGTGTGTGTGCGTGCGTGCGTGCGTGTGTCTCTCTCAAGAGCAATTACAATTCTAGTTGGCTATAAATGAAAATGGTTAAACGATGAGTTGACATCATGATATCAAGTGTTTAGTAAGTAAATAAAAAGTATAAACAACACCATTCACACACTTAATATTTTCTTACTACAGAGCAATAATTATTTTAACTCTGCCTATTTCACAACAATGCTATTTTTATTTCATCCATTTATGTGTTTTAGCCAATGACAGTGAACGATAATAATCATATTTTTGGACTCATTATGAAAAAATATTCAAAACAACACATTGACACCATGTGACAATGTTATATTTTTAAGCATTTCAAATTAACCTTTTATTAATTGATATACATTTTAACTCTTATTTTTATTTTTTACATTTCAATTATAGGTTTCATTTGTTTAAATTTGTTTATATATTTAATGTATATTTGACAGTGATTTGGAAGTAAAAGTCTCAAGATTCATTAAAAACTATTCTAAAGTTGTTAATCCTCTACTCTTTTATACTGCTAATCAAAAATGTGCTTTTTGGCAAAGAACTTAAAAAAATATATATAGTGACTATTTTGAATAGATAAATAGTAAATTATGTTTTTGCTCACTAATAACTGTATTTAAAAACTATTTTTGGGTCTAAAAAATTGTTAAATAATGTGTTGTTTACTTTACGGCTTGAGCTAAAAATTAATCTGATTTCAAACTCCAAGTAATTTGTTACAAGGGAAATATTTTAACATTGATAGAATAAGATTTTCAAGGGGATTGTAGTTTGGTTTTTTCAAAGGCAGACATTTGTTAAAAGTGGGTTTGACTGTATTATACTAATGTTAATCTTATTTTATGCTAAATTAAGGCCATTGGAATTGGCTGAATTGTGCTTTTATTATTTTAGGCTATTGTGTCATATTTATGGTTATGTTCACAAAAAACTATTTTATTTGAAACATTAGTCATTAATTATTTATAGACAGTGGTATGGTGTGAATTGTTGCAAGGGTATACATAACCTGTTCCAACTGAGCCTGTGAAATGTTTTTCATATTCACTAGAAATTTTATCAACAAACAATCACATAGCACAAAGACTCAAATCAGAATGTATGTTTAGTCAAATTGTAAATGAGCAAGGAAAACTTTTCACGGAACAAATTCAATCCATGTTTGAAGCTTGGTCGGTTGTACTAAAGGGGTTTCCTAAATCACTCCCCACTTAAATGCAGGTACTTTTCCTTTAAGTTGTTAACTTCTTCATCCCTACCCCTATAACCCAAACGGGAATTTAGACGCAAGGAAAGAACAAGTCAACAGGTTTTATATACTCTGGTGACACTCCACCCTTTGACGCTGTTTGTAAGGCATGTTGTTTGTTTAGCAATGGGGCATGTTTTAAGTGTGAGGCTGTGCCGTGTTATTATGACATCTTGGTCACAGTATTATCTTCGTTCCATTCCTCTGCAGGTTCCCGGGAGCACACATAAGAAAGAGCTGCTGGAAAACTTGGACAGGGTACCTACATATGTTCAGCAGTTGCAGTTCACAGTCAAAAACCCAACAGTAGGCAAGGCAGCCACTTTCACCAAGGTGGACAATGTCATTCAAGAGACTAAAAGCCTCATGGACGTTATCTCCAAGGTCGTGACCACCTGTTTCATGTGTGCCACCAAGGTAAACTTTACTTTCACTACAAATATCAAACAAAAATGCCAACAGTTTATTTATATAGATTTTTGTAATCTGGCGCATTCCCTTTTTGAAAAATATTTCTAGATTTTTGACCGACTGTCTTTATTGTTAGAACATTGGTGCATTAAACCTAAGGTTTTGGGTTTATTATTTTTAAAAGCATTTTCTTAATGTCGTTAAATTTAGATTGTTAGGAGAATTAATTATGAGCTCCTTCCTATAAAACCAACTGAATCAGATTTTAACTGGATTGTTAATGGAGACCTGAAAATAATAAATCGGTGGGAATCAAACCCTGACCTCTCCAATAAGAGGTGCAATCAGTTTCTAATATGAAGATTTTTTTGACAGTTTAAGTATTTACTAAAACAAATTTCAAAAATGTATTCATCAATAATCATGTGATCTTCTGTTGTAACTTTTGATACAGTAGCCCCATGGCTTCTTTGGTGCTGACCTACAGCTCATAGCTGACAGCTGACGGCTTTGAAAATACCAAATTATGTATCCCTACGCCGAACCATATGATCTGCAAAAACATGTGTTTAGCAGCTTTCACTTCTAACAGTCAAAATGTAGGTATATACCTAAATGTTGACTGTCCCGAAGTCAGCTGTGAACTGTCAGTCAGCACCAAAAAAGCCATGGGGCTACTGTAGATAGTATAAATATCTATAAAATACTACAATATTGCTTACTGCAGCAAAAAAGTATATATATTTTCTAAAAGTTTCTTTCTTCCAGAATCCTATTTACTGTATACCAAATATGCAAATCACTTAGCTGACCATTCATTTTTACATGCCTCCAAGCTATTTTTTTATTTATTACTAGTTTGAACACAGAACCTTCTTTTTCATGGAATTTGTAACTTTTGATGAACTCAAAAAACTAAGCTAGTTTCTACATTAATGTGATCTGTGTCAGTCAAACACACTCTGACTACACTAAAGTGTCATTGTTTGTTAAATAAAATGTGACTCGTTGATTTAAATTATTTTAACATGGAAAATTAACCAAAAAATTTATAATATACACGGCACATGGGGAAGGGTTTACTTTCTCATAATTTTTTTTTATTTTTATTTATTCACAGCTAGTCAGAAAACATTTATCATATATTATAATATTTGAAAAATGACATTTAAATCATAATTTATACAATGTTTTTGGTTGAATCACTTAAATTTGAATCTTCATATAATTTTATTTAGTCATCATTTTGTATTTGTATTGATTCTCAGATTTTAACTCAACCCTTTTTTGTCAAACATGTTGGCAGAAATGAAACTCTTCTTTAATTTAAATTTTTTAGATCATGATGTCTTACTACCCGTTTGCATTTGCATGGAAAGGGAGTGGGAAACCATTTAGGAAATATCAACCTCAATTGACACTACCGGAATTTTAACCCCAATCTCCCCATCATCAGCAGGCGAGTCTAACCATAGAATGACGGTTTAGACTATTTGATCACTGAAGTGGGTTTCTTTGATTTCAAATTTTGTTCTTTGAACTTTGTCCGGCTGCTTATTTGGGCTATCACCATATTTTATACTGAATAGGGTTAAGATGAGAAAAGAAGAATTTAGAGGAAATGTACCTATATTTGGGGGGAGATGAACTGGATAAACTTTTAGAAAAAATATACAGCCGAGATCCGAATCTTAACCTCATCACCAAAAATTCAGTATGTGGCTAGAGTGAATCTTTGGTCCATTTGCCCACCTATGTAGGTGTTTTCAAAGCTAAACATAAAAAGGTCAGAAAATAAAAATAATAAGTATTTTAGTAATATATTTATGACAAAAAATAAAATCTCAAAATATTAAATACTACTAAATTTTCATTTAGACCAACAAAATTACATTTTATTTAGCTTTTTTTTTATATATATAGACAAATTAACCATTTTTCTTCTTACCTTTTAGTAGTTTCTTCCAAAAATTTGCGTAAATTGTTAACTATGAATTGGCTCAATTTCTAGATTAAATTTGAACACAATCAACATACTTGAGAGCCACTTTTCTTTGTGAACAAGATATACTTTGTAACAAGAAAGACTGGAGGGTGAAGAATATTAATGTCATATTTATTAAGTGGAAACAAAATTTACCATCAAGCGGTTATACAACAACAAAACATATACAAAATAATCCCACCGTGTTCCGAGAGCTTTCATCTAGAATAATTGTGTTCCAGTTCACTCTATGTCTACCACAGAGGGTGGAGTTCAACTGTTGGTCACTGGACGAGACACATATCCCTGGTATTCTCAGTCCTCAGGCCTTACAGCGACTAGGGCGTAGTCAGCATGCAACACTGCCGCGGGCCAAGTAGACTCATGTAACTTTTGTTGTTTTACAAGCAGATCCCACCCCTCTAACTAACTTACAACTCCTCTAACAACATTAACTGTACGTCAGTAGACTTTGGTGCCCAAATTTACCAACTGGAGCAATGTATTTGATTCTTCAAGTTTAACAGATATACCTCGAAACTTAGTCACAAATATGCATCGTTTTAATAATATGTCTAACACTAACTAATTTTGTTTATTTCACTGTGCTTTGTGTAAAAATGTAGCAAAAATGTTGCTCTTGTAGGTTTGACACTTTCATTTCAACGAAAACACATTTTAAGTGCAAAATAACCGACTTGTTTACAATTATAATTACACTGTTTGTAGTGTAATATTACTCTCATTACATCATCTACAGAGCAGGTGTATACAATGCAAATCTGAAAGAGTTCAGATTTTTAAAAACTCCTCAGAGTAAGATTCCTGAATAACAAGACCAGTCATATTTATATATTTTTTTCAACATATCACTTTTTAACCACAGATATAATATGGAGGTGATTTAAAACAACATTACAAATACTCAAGTTTGTATAGGAGTTCTATTATGCTATGTTGGGGTAGGAAGCTTATATTCCTAACCTTGTAATTTCATAATTTTCCATTTTGGTTAGCATTTCCTACTGACCACTATTAATTTAACCAAAATTGGAGACTTTCTGTTTATTTAAAACAAAATAGATTGCTACTATAATAATAGAATATTAATTATTCACACTAAACAGTTCAGAAATGAATGAATAAAACTGAATATAAAATCATAAAATTAGAATAACAAGATCCTAAAATCTTAATTTTGATTTAATAAAATAAAAAACTAAATTTCTATGAAATGGGTATTTTCACTTACATTATAGTAACTAATAAAAATTTTAATAAACAATAATAAAATATTAGGCCAATTATTTTTTTATGGTGTATTGTCTAAGTATTAACAGTCACCTAACACCGTATTTCTTTTTTATAGTCAAAGACAATCATTTAACATTTTATATGATAGTATTTTTGACTATCCAGCAATCATCAATTGTCTTTAAAAAATACTACATAATTAATATAGATTAGAAAGAAAAAAAGTATGTCAAATGACACACACAAAAATTAAATGTCTTAATGTTGTTTGGATAAAAGCATAATAATTATTAATATGAAGAAAGTATTTTGAGTTGTTTATAAATAACTATACAAATAAACCCTGCACCTTAACTTGAACAAATGAGTTAAAAAAATTTATGAAAAAAATGAAGTTGGCAAAAATGGCACTTTATTGCACTCTACAAATGGGTTTTTTTTTTTTTTTCAAGTACAGACCACACAAGCATATTAGGAAAACAAAAAAACATTAATCTACATTTACTTTTTTGATGTTTTGAAAAGCAATTAAAATACACTTTACTTTCAAAGGGCTGAACAAACACTCACAGGAGCAAACCACTTTCAGAACCAAGGCTCAAATAAAAGTTAGTCATGAAATCAACCATATTTCAATCATTGTATATCAACCATAACTCAATGAATTGAGTGCTGCTTAACATCTCTTCTTTAGTAAAGCTTGATTATTCTTTAATTTGCATTATATTTGGAAGAAGATACAGTAAAGGTGGATAGAAACATATAAAAGGGACGAACACAATATGGCGTTTATAATTTGACACCTGCACATGAGAATTGGACCCAGGACCTTCAACTTAGTACACCAATGTTTTTATCACTGAGCAATCCAGGAGTCGCCCCATGCCCAAGGTCATTCTTCACTCATCTTTTAAGTTAGAGTCTCTGATGGACATGATGGACTTGATTAATCAAGTGTGTAATTATAGACTGGGACATTGGGAAATATCCTGAGAGGCTGGTTTGATTTGGGCAGCTGCAACTACTTTCAATTAAAATAAAGATATTCATTCAATTCTAAATGATTGTTAAAAAAAAAAAAGTTTAAATTCCATTAAGTAAGTCTGAGGGTGCCCAAAATAAATACTTCATCTCAGTCCTCACTTGTTGAGCTGACACTGAAATATAGTTTATATGTAATCTATGAATGTTTGTTAGGGGCAGTCAGATTTGTAGTCTCTGGCCGCTTGGAACTTTCCAATTCACCCTTGCAAGTGTGTGATGTAATGTTGTTCCCTAACAGACCTTGGCTTTGCACGTGTCTTTCAACCTTGAGTGGGGTCCTCAGTAGAGCTCAACTAAAGAAGTGTCAGGCAAAATATAAATATGCCTCAAACTATATGGCTGACCACCAGACAATAACGACGGTGGCATTTTGACTTGTCTGTATACACTACATACCATTGTTCTGATATACTGGTATTTTACACTTGCTACCTTGTCTTTCAGTATTAATGAAGGAGAGAAATGGAGGTTGGTAAAGATGCATTAAATGTTAAGTAAAAAAAAACATAATATAGATAATCTCATACTTTTCATTAATTCATCCATCCCGCAACACTATCTTTATTTATCATTTGATTACATTACTTAAGGTGTGACTTACTTTCATCATCACACAATGCTGGCCAGAGGAATGTTGCTTTCAGGAGGACTATTCCATCAAAACAAGGATTAGAAGTTTGGCACAAGTTACTGTTTTGAATTTATTCTAGGTCATTTTTAGTATGAATAGATTATTGCATTGCATTATCCCATATGGATGTTGTATCTTTTAATTTACAAACAACTATAAGAAGAAGCTTGTACTATTTAAGTCACAGTGTTCGGATATGTAAGGAGAGTGAAGGTCATGGGAATGAGGTTTGTGAGGAGCATGTTAGCTGTCAGTGCCAAACTGCTCATTCTTGTTTGGGTAGAATAGTCTTGAAAGCAACATTCCTCTGACCAGCAATGTGGCAACAGTATTTGATTTCATTGCTATCGAGGACATGCTGATTGGTCAAGTGTAAGCATCTTGCATGAATAAAATTTGATCATTGCAGTGTCCTTCTATCCAGTTTTGGCTATGCTATTAATGTAATATTAACTGTGCTATAGCTGAAGTCTTCCAATTGGCAGAGTAGTGTGTAATTTATATTCAACACTCATCAAAATAATCTATTTATATTACACTTATCAGGTTTTAATTAAATAATCTTGGTTTAATTTATTCACACAAGGTATATGATAAAACACAAGTTACTCATTTGAACAGATTTTATTAGTTAATAATAAAATGCCCTATTTATTGGCTTTCAAGATCTATTTAATTTTATAATCAATGAATTGAAGGGAAAGCAAAATAAATTGTGTTGTTTCAATTTCTAAGTACTGGTGTTTTAGTAGTAGTCGCTCTTGGTCATTTTATCTTCATTATAAAATTGAGCTCAAACAATCTAGATGAAATAAAATGATGGGTTATTTCCCCTGTTTTATAACAATGGATATTAATGGCATAACCAAATGGTTATGGAGAAGGTAGGTAACTTTAGAGTAAATGCACATACATTAGTGTGGCAAGAGGATGAGAAAACCATAGTAATAAATCACATTTGAAAAACCACCCTCAGTTCATATGACCCAAATTTAAATCCTTATCTCACTTTCACCTGTGACCAAGTGCAAGGTAAGTATAACTCCTAAGACCAGTTGGTCACAGTGCAGGTGGATGTGTGTATGAGTATTTATAAAATATATTAATAAATAATAGTCCTACATTTAAATGCTTTCTCTCAAGAAATAAATATAACCGCAAGTCTCAAAATATATCGAATCAACTTAACTGATGGGGGTGTTTACTTTCAAGTGTCATCATATTTTATTGCAACATCACAAAACACAAATTGTTTTCCAAAAAATATGCTAAATATTTTATGTTATGGATGCCACTATGGTTTTATCTGAACAGAATCACATTACAATAACTCTTTCATCCTAACTTTGGTGGTTCAATATGACTCAATATCATCTCGGTGAAGATACAGGCATTAATCCTATCATATTCTCGATACTATAACTTATTGAATTGATCTAATAATATCTTATTATAATATTAGCCAAACATGTTCCCGCCACTATTCCATGAATTTGCCAATATTTATATTTGTAGCATGCTACATTGAAATGTCTGTTATTTGGGAAGAAAAAAAAAATCATAAATCTTGGGACACAATTTAATCTAGATGAATCTATATTCTCTGGATATTCACTATAGCAATCTAATTACTGCATCATACAGTATTTAAGTTATTGTATGCAGGATAATTATTACAAGTGAATAAATATTGTACGTAGCTTACTGTACAGATTACACTATACACAGAACAATACTTAAATAAAATTAAATTTCAACAGTAGGCCTTCTGTACTGTAGTCTATATGTGTGCATGAGCACAGACCATACTGATGTAACAACCTCTGCTGAAGTCTTGAAAGGGGAGGGAGGTAGGACTTTTAGTATCTTAGTCATTACTACCTTGGTTATTTCAGCCTAGAGGGGGAAGGCAGGACTGCTCACACTTCATGCGATACATTGACATTCCTAACATCCCTACAGTCAAATACTGTACTATAATAAAGACAGTTGTTTTCAAGTTTTATCTGCTGTATAAAGATTCTAATGCATAAATGCGTCTCTGGCAGTGTCTGTGCACGTTATTGAGAAATTATGTTATTGCTTATTGGTAAGTTGTTTCACTGTAAGAATCAATGTTAGTTTTCTAGGCAAATTTTAACTGTCCATAATGTTCGTTGAAGTTGATTTCACTGTATTAGTCTGAGTCACAACATTTTCCCAAAATAATCTCAACCTTAATACAGCTCACTAATTGATTTTAAAACATTTCAAAATAAAAATAAATAATTTTATTTGATCTACAATAAATATTAGAGTTGGGTCTAATCCACTATTTTATGAATCCGAATTTCCATTTTACCTTGGTAAATTGCTGGTTTGGAGTCTGGTTGTTAAGTTTATCCTATAATTATAATTTGTTTCTGAACTACCAATTAGTAATATTAAAGCTCCAAAACCTATTTTACTTGAAGAATTGAAAGAAAGAAAAATTACAAGTATTTGAGTCTTGAATCTAGAATTTTCTCTAATCCTCAAATCTCGAACATCCTTAAGCATTCAAGGTATTCAATGGATTTGAGGGTCCCATCCCTAAATATCTTTAACATGTTGAATGCGTTTTCACTATTTTTAAATTGGTTGTTTTGATGTGTGTGAATTTTTGTTATCTTGAATTAACTTTAATCTACTAATTGTTTTTAAACATAAAGAGAGCTAGGGCTCTGCGAGTAATTGTATTCTGAGCTTCGAGCCGAGCTCATCGCTTAAGCTCGAGGTCGAGATCGAAAGTTTTGTAGGCTCGTCATTTTCGATCTTCCACTTGATGTACTTAATAATCAAGCTTTAAAACGCAATAGTAAACATAGTCTATTTAATTTATATAATATCGGCATTCCCACTTATAAATCATTCGGTTGCTTAACAAATTGCTAAAAATGAATTTCAATTTTCACATTAATAACATAATAGAGCTTTAAAACCACTTTTGACCAGTAAGTTTATTCAATATTGTCATCTATTTTGAATTATACTTGATTGAAGTTGTTCACTTGTGTTGCCATGACAAAGCATTGAAAATAATAATATTTAAGAAAATTACTAAATAATTGAATGATTCTTTTTACTGTTTTTACCTGGTCCCTTTCTAAAATAATAATTATGTTAAATTAAAAATGTAATATCAAGAATATATTATTATATTAAATGTTTTCAAACTTAAGATTTAAAACTCATATTAATTAATATTTTGGATACAAAACTAGCTCTAGTTTAGTAACTATTTAGTTGTAGAATTATGTTGGTTAACCTGTTTAAAATCAATGTTGAACTTATTTATTGCATTACATATTTTACCAAACTTAACACATGCATTTACTATCTCATATTGTTTGCTAGAAATATTGTTTTGGTCATATTATTTTTAATTTTAAAGTATCAGCATCAACTTTTATAAGCAATAAACATTGAATTTAGGAACAGAAGTTGTGATCATGCACGATTACACTAAGGAATAATAAACGAGATACGAAACACTTCAAATTTATCTGTTTATGATTCTTATATTTTCTTATAGAGTAAATTAAGTTACTGAAGCATATTTTGTGGGAATATTAGCTTACTAAAATGTCAATTTTATTAACTATTTATCAAGACAGTGTAGAGACACACTACAATAATGCCAACTTGAACAGATAGTTTGGCTAGGCCTAGATATAAACAAACACACTTCTCTATTTTCTTTCTACACTTTTACACTTCCCACTTCAAATTTCCACAGTTGCACACTTTTGAATTTTAGGAAATATTTACTATTCATATGAAGAGACATTAATGAAAAAGTATGATTCCCGAAAATTCAAACTAATATGCAACTGTGAAAGTTTGAATAAGTGGGAAGTGGAAACATTTAAAAAGACATGAAAAAATAAGTATGTTTGTTCCTATCTAGGCCTAACCTAACTATACCTTCAGGTTGGCTTCCTTCACTATCACTTAACTTAAATTACTGTACATTGTTTCTACACTGTACTATTATACATTCCAAGCCCCCATGCTATGATTATTTTTTTCAACTTTTTTTTATAATTATTGATGGTGTAATTTTAATGTCCTTAAAGACATGAGTGTGAAATAATTTTAAATATTTTTTTCAAATTTAAATATCAATATTTCCATTGTTTAACTTTTTTTTTCAGAAGTATTTACGCTTTATAAAAATGAGTCTCAATCATATTTTAAGAACATGTGTTTTAAATTTTAATATACTTTAACATTTTATAATAATTAATATACTCGAACTCGGGAATTTTTAGAAATACTCAAATGAAAAAACCCAAGCTCGCAGATCCCTCTAGATAACTAATTCTGTATTTTAGTTAAAGCTCTTTGGAATCATAAATGAATGCCTACAGTGCTTTATTATTATGTTTTGTATATGTTAATTGTGAATTAATTACTTCACAAACTTCATTTGGTTATTTAATCAATCGATGTGTGTGTGAGGATGAGGCTAAATAATACAATACATATTATTTTTAATATTGATTTAATTTCCATTAAAGTATTTCACTTGATTAGTTTATTTTGTTAAATTTTAAATTATACAATAATTAATGTGTTTAACTTCTTAGTAGTTTGTGTTTTAAATGGCCAAGGCTGTAGCCAGCCAATAATTTCAGGGGAAGGGGGAGTAGGATTTGGTGGGCACATCCCCCAATTGTCAGAGACTAGAAAATATTCCAAATATTAAACATTTCTAGAAGCTATTTGAAGTGTTTTTTATGGCAACATAACTCCCTAACTGCCGAAGGCTAGGAAAGATCCTAAATGTTAAACACCTTTAGAAGTTAACTGAAGTGTTTTTTATGGCAACATAACTGCCGAAGGCTATGAAAAATTCTTAATGTTAAAAACACCTCTAGAAGCATACTGAAGTGCTTTTTATGGTAACACAACCCCCTAATTTGTGCTTGTATCTTAATTTTGATATTGTTTGAACTATAAATAAAGCCATATATATCAATTTTGTTCATAAAATTTCAGGGGAGGAAGGGGGGGGGGGGTAAGGTTGAACCCCCCCGACTACGGCCTTGTAAATGGCTTTATGAATGTTTTGACTGTCTGTTGTCTTTTAGAACTCTAAAAGTTTTTGTAGTAAAGGTATATTTTGAAATCGAGTATTGTACATTTTAAAATGAAATGGCTGTATGAATATTCTTTTTTGGAACGGCAACAGTTTTTGTAATAAAAATAGTTTTTGAGCAATGAGAAATGTACATTTTAAAAAAAGTGTGTCATGAAATATTTTTATGAATAATTGAATGTGTTGTCATCAAACAACTTTTCTTTAGTTATCTCACAACATATTTGCATTGTTTCAGTATAATCTGGATTTCCGAGGTCTGTCCTCCCGTGGCGCGTCCGGGTCTCCATTCCGAGAGGAGGATGGAAGTGGGGCAGGGGCCGGGGGAGAGGGAGGCAAGATGGGCGGCGCCCCGGGCTCTGACCCCTCCATCTGACAGTTCGGGATGGCCCGGAGGGCCAAGGGCGACGCCCGCCGTACCAGGGTTTCCTTTCTGCTGTTCTGAGCGAGCGCAACCCTCGTGCGGCGCCGGGAACCATCAGGCTCCATCGCGCCTTGACTCTTGTGCGGCCATACAACCCGCATCTTCTTCTTTGTAATAACTACATCATCAACATTGCCTCTAACCGATATCAGCATTCAACTGTGGCAACACTTAAGATTTAAAACTTTGATTGACTCTACCATAGAACTACGATTTTGGTTATAATTTTCCATCCATACCAATAATTACACCTATTTGTGACTCATCTTAATACTGAAGAAGATACTTATTGATTGCAGTGGTGTACACATATTTTCTTGATACTAGAAAATTAACTTTGCTATCTATTCAACTTTTGTTTTCATTGTCAACCAAATTCAGTATTACTTAATCAGCTCTTACAACCCAATGTTTGAGAGAAACTGTTAGTAATATATTTGAAACTGAAAAACTAAGAAAAAGAATGATGGGACTGTACCATTGTTTAAACAGGGATCTTTTATAGTTATGTTTTAATCAACAAAAGACAATTTAATCAAGTAAACACAGGCTTTCTTCCAACTCAAAGATACTCTCAATAAACTACTTTTTTGATAAAATTTAGATCATGTTTTATTTATTACATTATTTTTTCTTATCAAGTTGAAATCATCTTGAGACAAAGTTATTTGACGAGCTGAACACTTTTATCTTGTTGATACAATCATAGTTCCTGCATCATAAAGGACATTTATTATTTCAACAATCAAGATGTATTACCTTGCTGTTAAATGCGATAGTTATTGACATGTAATTTGATGTTCCTGTGGTGCGATGAGGTACAGTCATGACCAAACAAACAAATCACAAACACAGAAAATGTTGTGAGTGGTCTCCTTTTGTGTGCAGGGGAAGAATCGCTAATCATATGGCTTTTTGTAAATGTTGACTTAAACAGTGCAATTAAACTGTCACTGTTTTAAGGTTAGTAAACTACTGCATTGTATTCTTTAAATATTGACTGAATATATAAAAAAAAACTTACAGCATATATTGCTGTGTTTTATTCTTTTATTTGTGTAAGTATTTCTGTTTCAAGTGTTCAAAAACTACTAAAAATGTCAAGTTATTAGAAATGGGCCAATACGGCAATATCTTGTTAAAAAAATTCATAGATTTATGTTGATGTATTAAAGCCAAAACTCATAATTTTTTTCAATACCTGTGATGTTTATATGAATATTATTATTTAAGTACTAGGCTGTATTAAAATAAACAAACCGTTGAGTAAAAAGTAGTTTAAAAAATTTAAGATAATTTTTAAAAAAAACTATAAAATTGCATTATTTGCTATTAGAATTGATTTTAATTTACTCATTATTTATGGTTTTTGTTTTGCCAGAGCATTTTAATATTATCACAAACAGACCACATTTTATTTATACATATGTTTACTTAGCAATGAAATACAAAAAAAAACCAGCTCTTGGTGAAAGTAAATACCATATTGATAATCACTCCATCTGAAAAGCAATCTTTTACTCCTCACCTTTATTAACTGTTTAAGTGACTGTCAAAGAGTGATACAGAAAGAGTTTTATACAATATTATTGGTTCATATTTACTTAACTGGCGAAGATGACAAGTAGGCAAAAGTCAGACAATATTTAACCTCAGTTCTAGGTCAATTAGCATGGCAAAAATAATAGTATAAATGTTTTCAGTAATAATTTATTAATTAGCTCTGAAAATTCAAAACAATAAAAATTATTTAGGATAAAGACTTTCTCAAATGTTTAAGAGACTGTTAAATGTTTATGTGATTTTAGTATTGTATATATATTTCTTCTTTGTGAAGAAATAAAATGTTATTAAATTATTAATTGAGATGAACCTAAACATACATAAAAAAAAAGGTATATATATCCCTTCTTGCCTCTGAAATACATGTTGTAAAATTAGTACAGATAGATATACAAATATTTTCCTAAACTGAAACTTAGTTTTCGCTGCATTAAATAGTACAAATTAATAATTACATAATTAAAATAAACATTTTCTTAATACCTTAGCAAGCCATATTAGCAATGAAATTCACACACTTAAGATTTCTTTTTTTAATTCTCTCTCAATCAATAAATTATGAATTTTATTTATTCATTATGGTTTTGCTTAGGCATATTTAATTAAATGATATAAAAACTCTTTCAACTGATGAGGCCTAGTAATGGTATTATAGTATAAATAATAAAATTAATAGATGTATTAGTAACATTTGAAATAATTGTTATACCTCTAATTAGGGTTGTGTTGAATCCAAATTTCCACTTTACCTTTGAATCCAGAAACTCGAATTCATATCCAAAGCTTAGAAAAGATGATGAATATAAGAGGAAATAGGAATGTAACAGAATAATATAAAATATAAATAGTAATTAAATGTTAATATTCTTTCTTGTAGCCCATTCAGTTGAGTGTTAAATTACTGTTCTGGAATATAGATGTTAAGTTCATCCCATAATTATATTGGTTCTGAACCAACACTAAGCAGTATAAAAGCTTTTAAACAAATTTCTATTGAAAAATTTAATAAAGTTCTTTTAAGCTTTGAGTCTTGAATCAAATATTTTCTCAAATCCTCGAATCTCAACTATCCTTAATAATCAAGGTATTCAAGAGTTCAAGAGTTCGGGATCTCCTCTTTAAATTTAATGATCAGGGTCATAATTAATAATCAATAGATGACAAACCTCATATCTTAAAATTACATTGTCAAGTCAAGTATTTGTTGTAACACTCTTCTTGAGACTCAAATCTTTTCTTTTAAAATAGTAATCTTGTTGAACTAAAAGCACAGGTATTGATAAAATTTGGAGTATCGGGCCATAGCTAGCAAACATTTATGATCTCCATTATCTTATACCTAGTCAGTAATACTCAAGTAAAAGGTGTTTTAAGACTTAATTGACTCATGTGGAGTAAACAAAAAGACACCAAATTCTTCCTCTATTTCTTTGTTGTTGTTTTGTTGGAATCCATGGCTTCCCGATATATATATATAAAAAAATAGTTATCTTGTTTGTGGTAGGATGTAATAGTTAAATGTGTTGGTTTGTGAATTACTTATCTTGTGTTGCAATCTTTTGTTGCTTCTTTAATATATGATTGTATATTAATATAAGTACTATATTTAAATGGATGGGTATGTGAATCACATGCAATATGAATTATCTTAACTGTATTATTGTTACACTAACAAACCAGTTTGATTATGGTCTTGATGTCAAAACTTTATCTGAATGGATGTTTTCAAACACATTTTGAAACAAGCAGAAACTGAATATATTATTAAATAAATGTAATTTGACTTTTAAGATGTTTATCAGTTGACATACAGATTACACTTTTTTTAAATGTTTGTATGAATAGAATGTTCCAAGAATTAATTTTATATGTATGTAGTTCTTTAAAGAAACCTCCCTACACTCTTTGAAATACAGTAGAAGCTCTTTAATCCGGCACGTCTGGGCCCATGACCACGCTGAAATAGCAATTTTGCCGGATTATCGAACGTCAATTTTAACGCGAATACCAAAGTTAAATCACGCTAGATAAAAATGCAAACGATTAAAACATAGAATACAAAAATAAATTCAAACCTTGAATATTTATTTAATTGAATATTCATGTAAATAAAAACCACTACAATGCACAAAATGATAAATTAAGACACATGAGCGTTATTGTTTAAAAAAAGTATCTGATATCACGTTGCTTCCGTGATTCTGATCTCTTCTTCATAAAGTCATTACGGATTATAAACAAATTTATGAGTTCTGCAGAGGTGTAACTTTTGTTGGATTCGGCAAATTTTATAAATGTATGCAATGCATCAGAAGCCTGTTTCCATGAGACTTTAGCTTCATCTGCCATGGCTCCTTCTTCTTCATTCCCATTCCACGTCCTGAACCTGAGCTTCTTATGGGTTAACACCACTTAGTATCCAGCTTCCAAATTCTGTTTCAAATTTTAAATTTCTGAAGCCAACCATCGGAAAACACACAATCACTTTCAATATTCAGATCACGATGAAACTGTTTTGCTTTTTTGATGATTATAGGCCCACTGGTTTTCCCTCTGATCGTTTCGCACTAAACCAAGTGTACAAGGCACAATCAAGAATTTCAAGTTTAAGTTTCTTCATTGTGTGTCTTGATTCCGTATTCTTCTATGTAATAGCTTTAGCAGCAAACTTCTTAAGTTCCTCTTTTTGTTTTTTTATATCATAAATAGTTGAAGAACCAATATTGAAATTGAGCATTATGAAGTTTCTGTTTTCACCTTTTTCAAGCGATTAATCATTTCTAGTTTTTGCTGTATAGTGAGAGTCACATTCTTATGCTTATTAGTTTTAATTAGCACTTGAAGAACTCGTGCTGGGCTTCGAGAATATTGTGCAAACATGATTTGTAACCCAATATAAAACATGAAACACTGTACTGAAATGAACACTGAACTGTCAGTTAGTTACGATAAACACTGAGTGAACTAAAAACAAGGGTCCTAGACACACCGTATAACTACGTGAAACACAGATGAACTGAAAACCCACCTGGCGGGTACATCCGTGCTGGTCAAGACCAACAAACACACAAATCCACTTGAAAAAAACCGAATGTTGGCGGTTCAATCAGCACCGGATTAAAGAATGTGGCCGGACTAAAGAGCTTCTACTGTGCCTACATATTGTTATATATGAAAGAAGGTAAGGAATAAACAAAAAGTTGCTTTTATATGAAAAGAGGAACCTAGTTCACACTTCATCAATACTACTTCTGTACTAGAAGGAATGAGTACATCTTGAAGAAAATCAATTGATACATCTCGATCCCTCGACCTAGGTTTAATTATACTATAACACATCAGGAGGGAATGTGAAACATATTCAACTTAACTTCCTTTATTAAGAAACAAAAAAATGAAAAAAATTTGTCGAGAATGTTTGGGCATATAATATGAACATGTAAAAGGAACTATTAACATGTTTATACATCTTATGATCCTTCACCAATTTAGTTTTTTTTTATCTGTTTGTTGTGTTTTTTTCTCTTAAGTTGGGTTTCACACTCTACCCTAATGATTTTTTTATATAATCAGGGATTGATCAATTTTCTTCAAGACGCAGCTTTGTAAATAATGAACTATATTTCTCTTTTCATTTATAAAAGACATATCATGTTTGTTCCTTTAAATTATTCCAATCCCTTTTCCTTCTAATTGTATTGGTATGGGCATCTGGAATTATAAAAATGAAACGTAATTTATAGTTTTTACCATTGATGATCATATTAGTATTGAATGCCTCCATGTTTTCAAATGAGTTTTATGTGTGTAGAAGCTACTATGTTTTGCAACACTGGTAAGTACCTCACAATGTTTATCCTAATAAGTATTATTACTCGATCTTTGTTAGTAAGTATGCTCTCTAATAAGTTGTGCTGAGTGCTTCCCTACATTCCATGAAAATAGGTTTTTACAATACAAAGTGATTCACACTTGACAACACTTTTAATTAATTACTTGTTTTGTTATTATTATTATTATTATTATCATTATCATTATTGTCACTTATTAGACAGTGTGTAATTTTAATTGCATATCAATGCTCATGTCATATAATTAGTGAGTGTGTGAATGCTGTATGTGTGCTGTCAAAACAAATATTTACTGTGCCTGCAAATTTGAAGACATTTATTTGCCCTCAAGGTGTGGTTAGTGTTAGATGATTACAGTATATTTTAATTTGTATAGATAAATTAAATGAGTTAAAATTTGATGAACTATGTTTTCATAACATATCAGCCAAGAAAGTCATCCATAAATCAAACTTAAATGTTTTTATTGTTGAGATGTAATATAAAATTGTGTTGTTTTAAATCAAAAGGTTAAAATGAGTTGTTGCTATAAGTTTAAGAAATACATAAATAATTATTATTCATACCAATGATAAGACTTTTAGCCTTTCTAGAAAGCCAATTGAGTTATTTAGTGTGATAATGTTTTAATGAAAATTCATACTTTTTGATACATTATTACAATTGCGTTTTCTACTATGGTACAGTAGAAATGACATTGTTTAAATACCATTTACCTTCAAGGTTATTAATATGCGCATGTTCCCGTAGGGAGTACCAGTTAACCATTGTGCTTCATTTGTGCTATGGAGTGCCACACTGATTTAATATTAATGTAGAGAACATAATATATTAAAGCTTTGGTATTCAAGTCTTAAAGCCTGGAGAGAGATATTGATACTAAATTTGCATTTAATTTAGATCTAATAGGTATATATTATAATTTTGATTATTAAGTATAGTTCAAACAATAATTAATTTAATTAGAGATATGTAATTTGAAATAGCAGTACAGTTTTAAATAAAATGTAATAAATCCGCTTATTAATATTTTTCAGTTTGCAGTATTTGAAATTTAGTTCCTGTTAATCTGTGGATGAATAAACTTTCATTGTTACCTGATAAAATATATGTAATCTTGATGAAAATTCAAACAATTTAATATTTGATGTGTCATGTGCTGCAGAACAAGTTATTGGCCTAAACTTTATACTCCTGAGATGTTGTTTGCACTTGTTGCATTGTTGCACTTGAGTGCTAGCAGTTCTATCTAGTCAATGAAGATTAATTAAGATTATATGATTTTTATCCATGAAAATGTGTGATTTGTCTCCAGATTCACTGTAAAAAAAATACTTTGAAATATGGTGACAAAGCAAGATTTTATAAATGTTCTTTTCACATTTGTAACAAAATAGTGATGAGGTAAGATTCTAGCTTCAAGTTGTTGAAATTGTTGGAATAAAATACAGTACTTATAAAAACAAAAACACATTTAAAAAATTATCTTTCATTGACTCAACCAAGTTTTTCATCTTCGGATGTTTTTGCTTTGTTTGCAAGGTTGACTCAGTCCAACCCAGGGGTGAGCCTGAGGTGAGTCGGGAAGGGAGGAGGTAGGTTATCTTCAAATAAATTAGACTTTGGTCGAATCCACTATCTTACGAATTTGAATATTGGACAAAATTATAAACTCAAAAGGAAATATAAATATAACATAATATTAGAATATACATTCAGTTAAGTGTTAAATTATTGCTCTACGGCTTAGTTGTTGGGTTTGTTCTAAAATCATATTGGTTCTGAACTACCACTAAGCAGTATTAAAGCTTTAAAACTAATTTCACTTAAGAAATTGGGGGGAAAAAAATAGTTTTAAGGTTTTGTGATGTGAATGTAGAATTTTCTCGAATCCTGAATCTTGAACATTCAATGGATTTTAGGGTTCCATCCCTAGAATAAATTCTTGCACACAACATTGGTCCACCCAAAATAGGGCATTTAAAAATATATATATAATAAGATATTTTCTTAAATTCTTGAATCTCCAATATCCTTAAGGATTTAAGGTATTCAAGGATTTGAGGGTTTCATCTCTTATTTAAAACTTCGCTTAATTCATCTAAATTTTGCCCTAAATATGCTCAAACTTTGGCAATTCTCTGGTTTATTTACAGCTGCACCTATTTTATCTTATTATTAGTTCATTGCACTTTGGGGTTGCACAGGTTTATAGGTTCTACAGCCATAATAAACAGGGAGCATTTGGTATCCAAAGGGGCTTTCAAGTATTACTAAGCGCCTTAGGAAGGCAGGGGGTGGGTTCGAGCTTTGTTGGTTTTTGCTAACAAGGGGAAAGGGGAGTCAGAACAATGCTTACATAAGACAGAAAGAGATGGGCAAGAATGGTGTAGTGACCCCAAATGAACTAAAAAATAATTAAAAGTGTCATCAGATTAAAAGTAGCTTAGAGTTTTTTTATAACTATTATAATTCATGTATTTGCTAATATAACTTTAATTTTAATTTTACCTGTTTAGTAGAATAAATTTAAATTAATTTTTCAACAGTGTTTACTGTGAATATTTCGCAAAATTAATTTACACTTTTGCATTAATAACCACCAGAAATTTATAAATAGCATACAAATCATGGTTATTACTATGGAAAGATTACAAACAAAAAAGTCAAATATAACATAAGCGAGGTGGGAGAAGGGACGGGGGTCATGCATTTGCTTATTTTCACTTACAAAAGTGAGAAGGGTGACCCTAATATCCAAAAAGGTGCTCACATAAATGCAACAACTTTCATCCTGCATTAAAGTATTTTTACAACATAGCTTTTGTAATGAGAATAAATGTTTTCCTGAAATTTTTTTTTTACATATTTATAAAATCTTGTTTTGGCATCTATTATTTAATTGATTCCCCTGACTAGAATACTTCATTTATTTATGGATGACTTTCTTTTAGACTAGTTGTAATGAGGGTGGTACATTGGTACATGCATACAAATACTGTAAAATTATATATAAACATTGTTATAATACTATTAAAATTACTTTTGTGTATGTGGAAGGCTCAAATTGTAGTTGAGCAAAATATAGTTCTTGTAATTATTCTAAAATGTTGAGAAATATTGGACTAGTGGAGCAGAAAAAAAATTGGCGATAGGCCTGTATACATTTGTGTGTGGGCTCCTAAAATTACCTCAGGTTAGCTTTTGATACAGCAATACTTTCCATTCCGTGCATGGTAGCTTGAATCACACTCTGTATATGTGACTGTGCCTGCCTTAAGAAAATTGCTAGGAGCATCCAACTATTTCTTCACTGTTTAATTTGTCAATGTTGTATGTATAGAACATGCAGACTTGCATGACAGATGAAATGTAGAGTTCACTTCTGAGTCAGTGAAGGCACTTGTTGCAGGTACTTGAATAGGATATTGTTACTCTTCATTGTTAATTTTATAAAGCTACATTAAAACTTTATTTTTATAGTTTATAATGTTTATCTTCATATATTTCTATATATATAGCTTATAAAACTCTATTGGTTTTTACATTTAACATTAAATTTCAGTTATATTTTTTGTTTTGGTTTTCTTTTAATGAAAAGACCGCCACATTTGATCAAGTTTTAATTGT
This sequence comes from Timema cristinae, assembly GCA_039000515.1. NCBI lineage: Eukaryota > Metazoa > Arthropoda > Insecta > Phasmatodea > Timematidae > Timema > Timema cristinae. The sequence continues at coordinate 115,817,639 of JBCFYV010011172.1, forward strand.
TGATTGATATAACAAAGATAAACCAGTCTAAATATAAAACACTCCATGCTGTATAACAAGCTAAACTAATGAGAAAGGGTGAAAAGCTTTTAGCACATTGTTAAACATGTTTTTTGTCATCCTAGTAAAAATTAGAGATGCTATACTCAAATCCCTCTAACCCTATAGTATTTGTCAGGTTCAAGATTAGTAAAAATCTCAAACACAATTATGTAGACATGAAGCTAGGAGGGTAACAAACTCACAAATAAGACCCGATATCTCCATAAGGAAAACCTCTTTTTGCTTTATGAGGTAATTGTATTAGATTTGGAAGAAGGTATAGGAAAGTTGGATAGAAACATATATTGTGTTTGTTCCCCTTTATATGTTTCTATCCAGATTTCCTGTACCTTCTTCCAAATATAATATTATAAGAAAAGAGTATTTTTCAAATTTAAAAGCTATTACATTTGTGCAATTTTATTTTTAATAAATGCTTATTTTTGTAAAAAAAAAGAAGATATTACAGAACTTATTTTGAAATTTTATGATACATATTCATGTTCGTTCAGATTTAATTTAAAAGTTTTTTTTTTCCTTTATAGGATGCTCCTTAGGCAGTTTGTTTGATACATTGTTCACGAATTTAATTACATTGTATTTGTGAGTGAAACTATGTTTTGCAAAGTTTTTTACTGCCTTTAATTTTCTAAAGAAATATTTCATGTACTTCCTTGTTACAGAGGTAATTCAAGTTCCATGAAAATCCATTGACTCAACATTATGTGTAGAGTCCTTTTAAGATTATCAAGTGCCATTTTGTGTCAACTGAAGTACTTAGGCTAATAAAATGTATAAATTGTTGTTTTGACTTAAATTATTTACAATTCTATAATCTAATATTTTGCTGCCCCAGTCTTCCTTATTTTATGGTATTTTCCAACAAAATAAAATACTTAGAAAGTTCACTATTATTACAAGTTTTCATATGTTACAATTTTAAATACTTAAGTGTTATGCACCAACCTTACAGGTACACAAGGGAATTATTTTAACCAGAAAGATATAATAAATCTATTATGGTTATTCAAATTATTTTAACAGAAAAATAAAAGATGTTTGATTACAATAGATATACAAGAACATAAGTTAGAAGTTACAAATTAATACTGTCTTGTTGCGACACGGGCAAACAATAGTCCTCGGCGGTAAGATCAAATGCAGTAGGCTTGAAGAGCAATGTTCAATAACAACATAGCTGGACTGATGCCAGGCTACAGTCAGGTGATTCTAAAAGAAAAACAGTAAGATAATTAGAAACAAAAGTTAACTGAAATGATATACATATAGTATTGTTAACACATTTATAATTTAAGCTAGCTTGCTTGATTGAGACTTAAGAAAAATCCTTAAGGGACATAGTATAACGAATTGCAATAGAAAGGTTATTTGATTACAATGGTAGATGGCTAACATACAGGTGTCTTCACACAATAGTACTATGGCTGGTCCTTTCCCTATTGTTACTGCCAGAGCATTCAATAGTACATGTATTTAATGACCCACTCCCTGGGGTACAACAATAATTTAATTCATACAATACTAATACACAGTCAATAGGTGCCAAAAACGGGCAGAGAGAAAAAAGTATTATCCTCGCGGACCCCATATGGAAACAAGCGGATTTCCGTGTTTACCCACCCAAGCTAATACCACACGAGAAGCGTGGCAACAAGAATGATTCAACATATTAATACATTGACCCAACTAGGTCCTATAAAAAGCATATACAACCTGGTTGTAGCCATAAAAACAAGCGTGTAGGACTCAAAAGGGAAATATAGTGCTTGTTGAGAATAACCATTTGGACTAGGTCCTTATTACTCTAGAGCTCAAGGCTCCTATATCGAAGCTATATCATATGGATATAGGAAAAACACCGCACTTGGACCAATATAACACGTCTGAAGGACTTAAGCAACATTAGAGTTACTGTGACTACATCAACAGAGTCAGAAGAACACAAAACCAAAATCTAGTCACTTTGACTGAAACAAAAAATTGAAATAAACATAATAGTCGCCTCGACTGTACTAAGTCTGAAGGACACAATGCTGATAAACAAAAAGTCAGAAGGACTTAATAAACATTTTCTAGTCTTTAAACTAGACCAATAAGTCAAATGGACGTTGCCTCTATACTTAGGAATCGGAGAGGATTTTCCTCTGCGGTGCGGCAGTGAGAACTACGCCCAATACTCCATAGCCACCGGCTCCTTCGTAGAGTAAGGTATCAGAGGTTCCTTCTTCGATGATACGATGTGATAAAATGCCCTGAAGTGAATCTGAGACTCACCTATTTTATACCCTTTTTCTGACTAGAACGAAACAAAAAGAAAGAAGTAGAAAAAGTATAATAACACAGGTGGTGATAGGAGGGACTGGATCATGAGAGGTGAGGTAAAGGAGAGGTTAGAAGACATGCCGCCACAACAGTGGCACTCGAGGGTCATAGGAGCGAGCCTAACTTAGTTGAGTTCTTTTTCATGTCAGGTGTTGTAGTGAGTGTATGTGTTTGGAAGCACCCTGTCGCCATACTTGTTGAATATTTTGCTAGAAGGCATGTTGGCATTATCCGATCCCATACAGTCACGTTGAGTAAGTCTTGAAGCATATTTATTCCTGAATGTATCAGCTTTAATTATCTTCTTTTGATTCCACTATTATAAGTTTAGTATTTTCATGCAGATTTGTATTATTAGAATCCTTTGTAGTATTTTCTATTGGGAGCACATGGATCATATCCGAGTCCATCCAGTCGATAACAGTAGGTTTTGAAGGATATTATTATTTAATATCTCAAATTCAATTTTCTTCTTTGGATTTTGCCAAAATAATTATTTAATTTCATATTTTTTACGTAGCCTAATTGTGTAGGTGTCAACTTTACATGATTGACACACTACAGTTATAGTAAATAAAATATAATTATTTTCACAAATAACATCAATCCCGAGCTAATACAAAAGTGGCAAATATTTTTTCAATAAAGTGCTAAAATGCTAAGTTGAAAAGTGTGGTATTAATAACACTGCATTGCTCATATATATTAATGCCTTAGTTATTTTAATTGATATAAAAAATTACAATAGTATTCTATTAAAACAAAGTGTAATTTTAAACTAAGTAATTGCAAAATATAAATTAAGACTACATGTATACTGTTAGCTATGGAATTACATATACATCTTTAATATTGTCACTGCCCACCTTACTATATCACTTATTGTCGAGGGTGGTCCCAAAGAGGGGGTTAAGGAACAAGTGAGAATAGTGAATCGAAACTGTTTTTTAAGGATTCTAATGAAAAAGTACTAAAAAAGAGTATATGACAAACGTGTAGACTAATGTGATAATAGTCATGTTTGTAATAAGAGATAAGCTAGAAGGAGATGGTCGTGTCAGAAACTTGTAGGCCCATTTGTGTATGTAAGACCTGGGTCGATACCCAGGAGGTCCATTCATCTCCGCTAGTGTCCACCCATGCCTCTACATGTTGGCTTTCTTAAATGGTTTTTACTGAGTGGTTTCAATGCATGTCATTTAACTACAAACTGGCCATGCTTCTTTAAATTATTTATCCGAAATATAGCCTCTGCCACATAAGTTACAAATCAAAACAACATCGAGCTTCTGTGCTCCCGAGCTTCCACTTTCAACCTCTACTGTTGATCCCTTCGAGTTACCCATAAGACTCCCTTGTTTACTTACCAGGAGAGGGTATATTACACCTAAATAGTCTAGTTTCCAACCAATCAAAGATATTGCTTCTTTTGAGTTACAAACCTTATTGTTTTAACACATATGGTAGCTAGCCGGGTGTGGACAAACTAACTATAAGAGCTTTAGGTGAAGCAGGCGTACAATAGTTATACAGAAGGCTGAGAATGATTTGGAAGGAGAACAAAGTGCCATAAAACTGGAAGAATGGGTTATATTACCCATTTTCAAGGAAGACAGGAAGAGGTGTATAAAGCTGATATGCCACTGTACATAAATATATAAGAAGACACTCGAAAATAGAATAACAAAATTAAATGAAAGGAAGGTGTAGAGAGGAACAGCATAGGTTGAGGGAACAGAAGTTTACAATGGATTTGATCTTTGCCATACAACAGCTGATGGAAAGAAGGTAAGAAATTCGCGAAAATGCGGTAATAGTATTTATGAATGTGGAGAAAGCATGTGATACCGGGGATAGAAATAAAGTTTGGAAAGCGGTGAGGGGATCGAAGCGGGAAGAGGAGTTGTAATGAGAATGAAAAGCATGTATTAGGATAACAGGAGTTGTGTTAAGGTGGAGAGGGGGGTGGGGAGGGAGGGGACAGTGTAGCTCCAAATAAAAAATGGAGTGAAGCAGAGGAGTGGTCATCAATAAACTGGCAGGAAAACTTGGGGAGGAAAGAATGAAAGCCATGATGTTTGCTGATGGCTTGAAGGTATTGGAAGAGAAGAATGGGTAAATACATGAATGGAATGAGGAAGTGAAAAAGTATGGAATGAAATTTAGCATGGCAAAGTGTGAAGTGATGGTAATGACAAGGAAAAGGATAAAACCTATTAAAGCTATAAAGTTGGGTGGGATAGAGCTGAGAAAAGTATAAAACTAAAAAATATCTTGGAAACATGATTGAGGCGAAATGTGGAAGTAGAGAGGATTTAATGATAAGAGGGAAGCAGGGAGAGTTGTTCTATAGGTATGTAAGAGACCTACTATAGAGAAAAGATATGTTCTTAGTGTAAGGAAGTGTTGTACAGGGCATACTTTGTACCCATTGTCACATATGCAGCATAGATATAGACATTGAATGTAAGAGAGAATGGGAAAGTGGAGGTCATGGAAATGAAGTTTGTGAGAAGCATGTTAGCTGACACGAGGAGAAACAAGATTAGGAATGAAGCTATTCAGAAAAAATGGGGTTACAGGGAGTACATGGGATAGTCGAGGAAGATATACTAAGATGGTGTGGGTATGAAACGAGAATGGAGAAGGAGAGGGTGCCATATAAATTATGGGAATAAAGTATGAAGGAAAAAAACCACAAGGGAGGCCAAGAAAAAGATGAGAGGAGCACATAACATAACGTTTGCAAGTGAGAGGAGAAGAATGGAAGCAATTAGATTAGGAAGAATGGTGAAAGGATAGAGGATGGAGTCATTTTACTAAACTTATCTGGCTACAGGCTGGAAACAGTTAATGATGATGGTGATAATTGGTTACTTAGCAATGAATACTTAAACTCACTGTGCATGTTATTTAGAATTATTGTTATTGTTTTGGTACTGAATATTGTGGCTGACAGTGGATAGGTTACTTCAGCAATACTTACATTAACACCGAGTGAGTAAGAGAGTTAAGTTATCAGCACCGGCTGAACCCAAGTCCTCACAAGTAACATTGCTGTCACATGGTTCATTTAATGGCAGGCTCTTGAATTAATTTCCAGAGAATGAAAATTGTTTCCATTATTCATGCTCACGTCTTTACAGCTTTCAGAGAAAATCTATGCAACAAAATATTCCTTCATTTGTCCCTTTTTTAAACAAGTGGCCCACCTCTTCTAAGCCATAGCCTTAGCTTTATGTGACCCGCATTACTACCTAAACTATTGTGTTGGACTTTTTACTACGGTTTCGGGGAGATCTAGGTTTGAATCCTGGTCGGGTGTGGCCTACTGATGGAGATTTTTACTAAATGATTTCTCAGTCTTTATTATGCAAATGTGGGCACATTTCTTCATTATATCTCCCCTATCTATATTCCATTAATTATTTAATGTGTATTATATAAAATATTTGAGAAAATCAAATATAAGTTGGTTTCTCACAGTGGGTAGTTGTCAGTTGGTACCTATTAGTCTTTATAGAGACTGTACTTACAAATGATCTATCTGCCTTGACTGGCAACACCTCACAAGCTGCCACTGGGTCGCTGTACTACAACAAATATTGAACCTCTCTATACGTGATGGGCATTGCATAGCACCAAGTAAGTTTGGCAACACTCCCAAGTGATCCTGTATTCGTAATTCGCGACAACTCATACTGATAACAAGATAATGTGTCTATCCATCTAATGATCTAATGGGTAATACTTTGAAGCGTAGGAGGTCAAATTGTTCTTTTGATGTCAGAGTTGAGAAGGAAGAGAGAGAGAGAGAGAGAGTAACATTTTTACATAAATGATAATCAAAATTATCTGAATACGTAAGTTTGTGAATTAAGGCACTTAATATGATTGTGTGGTGACATCAGTTGATTTAACATTTAGGTAACCCGAGTTTTATAAGGAATAAGTTTCTCTCGTGATTAATACGATTAGAAAATTAATCTTCAATTCTAAACTTGGGGTCACTCATGATCTTGTAGAGTGTTTTCTTTTTGAATCATTAAATTCGACTTAATATCTTTAGTTTTAAATATGTATATAGCTCGACAGGTAAAAAGGTACGGTGCACAAAAAGGACCAGAGATGATATTTAGTGCATTATGAAGGAGTAGGTTGAATAGAATGTAGTATTAATATGATTAGGAGCAATTGGGGCTTGATAAAAATTAACGTGCTTCGGTGGTTGAATGAGCTAAGGCAGCGGTTCTCAAACCGTGGTCAGCAGCAGAGTGCCAGGTGGCCCACAGACTGAACCAAGGGGAAAATCAAAATATGTGAAAGAGCTAGAGAGTACAGGATTGACAGGCTGAGTCAACAATACTCTATACCACAACTATTATTACATGTAAAACATGCATAAGAAACAAATTCAAATAAAATGCTGCATTCTATTGCTTAATAAATACGTACATTAATATAACTTCTGGCTTTGGCAAGGGGACAGGTTGGTAGTGTGTTAAGGTGGGTTGACCGTGGGTCCAACGAACGTTTAATAAGTGATCCATAAATATATCAAATGCTTATCAGTGATTTGTATTGGGAAAAGTTTAGGAAACACTGGTCTAAGGCGTCATTCTCAAAATAGACTGAACTGCCAATGACGGGGAGATTGGAGTTCAAATCCAGGTCGAGTGAACTAACTGGAGGAGGTTTCCCCTAAATGTTTTAGCACTCTTCTTCCAGTCGGATGTGGGTACATTTTTCACTGGACTATACCATCCTCATCCCCACTACAACAACGTACTTAATATATATGCTGCATATAGCCCAAACGAGCAGTGAAACACGGTGAAAACCAAATTAAATGGTAGTTTTTGGAGTGGCAAGGAATAAGTCTGAGTCTTTAGTGTAACCAGTCAGCTGCCGATCATCTTCTTACGGAGTCGTCCACGGCAGTCAGTTGTTTGGGTAGAGCATCTCGGGGTTAAAAGTATAATGGTGGGGTAGAGGTACTTAGCCGATTAAAAACATATGAGGTAGTGTACTATTTGAAGTTTTAATTTAACAAAAAATTTACATAATGGTAATACGGCTAATTACGCGGGACAGACGCGATCGGGAGACAGGGCTGTTAACACTAAAATAGAGTACACCTGTAATAACTACCTACCTTTTCAACCTGTAGAGATGGGGGAGAGGAGATTTAGCCCAGGTGGCTAAAAAGTTGTCTTTATCAATGTAACTAATTCGTTCATCTAAATTAATTAGCCGTATTACCATTATGTAAATTTAATGCTTAGTGGACCGTTAATGTGGTCCCAAGCTCACTATCGCTCAACCTTTTAACCTATGATGACGCAAGCAAATCCACGCTAGTGTTCCCTTAGCATCCACTTAGTTAAGTTCTTGCACATGGCCCCTGTGGTTTTCTATATTCTCCCCAGGCAAATTCGCTCAGACAGCAAACAATCTCTGTATACAATATAATAATAATGATAATAGATCTAATGCCTGTAGCAATGGTCGATCGTTCTGAGGCATTATGTTTCCCATTTAACTTGATTGCCATTGACAGAGAGGTCGGGGTTAGAGTCCAAGTTTGGTGAACTGGGATGATTTTTACAAATGTGAACTATCAAAGGGGTTTTCCCTCCTGTACGTCTTCTAATCTTTCCTCATCCATCCTTGACAAGAAGTCGACGTACTGACAGACAGGCTGTTTAGTTTATTATTATTATTATTATTATTATTATTAGCACCGCGTCTTACTACCCGTTCGTGTTATACGCATTTACGCTCATGTGTAATGGCAGGGTGATTGTGAGATGAAATTGAGGACCTACAGTTTAACGTGGGATCCGAACCACGGTGAAGGCCTGGCATTCCCCACATTCACAATATGTCTTGTCAGAGGTGAAGGAAGGGTTTGGCAATCAGATAAATCTGTGCCGAGCCCGAGGATTGAACCCCGGACCCCAGCACAGAAGTCCGACACCTTACCCCTAGACCACCAGGTCACCCCCGTTTAGTTAATGGTATGATAACTCACCTACTCCTACAAGATAATTAATTATCTCCCACTCGCTTTGGCGGCCGGATGGTCTAACGCGCTGCTCTCGCGATAAACTATACTGCCTATGACAAGGAGATCGAGGTTCGAGTCTCTATCAAGTATGTTGAGGGTGATTTTTGCAAAATTGTTTTCCACTCTCCCTCCACACAAATGCAGATAAACTTCCTATAAATATAACCTTCCTCATCCCTAAAACCACTATTGTAATTAGTAAATAAACGTAAAGCTCTAAACGGGTAGTAAGACACAGTGCTAAAAAACAAAAAAAGTTATCCCCCACTAAGCAATGACGTCACAAGGCTCGCCGCGAAGTCGTCTCCTCTGTGCGATGATTGCAGACCTTGAAGAGCCTGTCACGTGACACCACCCAAGGGTCCCCTCTCGAGGGAAAGTCATCTGATTGATGCCCCCCACAATGGGTGCCGTTTATTCCATCCGATATCTGCAGGGGAGCCGAGCAGTTGTCGTGACCGAGGTTGGGGGTGGGTGGCAGTTGTGTGCGCACATACATACCGTCCTCGCGTCTCGACGCCCGCCCGTACGACACGTCCAGGTAAGCTATACCCTCATTTTCATTTTGTTGAGAATACAAACTTTTTTTTTTCTCTCATACGGCTCACGATATCATCAAAAAGATTGCCGACCCCTGTTTTAAAACATGTGAACACCGATGTGGGCTGTGTGTAGCATGAGCCGTAACGTCCAAAATTAAGTTAGTTTGTAAGTCATCTGCTCTATCTGATTAGAACTCAGACGTTAAAGACTCAAAACAAACAAAAACACACCAACTGGATTTGAACCTTATTATTCCAAGTTATGTAGGGGTTGGGGGGACAATAACCACTGCTCTTCAGAATTGACTAGGGATGTGCGGAACTTAGAAAACTTCGTTCGTTTTGATTTCGATTCGAAAGTAAAATTCCAAATTTGACAATTATAAAGGTTCGCCAAAAACAACAACATTAAAACACACATTTATGTTGTTTTTATTGTTTGTTTTTCCTGCTGTTATTTCAATCACGAATTAGTATTCACATAAAATAATCTAAAATAATTAAATTACGTTTTGTGATAATATCTTAATTTATCATTTTAAGACGAGATATATTAATGATTATCATGTTTGGAATACAGAAAATTGTAAATTATATTTTATTCACTTGATTGGTACATAAGTATACATAGTTTTGCAAATTATACAAATTTTATCCAACATTAATAATGTTTTTTAAATATTCGAACCTCGATTCAGCTTTGAGAATATTTCGTATTAGTCTAATCGACTTCGCTTCGAATTGAAAAAGAAGACTTCACACACCCCTTTAATTTACTATTACAAGGGAGTTTTTACCCCCCTAAACCCCTTTCCTTATCTTTCTTCGTAAATTCATTGTATAGCCCACAACCCGCACTACACACGGTCTAGGTAATATCACCAGTTTGGTTTTACGGGAGGTCAGCGTTCGAATCCCGGCCAATTTTACTGAATTTTTTTTTAAATTTCTAAATGGCTTACGCCCATCCCTCGGCGAAAATTTGAGTACATTTCCTCTAGATTAAATCTTCCTCATTCCTACCCCCTTAGTGTAAGGCGTATTAAAATATTTTATTTTTATAAATTCAAATGTAAACTCACATCATCATGGTCAGCTATAATTCTCATTAATTCTGTTGTTTATTTTCTAAACTTTTGGCTATAACTGTATTTACAGCTTTGTTTACAAACATGAATACTAAGAAAACATTAATAGAAGATATATTACGTAACATTTAAAAAAGTGTTATTGTCCGTTCTTAAGAAATTCTGTTCGGTGTATGGATGCCACCTTGGACGTCAATATCTCAATTACAAGGGTACTGTTTAGTATTCCTCGTCACAATCTGAGCTAGATGTACCGGTAACGAACACTTTCCATGTTCCGGACAATCTTACAAAGGCCAGTCGTAATCAGTGGCGCAACCAGAAATGTATTATGGGGGAGAAAAATAATGCAGTAGGCCTTACAGTCAACTCTCAATAACTCGTAATAAAGGGGGCGGGGTCTGTCCGAGTTACGAAAAGTCCGTCTTATCGAGGGGAAATAAAGTTGTGTCTAAGGAATGAAAACCGATGCTTTATCTAAAGTCATATTATACTTTAATGTGATGAGGTAAACAATACATATCAGATAAGACACATACACAAATAATACAGTTAGGTACTGGAATGGGAAAGGTTGAGATTACAGTAGACTTATAGTACAGTAACCCCATGGCTTCTTTGGTGCTGACTGACAGCTCACAGCTGACTTCTGACAGTCAACATTTAGGTATATACAGTAGCCATGTTTTTGTGCTGAACTGACAGCTCACAGCTGATTCTGACAGTATATATTTAGGTATATATAGTAGCCCCATGGCTTCTTTGGTGCTGACTGAAGCTCACAGCTGACTTCTGACAGTATACATTTAGGTATATACAGTAGCCCCATGGCTTCTTTGGTGCTGACTGACAGCTCACAGCTGACTTCTGACAGTCTACATTTAGGTATATACCTTAATTTTGATTGTCAGAAGGGACAGCTGCTAAACACTTGTTTTTGCAGATCATATAGTTTGGTGTAAGAATACATAATTTGATCTGGTAGCTTTTCAAAGCCGTCAGCTGTGAGCTGTCAGTCAGCACCAAAGAAGCCACGGGGCTACTGTACTTGTAAATTACCTACATACTGTACTATATGTGCGGAACAATAAAATTGATGCTAACTTACTGTTTTAGTGAGAGTCTGATTCACACACTCTTTCTGTAGGTCTATTAAAGGAGCACGGTGGTGAATGGTTTACCACTGTGACAATATATTGCTAAGAAAATGAAGGTTTGAAGAACTATTATTATTAGCACCACGTCTTACTACCCGTTCGGGTTATACGCACTTACGTTAATGTGTAATGGTAGGGTGATTGTGAGATGAAATGAAGGACCTACAGTTTAACGTGGAATCCGAACCACGGTGGAGCCTGGCATTCCTCAAATTCACAAGATGTCTAGTCAGAGGTGAAGGAAAAGGGTTTGGAATCAGATAAATCTTTGCCGAGACCGAGGATTGAAACCCGGCCGCCAGCACAGAAGTCTGACACCTTACCCCTAGACCGCCAGGTCACCGACAAGGTTTGAAGAAACTGTTAATCTTATTCTGTAAATATTTTTAATGTCACTTCCGAACAATTATCTCACGTGCAGTCCTGAGGTTTCTTTATAATGGCTGTAGTTCAAGGTCTGAATGTTGAATCTTAACACCAATAAGTATTATTACTGTTCCTTACTTTATTATTATTTATAATGTTTTCTAAAATGACCAATAAGTATGTCTATAGTTTCACGAGCACTTGACAGCCCACGTGTCTTCTTTTTCCTTAGGGTCCTCCAGTACCACCATCACTTCATCCAAAAAACCTCCTTTTAGCTTTATTTTAACATGCAAGAGATGGTATGAATACCATATTTGCATGTCACAATAGCGCCTTGATCCAGTGGTTGGATAAGTGAGGTGGTATTGGGAGGTAATGCCGGGTACTTAGTTTTTACATCATTGTTACACATCTTCTCAGTTGGATGGGATGGAGCGTTGTCTATAAGTAAAACAGCCTTGACGTCACTAAGGGCAATCTTCAAAACCTCAATTTCCAGTGGCGGCTCGTAGCTAAAATTAGTGGGGGTGCTGCTAACACGGGAAGCAAAACAGTGCATTTTTTACTTAAGAGCCGCAAAGCCAACTTTTACGTTGGTACCATTCATAATTAAAGCTACGAATATATTTATTGCTGTTGCTTTTGCCTGGCTGAGATATTAGAATATCAGGTGTTGAACGACCTCTTTTCTTAACTGTAACTTTATCATGGAGAGATAGCCGTGAAAACTTAAGCTGTTGAAGTTCACTTACAGTCACATAACTTATTTTTTGGGGATGCAAGGTCATGGTTAAAGTTTTCTGTTAATTAAAAGAACCCCCCCCCCCCCCCAAATTAATCAAATAGAATAGCTGGAAGCAGAATAATAATCTAATTCTACATTCGTCTACACTTTATCCCATTCAAGAATATGGTACATGGTTTTTAAGCACAACACACGCTGAGTAAAAAAAAACTTCCTTCCACCATAACGTCAGAGCCGGCACTGTGAGAGCAACAGTGCTCTCTCTACCTACCTGTCAGTCGTCAGTCCCACACGTAATATTTTTTTTCGTATATAGACCCTTTTTAACTTTTGTATTGATCTAACAGTTTTAATATATATGTTGTTCCGTGTAAACATTCTTAAATCGGGGTAAAATAAATTAAATAGTTCCCAAAAATATATTTTAGAAATATAAATTATTACTTATATAAGTATTACAATATTATTCCAGCTATTTTTCAGATATGTATTAATAATTCATCTGGTTCAGTTTTAAGGAACACATAATTTATAAAGAAGCTATTATCATTATTATGGTAGAAAAAATACACACATTTTACTAGATTTATTTTGATACGGTATGAATAAAGCTTGTTTTTTTTCACAGTTGTGTTAATTTGATTATTTAGGCAATAAATCAGTTGAGTGTTAGTTAATACAATCACGTGTAATATTAATTATCTTCACTGAAAAAATTCAAATATGGACTACTTCTAAAAAAACAAACTAAATGGCCTGGTCAGCTCGGTGAAAAACTGTAAGAAATATAAGAGTCAGTATCTTGGCTTAGTTTACTTGGACAGTAAAACCACAATACAATTCAAGACCGCTTTGTACCCGAGTAACAATAATAGAATTGGCTGAGTGGCAGGTCGTCATAAATTGGACCCTTGTCAAGGAAGTTAGTTATGTTCCCTAAACTAGGCACTATATTTTGGAAGATGCTGACGTCAACTTACACTGTTGTAGTTTGATTGTGAAGCCACGCCTTTCACCCTGCCTCCCACAATCTCACAAAATATGTTCACTCAACACTCATCAGGGCCAGGGGTATCATTTCTGTACTTTTTTTTTTCGATCGAGAATTTTAGGGGCACTTTGAATGCGTGTAACAATATACCTTTTCAACATACGCATTCTTAAAATCTTATCCTTGTCCAACACCTTAGCTCAGTCTGTAGCGTGTCTGATTACTGAGCTACAGGTCCCAGGTTCGAATCCTGGCATGGCTGATAACCTTATAAATTGTGATAATGTGGTTCCCTTTCAGAGTGATGAATTATGAATTAACGGCCCAAATTGGGCTTTAAATCTTGTCTTATTAAAAATACATTTAAATTCATATTATTAAAGTTATTTTAATTAATTCAATTAACTTAATTTATTAAACACTATTTATGAAAATAATAAATAATTAAACTATACCACATTTTTCTTTCGAAATTACATATGTGACAGCTAGGAAAAGCTCCTATATCAATTTTGACGTATTCATACGTCAAACTATGTAATCTGCCACTGTCAATTTTGATAGATTTTCTAAAATAATAATACGGGTAATATTTAATTAACAGCACAGTATGTTATCAATGTTGATAGTGATAACTATAAATATGTTTGTATTTTCTAAAAGGAACTTCAAGTGTCAATTCGAGAAAAAAAATCGAGATATAATTGTGCTGAAATTTTGGTCGCCAGGACTGGAAAAGATTATATTTAGAGTTTGGATGAAAAAAAAAAGTTTGGGAAATATTGTCCTAGAAGGAGGATTATCCAAAAAAATCACGTAATGCTTTTTATTTAATTTTTTTTCACCCCTTACTCCTCTTTCCATGTAGCACCAAGTAGATATTTAGCCTGGACCCTCTCCTCTACAACCTGTGTTACGTACATTTTCACATCAATAGTAAATACCATTATTTCAGAGGGAAGCTTTTGTGACACTAAAAGAATAACTATGAAGTTATCTATAAAGTATATTTAGAGTTAGTAAGAAAAATATGTTAGAGGGAAAGTACAGTACACAGCATCGGTGATCACGTGGTTTTAAGCGTCTAACTCGCAATTTATTGTATTGCTTGTGATGGGAGAGGTCAGAGTTCAAATCTCAGACGGGTGCACTGGGAGTGTTCTTCCACATTTATCTATGTATTTCCCCATACTCTCCCCACATTAATACGGGTTCATTTCCGCGGTTCCAATCCTTAGCTCTTAGAATAAGTTGTTGATTAACTTGGTGATAAACATTTAAAAAAAATGTGTCCTGGGTTTCACAATAAAATGTCAATGATATCATTTAATAAAATACGAGTATGTTAAATTTAAATAATTGAACAAAGTAAAAACTTGCGCTGTTGCCACACAGTTAACAGCCAAAATCATGTTAATCGGTAAAATATTTCTGAAGATACGGTATTTATTAAAATTACGAAAACCCTGTCACCTTTGTAGATGACCTCTATAAAAAGTAGGCCTCTTGAAATAAATTTCTTATCAAAAAACCGTATGGAAAATTGACTAATCATACGTGTTTTAAATAGTTCTACTCATTATCAAACAAATAAAAATATAACAAAGTCAATAACATTATTTAATTTAAAGAAAATACGAGTATTTGAATTTTCTGGAAGAAAATTCCTCATTATAATATCGGATTTAAATTAACTACTGAACTGCAAGTTGTAGTTCGTGAACGATTGAACTGTAAGATGTAGTTTACGAACTATTGAACTAGTTCAATGAGCTGCTAATTTCAGTGAACGTTCCACCAACATTAAACAGTTCTGCCCATTTCTAATTTAAATTTATTTATGATTTGTACGTCACGTAGCCCTACTTATTTATGCGTAAATTACGTAAAGAAGTAATAAATAAACAGAATATATTTATTTTAAATAAAAAACATAATTTCATTAACTTAAGTATTCTTATTTTTTTATAAATCTAGCAAATACATACCAACAATAATTACCGTGCTATTTTGATGTACTTAAATATAAAATAATAAATTAGCCAACTACCTGTGAAACTATGCACTGTGTGTTTTAATTCCAAATAGTTCATAAATTATATCATAGGTGACTCTGTAAGTTAGTATGTGACGCCATTTTCCATGTTTCATTCTATTCAAATTCAAAGTAATATACTCATTGTTTCATAGATGGCTCTGCTATACCTCTTTGGTTTCACGTCTTGAAATAGGGAAAATTTGTTGTGAGGTATTAGGAGACTAGAGATTACCAGGAGGTATATTATAATTAGATGCAACCTCCAAATAGTACGTTTACTGTATCACAGGTGGCTCTGTCAGTTAGATATGTGTCTCTAAAATATTCCAAATAGTACAGACATTGTTTCATAGATGGTAATGCTAGTCCTCTTTGATTTCCGATAGCTTGGATCATAGCAAAGTCAGCATATTTTGAATTGCGCTTTATTTAAATACACGATGGAAGAAAAAAAAAAGAGTAAGATATGACTGTATAGCCATCTTTTAGATTTTTTATAAAAACTTAAATATATAGTATTCATCAATGACAGAAAAAATTACAGTCTTCACAAAAAAATGACATATTTTAGCACTGCACCTTACTACCCGTTCGGTTTATGCGCCTATGTACTAATTAAACTAGGGAGGGATTAGGAAGATTTAATTTAGAGGAAGTGTACCCGCATTTATGTGGAGGGAGATTGAAAAAACATTTAGGGAAAAAACCGCCCTCAGTGCACCCGACCGGGATCGAACCCTGATCTCCCCTCTTTATGTTGGGATCACGACCAACTTAACAACAACTTAACGTAACTTAACGTTAACTTAACGTTAACTTAACGTAAAGGACCTCCTCTTGTGTTTAAATGGAAGCGATCATGATGCACTTAACTTAACGTTGACTTGCAGTTAACTTAACGTAAGAGATGTCTTGGGAGGTCTTTTACTTTACTTTACGTTACTTGAAGGGTATCACGTGATCTAGCTAGCCAATCATTATACGAGTGACGTCAACGGGGCTATTTAGTAATTCATTTGTTGGTATTATGACCAATGTTTACTCTTTAGCGTAAGTTCTAGTGATCAGACATTGAAACAAAATAATTAAACTAAAATAGGGAGATAAATTTATCAAAAAAGTTTAATAATAGATATATTTATTATATTGATTGAAAACTGTAAACATTCACAGATCATCACTTTACAAATAGTACAAAAACACAGATCATACTCGAGAATGCATGTGTTTGGCTCGAGTTGTTACGTTAAGTTACGTGAATCGTGATCACACATAAGTTAAGTTAACTTTAAGTGAACGTTACATTAATTTACGTTAAGTTGATCGTGATACCGGCATTATGTGTGATCACGATTCACTTAACTTAACGTAACAACTCGAGCCAAACATATGCATTCTCGAGTATGATCTGTAGTTTTGTACTATTTGTAAAGTGATGATCTGTGAATGTTTACAATTTTCTATCGCTATAATAAATATATATTATTAAACTTTTTTGATAAATTTAGTTCCCTATTTTAGTTTAATTATTTTGTTTCAATGTCCGATCATTAGAACTTACGCTAAAGAGTAAACATTGGTCATAATACCAACAAATGAATTACTAAATAGCCCTGTTGACGTCACTCACATAGTGGTTGGCTGGCTAGATCACTTGATACCCTTCAAGTAACGTAAAGTAAAGTAAAATACCTCCCAAGAAATCTCTTATGTTAAGTTAACTGCAAGTCAACGTTAAGTTAAGTAGGCCTACATCGTGATCGCTTCCATTTAAACACATGAGGAGGTTCTTTACGTTAAGTTAACGTTAAGTTGATCGTGATCCCGGCATTAGTAGTCTAGTCTAACATGAGAGTGGCGCGTTAGATCAAACGGCTAATGACAAGGCCGCAGCCAGCCAGTAATTTCAGAGGGGGTTTTGTGGGCACATCCACCAATTGCCGGAGGCTAGAAAAATTAGAAAGGTTAAACAGTTCTCGACGCTATCTGAAGTTGTTTTATGGCAATATAACCCCCTAACTGCTGAAGGCTAGGAAAAATCTATATATTTAAACAGCTATAGAAGCTATTTGGAGTGTTTTTTTTATGGCAACATAACCCCCTAACTGCCGGAGTCTAAGAATAACACCTCTAAGAGCGCTTAAGTGTTTTTATAGTAACATAGCCCTCTAGTTGCCGAAGACAAGGAAACATTCTGAATAGTAAACATCTCTAGAAGCTATCTGAAGTGTTTTTATGGTAACTTAATTTCATAACTGCCGAAGGCTAGGAAAAATTCTAAATGTTTAACACCTCTAGAAGCTCTCTAAAGTGTGTTTTTATGGCAACATAACCCTCTACTGCCGAGGGCCAGAACAAATTCTAAATATTAAACACCTCTAAGAGCTCTTAAGTGTTTTTATAATAACATAACCCCCTAGTTACCGAAGACAAGGAAACATTCTGAATAGTAAACATCTCTAGAAGTTATCTGAAGTGTTTTTATGGTAACATAATCCCATAACTGCCGAAGGCTAGGAAAAATTCCAAATGTTAAACACCTCTAGAAGCTCTCTAAAGTGTGTTTTTATGGCAACATAACCCTATACTGCCGAGGGCTAGAACAAATTCTAAATATTAAACACCTCTAGAAGCTCTCTAAAGTGTGTTTTTATGGTAACATAACCCTCTACTGACAAAGTCTAGAAAATATGATGAATATTAAACACCTCCAGAAGCTCTCTGAAGTACTTTTTACTGTAACACAGCACCTTAATTTGTACTTGTAAGTAGTTGGGATGGCGTTTGGAAACCCCACTTCCACCAACGGGTCAAAACGCTTTTTTACTGGTGACGTAATCATTGCGTGTTATGTCGTAACACTCCCCCCTGGGTTTTCCCTGGTGACTCATACCTGGTGCCAGTATATTTCCGTCTGACCCCTCTGGTAATTTCCATGACGACATGGGTATAGCGACCTGTTGTCCTCCTTCAATGTCACAAAGGTTTATTTCTGGTTTTCTATGTGGCAATGGGTTTTCCCTGATGACTGGCGCCTAATAGTGGCTGGACAAGACAGGGATAGATCGTGACCTTGAAACAGTGAGCTAGTACATGAGGTCATTGGTCCTGGAAACTCTTTCTCCCTCTCCCCCTTCTATGTGGTAATGGGTTTTCCCGGTGTCGCAACTAGTCATTGCAATGTTGCAACCCCTTATGTGGTAATGGGTTTTTTCGCAACTATAGAGCATTGACAAAGCTTTGATTATGTACAATACGGGGCCTCAGAAGCCTTACGTAAATTTATAATCCTCAGTTAGGGGCCGCTATCCCCCACCCCAAAAGTCTACTAAAATTGGTTGTTTGGTATAGTCCGTAGAAATGCGTGGATGTAGGTATCCGTCATTGACCGGAGGAGTAAGGTAGAAATGTTCAAGCGTTTACGTGGAGGGAGGGAGTGTGAAAAACCACCCCCAGTTCACCCGAGCAAGATTCGCACTCACAACCTCTCACGCCATAACTATATGAGTTAAACGTATCCTTTTCGTGTCAAACGTCTATGTATTAATTATGATGGTGCGGTAGAGATGATTAAGAAAATATTCCGGAGGGAGAAATATCAACAGTTTACCCGGCAGGTATTTTATTTCACCCAGCCAGAATTAAATGAGGCTGACATTTAGACAGCGTGCCTAAAAGGATTCGAACTTCGATAACATTAGCACAGCTAATGTCTTTTAGAACGGTCGTACTTCCTTTTGAGTGCACCCCGAATTTGCGAAGGGGTTTTGCTAGTCTATTAGATTTTCCTTCCAGGTAGAATGTGTACCAGCATTTGATTCGGGAAAACCCTACAAACAGATTCACTGTTTAGATAGCTTTTATAAATTAACTTAGTTTGGTTTAAGGTAAGGTGGCAAGTACACATACATACACACACACACACACACAGAGTCAGACAGACGTTCATTTTTATTTATAAATTGTGACGGTAGAGTGAAAAAATATTTAGTTTTTTTATAGAAATAATCGTTTTATTCCTTGAGTCACTTAGAACAACAGAAAAAAAGTTTTATTCTAATATCATGTAATGTTCTCATCTATATTTTGTCGAAATAATTTATAACTCTTACATGAATTCATAATTAATATTGAATTGAGTAACTTGAATTTAATGTCCGCAACTATATTTTGATGAAATAATATGTAACTTTTACATGAATTCATAAGTAATATTGAATTGAGTAACTTGAATTTAATGTCCGCAACTATATTTTGATGAAATAATATGTAACTTTTACAAAAATTCATAATAAATATTAAATACAATTTTAAATATCATTTAATAATCGAAACTATATTTTGTTGACATAATAGATAGCATTTACACAAAACAAATAAGCCACTTAAAAAACAAAGAAATTTAATGTTCACGATTATATTTTGATGAAATAATATATATAACGTTTACAAAAATTCATAGTGCCTTATACTATTCGACTTCTGAAGCGAGTTTTTATCATGTTAAACTAATATTTAGTAATACATTAACTTATATACATCCGAAGCAATAACATGATAGCCATTTATATTGGATGGGTTTTTTCTTTTATAAATATATAGTCACAAATGGATATTATTTAAAAGTATATTTTTTCCATTTAAATTTATTTGAAGTATTTAATGTGCACTCTGGAAACAGAATGGGGAAATTGTTATGTTGCAACCATGTATTTCTAGCACATACGCCTTTTGGAACATTGACATTCTGGTATATTTCCGTCCCAAATGGCCTAGTCAGTCAGTCAGTGGCTTTGACCTATGAAAAACAGGGGGTAATTCACACGCCAGAGGTGTTTCATAATGCTGCCTTGCGAGTTCCTCTTTCGCATTTATGAACCTGAATTTAAACCCCGCAATCTTTTGCAGGGTACATCATGCCATAACTCGAGATCTGAAGGAGTTTTTAGCATCGCTAATGACTGCTCGAACTGCAATTCAATCAAATAATTCTTTAACACGCCTTACGCTGTTAAATGAACACGCATTTGCGCAACCGAAAAGCTTATACACATTTATAATAATTATTCTCATCATTTTAGGCATTTGGAAATATATATTTAGAGGAAGTGTACCCGCATTATTCAAGGTCGTGATCTGTACATGTACATCTGTTTATGTCTTGTCGAGCTGCCAAACTGGTGCAAGATATGGGTCATCAGGAAAACCCATTGCCACATAGAAAGGGGAAAGGGGAAAGAGTTGCCAGGGCCAGTGACCTCATGTACTAGCTCACTGTTTCAAGGTCACAATCTATTCCTGTTTTTACTTGTCTTGTCAAGCCATCAAACTGGCGTCAGGTATGAGTCATCAAGGAAAATCCTTTGCCACATAGAAGGGAAGTGTTGCGACATCACACGCAATTATGACGTCACACAGATGAGGCGGCTTGTCTTGTCAAGCCGCCAAACTGGCAACAGGTATGAGTCATGGGAAAAACCCATTTCTACATAGAAGGGGGATGTTTCGACATCACACGCAATAATTACGTCACACAGATCGAGGCTACTTGTCTTGTCGAGCCACCAAACTGGTGCCAGTCATCAGGGAAAACCCATTACCACATTGATGGAGAAGGGAGTGGGGAGGGGTTTGCGATGACGCCACCCGGAAATCCCATTGCAGGGGGGAAGAGGGAGGGTTTCCAGGGCCAATGACCTCTTGTATTAGCTCACGGTTTATAGGTCACGATCTATTCCTCTCTTGTCCAGCCGCTAAAATGGCACCAGTCATCAGGGAAAACCCATTGCCACATAGAAAACCAGAAATAAACCTTTGCGACATTGAAGGAGGACAACAGGTCGCTAACCCCATGTCGTCATAGAAATAACCAGAGGGGAAATTCAGGTTAGACGGAAATATACTGGCACCTGTCACCAGGGAAAACCCAAGGGGGGTGTTGCGACATAACATGCAATGATTACGTCACCGGAAAAAAATCGTTTTGACCTGTTGGCGAAAGTGGGGTTCCCAAACTCCATCCCAACTGCTCTTGTACATTAATTTTGATATTCTTTGAACCATAAATAAAGCCATATGGTATTTGTTTTGTTCATAACATTTCTCGAGGGGGGGGGGGGAGGGCGATTGGGGCAATCACACTGGGGCCCCTACATACCCCTGAAATAAATTTAAAAAACGTCTAATTTTCTATTGTAGATGCTTTCTTGTTTTGTTTCTTATCATAATGTTATTCCTGCACGAAATAATGAGGTATAAACATATTAATCTGTGTGCGACTTTAAATTAAATATAAAAATCCTACCGGCACTTGAAAGATTTACTATCAAAGTCTCCGTTTATCATTTACAATTTTGCGTGCTATCTCTATACATTATCCTCTATTTCGGTGGGCTGCGGCGGTTCCTCTCAAAGTGTTTCCACGAACCGGCTGACAGCGCCGCTGTCTCAGTGGTGCTTTTGATGCTATTTTTGTTTTCCAAGTTGTTGTTGCTCTGACAGATTTAGTCAGTTACTCTCGAGAAATGTTGAAATTCAGAAGTTTGTCGTGTTCTTGGTGAGTAGCAGTTTGTGTTTTAATGTGGTAGTTAAGTTGAATACTAGATATCGATGTGTCAATTGTGGAGGATTATATCGACATAATATAAAAATATGTGATGTGATCCAGGAAAAGGTACCTTAAGAGTTCGGCCAGATTGGCGAGCGCGCGAGTGACTGAGCGACTGCCTGGCCAAACTGGTGAGCGAGTCAGCGAGTAATTACCAAACTGATCCCAGTTTATTAGGAAAGATTTCTCTGACAAAGATACTTCGCGCATCTCTGCTATTCAACAAATCTTACAAAGTTATTGCATTTTTATAAAAAAGGAAATATTCTTGAGATTTTCCCATAACCTCTCCACGCTAACGGTTTTTTTTTATTTGTAAAGGTCTCCTTTGATTATAATATTGAAGTATTAACATATCATTCCTGCTACTTTCTTATTTATTTTTTTTTATCACTACGTATTACTTACCCGTTCGGGTTATACAAGCCTTTCTTGCTACTAACGGCATAATTTAAATTGTAAGACCATAAAAATTATATATATTTATATTATATTATATATTATATACATCATTAGTAATAAAAGTGATTTATCATGCCAAATATAGAAGTTTTCCTGGCCCGCACTGGACCAACATAACAACTGCCCAGCGCCTATAAACTAGACTGTTCCGTCTCAAGCGTTTTATATTTAGTCTTTATGTAGTCTACTTCATTTTACTTGGCTATAGTTAATTTTTTGTAAATTCAAAAAGTTGCTTAATTTTTACCTTTCCTCGGACATGCTATGATGTAATTTACATGGGTTTATGGGGGCCCCTCACACTGTATGCCACCCCGAGGCCCCCACATATGTAAATCCGGCCCTAGTGCCAATCATTATCAATAATAATTATTGGTTTACATTTTTAACACCTAATTTAATTAAGGAAAAAGGAGTACAACCCGAACGGTTAGTAAGATGTGGTATCAAAAAATAAAATAACAAAAATTAACAAACATAACATAAATAAAGATGAGATTGTATGGGTTTTCTTTCTTTCAAACTTTATATCATTAATCAGTAATTTCTTTTTCTTAGTGATAATTGGCTCATTTTGATAATTTTTTTTGCTGAAAATGTAAATAAGCTTGCATAAATCCGTTGAGTTAGTAAACTTACAAATAAAAAATAGCAGACCACCCATCCACTACGAAAATCATGGAACCGCCCCTGGACGTAGTTCGTGACTGGTTGAACTATATAATTGAAATGCTAGTTTCAGTGAGCTGAATCATTTTGAATTGTTCTCAACATTGAACTGTTCTGACTATCTCTACTTTGGAGATTGTTCTTGAGAACCCTGATTTTGTCTTGTCTCCAGAATGACATCCTGGCTTGTGATGTTCTCCTGTCTCCTGATTGCCGTGTCAGCCGGCGTTGAGGACAAGGCGTTTTGGAAGCAGCAAGGCCAAGCAAGGCTCAAATACTCACTTCAGCACAAGAACGTCGAAAAGTTTGCCAAGAACGTGATCCTTTTCGTCGGCGACGGGATGGGGATGTCTACGGTGACTGCGGCCAGGATTTACAAGGGGCAGAGGCAGGGACGCACCGGCGAGGAGACGGAACTTGTTTACGAAAAGTTCCCTTTCGTGGGGTTGTCTAAAACGTACAACGTTGATCGCCAGGTATTTAAAATTTGATCCAACTTTCTTGTCGTTAATTCCGTACCACAATATCTTATAATATTGTTTGAGGAAGAACAGTATTAATTTTATCCCTTTTGGTAGTTAAAATAAATGGAGAATAAAATTTATCATGTGACTCTTTGTGCTTGTCGCTTTGGGTAAGGGACTAAAGTTTTTTTGTATAGCTCATACTTATGTGTATGTTTTTATAATAAATACTGATTATAAAGACAAATTGCCTTGCCGTTTACTAGAACATTGAGCGCTTTAGCAAATTATTTCAAGGAATGGACCTCATCTTGTTATTTTGGCGTACATTAACCTTTGATTTGTGAATTTTTACACTTTGGCATGATATCTACAGATAAGAAAAAGTTAATCTAAATTATCTAAGCAGTTTAAAATACCTACATAGTACATATTCTTTGACTTTTTTCACTTTTTTCAACGCTTCTCACTACTCATTTGGGCCAATCACATATATGTGAATAATATATACATACGATCATGCCAGAGCTCAACCTCGAGACTCAGTGAGACGGAAGTCAGGATATCACTACAGGTGAAAGCTCGTATCTACCAGGATAACATGTACGAGCCTATGTTTATAATTCAAACCTATCATGAACGTAAGTTTGGGGAAGCGAGTTCATGTCAAATCTGAGTTTATCTGAGTACAATACTGTATGATGCATGACTATGTCGAGTAGGTATAAATCATGACTGACCCATGAATGGTAATATCATGCATAATTCTGATCAAGCACATAAACGTGTAAGTATCAAGCTTGAACGATGATCCTATGATGCGTGTTTCTGATCAATGAATGATAGATCATGAACGAGTACAATGTATCATGATTCCTGACTTTGATCATTGAATGATGGTCAAGTGCATATATCCTGTAAGTATGAAGATCTAATGATGCATGGTTCCAATCAATGGGTGATGATCAATTGCAAATATTGTGAGGACCATGAATCATGAACAAGTACACAATCGTTTACCTTGTAAGGTAGTAAGCGCACCTTGCACAGTTATTCAGATTATAAAATATGGTTGTAGTGCAGACTGTGACATTTTAGGGTGAGCAGAGTGATGTGTGACTCCAATCAGTAAATGATGTTCATATACACATACCGTCTAAGTATGATGCACGATTCTCATCAATACATGACGAACAAATATCATTAAAACATGATGCTTCATATGAGCAAATAAGATGGATGACTCTGATCAATAAGGGGTGATCATATATCTTTTAAGTTTGATGTGTGACTCTAACAAGTATGAAGCATGGTATGATCAATGAAGGATGATAAAATGTGTTATAGTCATGCTACATGACTATGAAATATGAAGCATGTCACTGAAAAATGAAGGTCAGGATCAAATATGATGCATGATTCCGATCAAATAATGTCTCTGGCCAATGAAGGATGATCCATATGGTGTAAGTATGATACATGGATTTGATCACTGTCACTGATTGATAATTAATAATTCATGCTCTAGATTTATACTCACAGATTATGAACAAGTGCTATGTTGTATGATGAGTAGCTCTGATCAGTAAAGAATTATCATAAGCTGTGTAAGTATAATGCATGGTTCTGATAGACCATAATAGCCTACATGATCCTGATCAATAAACGGTGACTAGATAAATCGAGAACAAGTACAATGTTACAGGATGCATGACTCCGAACAATGAATAATGATCAAATATAAATATCGTGTAATGAAGGACGAGAATGGCTTATCAATGAATAATGAACATCCATTACGTGTTATGTAAGTATGATGCACGATTTGGATCGATGAATGATGATGCGATGTTTATCGTTGACCTTGGTGTTTAGCTACTTTCCGGGGTGAACAATAGCAGATTGGTAAATAAATAAATATACAAGCATATCTTTTAAAATGTGCGAGAGAGAGAGGATGAATAGCTAAATGCAATGGTCAACTTCAACCCCGTAGGAAAGGGGGTTTGGGACTGGGTGATAGGGGGTAGGTTGGTCCAAAAACGGGTCCGCTTGAAGACTAATCTCCAGGAGGTTGCCTGCAACAAGCCTTATGAGGATGACAAAAGATTGGGAGTTTTAAGTTGGGGACTTCTTATCCAGTGGGCCCCGTTGGCTAGGTGTCTAAGAAACAAAACAATTAACCCCGTATTGCAGAAAATGAAAGCCTTGTGGTTGTGGTAATCGTTCATGAGATAGAATTCTCAAGCCAGTGGTCATGCGGGGAAAAGAAGTGTCAGTCTAATATTTCTGGCTCCCTGAGGACGAGGAATTTGGGCTTTCAATACCAAACGAATGTATTAAGTGGGTTTTACCTTGGTCTCCCTCGACAAAAATGCAGGAGCATTTGCTCAAACTTTTCTTTTCTTACACTATTTTAGTAACGAGTATGAGAATAGTTGGGACGGGTGGTAAGACGTGAAACGCAGAAGATACAAGTATATATGCTTAGCGCGAATAGTCCAAATTTCCATAGGAAGAACCTTATCCGACAGCTAGAAAAATTACTAGATCTACTGTCATGTCATATAATCTACAGCTGTCATTCGTGATGTATTTATATATATAATCAACTAGAGGGAGTAACCGGCGCTGCCCGGGGTAGCCGTAATATTATCTAGCGTGTGGTTACCCCAAACAACGCTTTTCTTGGCTCTGAATAAAAAAAAACTCTTAATTTTACTGCTCCCGACCCAGTTTTTGATTGATTAAAAATTGAATCAAAATTGTAGAATTTCTGCTTCTAAGTGAACATGTTCGTAACAGGACTACTCATTGTTGAAATTTCAAACCTTTGTGTGCTGTAGATATCGAGCAATGCTCATAACAGATACACAAACTCTTCATTTTATCAATATAGACACAGATATAATAACACTAATAATATAATAAAATGTTAATCAACGTTGACCGTGAGAAAAAGTTCCTACCTATTAAAATTGGACTTTAAGTTAAGTATGCTATACCCCAACATGTCGACATGTTCTCCACTTTCAAACCAGGTCCCAGACTCAGCTGGTACCGCAACCGCGATGTTCTCGGGCGTCAAGACGAACTACGGAGTTCTGGGTCTGGACGCCAGGGCTGCCCCCATGGATTGTGACGCCAGCCAGAACGCGTGGAGCAGCGTCGATTCGTTGGCGACGTGGGGTCAGGACTCTGGGCGTCACGCGGGTCTGGTAACGACCACCAGTGTGACCCACGCCACACCTGCTGCCTTTTACTCGCACATCAACCACAGGGATTGGGAGTGCGACACCAAGGTATCAAGTTGTAGGTCTATTGAACCCCCCTGGTTCCAGCATTGGGTGGCCGAATGGGTATGACGTGTTTCTCTAGTGTTAAGACTGGATTGTCGGTGATAGGACGATTGTGTTCGAATCACAGCCGGGTACACCAAGGGTGGTTTTACCTAGATGGTTTCCCACGGCCCCTCTCTGCAAATGCGGGTATAAAATTGGTCCTCTAATTCCAAGGCCTTTCTTTCAATTCATTTGTTCAATCATCATTTTTA
Organism: Timema cristinae; assembly: GCA_039000515.1. NCBI lineage: Eukaryota > Metazoa > Arthropoda > Insecta > Phasmatodea > Timematidae > Timema > Timema cristinae. The sequence goes on from JBCFYV010011172.1 coordinate 115,844,779, forward strand.
AACGTTTAATTGAATGAATTTTGTTAATTTATTTTCGAATTTGACTTAACTTAGTGGGATCAGCAGAGGTATTACGCAAAAAGGTTCTTTAAACAAGTACCTTATCTTTTAATTTTTTACTCATGAAACGCTGTACAGGTTGTTCTAAATAACGTTTCTGTTGTGAAGATTCCTGAGAAACACAAGAGTTGCGTCAAGGATATCGCTCGTCAGCTGGTTGAAAACAGGCCGGGGTCGGCGCTGAGGGTCATCCTGGCTGGAGGACAAAGGATGATGGGGTTCACTTCGGAGGGGGACGACAATAATGACGGCTGCAAGAGAGATGATGGCAGGAACCTCACCGAGGATTGGCTTAAGGCGGGGGGAGGTAAGAGGAAACTCGTCACCACAAAGCAGGACCTCCTTAACGTCGACGTCGGCTCCACGGACTACCTCATGGGTCTGTTCAGCCGGTGCCATATCCCTTACAAGTCCGTGAGGGGTGAGGGACACCCTTCCTTGGTCGACATGACGATCCAGGCGATTAGGGTGCTCTCTAAGAACCCCACGGGGTTCATCCTGATGGTGGAAGGGGGTCGCATAGACCACGGTCACCACGACAATTTCGCCCGCCTCGCCCTAGAGGAGGCTGTCGAGCTGGAACAGGCTGTCGAGGCTGCTGTCGAGATGACAGACCCGGAGAACACCCTAATTGTCGTCACAGCGGACCACTCGCACTCCTTCACCTTCAACGGCTACCCTCTGAGAGGGAACGACATACTAGGGTTCGCCAACGAGACGGATCAGGTGACCCAGTACGAGACTCTGAGCTACGCGAACGGTCCCGGGTACTACTCCCACCGGCTGAATGGGACCGACAGTTCGCCCAACAACACCTGGAAGGACGCGGCGACGTTCACCGCCGAGGAAAGGGCTGACCCTTACTACCGGTCCGTGGCCACTTTCTACCTGGACCACGAGACTCACGGGGGAGAGGACGTGCCGGTGTTCGCCCGGGGACCGTTCGCTCACCTGCTGGCCGGGGTTTACGAGCAGAGCTACATCGCTCACGCTATCGGATACGCGGCGTGCATCGGACCTTCTCAGAAACTGTGCGCGCCGAGAAGGGTTAGCTCAGAGGCAGACGTGGGGGCTCTAAGGTCGCTTCGGCTGTTGGGCCTTATGGGTGTGGTGTTGGTTTGTTTATAACGGTGGTAGGGGTGGTGTAGTGGATTCAATATTGGAGAGGCGAAGATTTTATCTCAATTGTGTGCGCTTAGAAAGGTTTCATCAATCTTTCTATAGACCATGGGTCACCAAAAGGGTGATCGCGAGCTACCGGTAGCCCGCATAAAAATGTATTTTGCACTTTCTAATGTAACTTATTGTTGACGTGTGCTCCATTTAGTTTAGGGTATATGAGGCCCAAGGACGGATAAAGGTGGTGAGGAGTTCCAGAAACCTCCCGGAATTAATTGGACCCCCTCTGGAATTTGTTGAACTTCCCAGGAGAGGGGGTGTATAAATACATATAAAAATCTAATGTCTAAGTTATTTACTCTTACTACAGTTTTAATTGAATATGTCATCAACGAAATATTTGTTAATGAATATTTTAATATTCAACTTCAAGCAAGGCCGTAGCCAACCAATAATTTCAGAAGGAGTTTGGCGGGCATATTCCCCAATTGCCGGAGGCTAGAAAAGATTCTAAATGATAAACAGTTAAAATATATAAATATTTTTATATAATATACATATAATATATATATATATTTTTTGCATCAATACGATTTGTTGATAGTGATAGTTGCAGAATACATGATTTGACACAATCACAAATCTATGAAAGTAGCGTTGGTAAAACACTCAATCATATTCGTGCATTTTAAGGTATCACACTTGTAATATACTGGATCGATGGTGGTAGGAAGGTGGGGGTTTGAATGTAGGTCAGTAGAATTGATAGTGATTTTTACTAAATGGTTTCCTACTCTCTCTTAATGCAAGTGAAGGTTCATTTTCTTTAACTTGCATCCTTACCTTATTAATGTTGCTAAAATAATTTTGGTAATTTTTGTAATTGTCAGATATAGTAAGATATTTGGTAGGAAAAACAATTCCGATAGGTATGAAAATACTAAAACTACTTTAATAAAACTATACATCAATTCAGGTAAACTGCAGACATGTATTTTGATAGAACTTATCAGTATCTGTAAAATAATATTAATAAAAAAGAAAAATGCTATCAATTTTAACTGTAATAAAATATCTTTGTGTTTTCTAAAAGTTTCTTCCTACCAGAATCCTACTATATATTGATACTTGAGGGGGATGAAAACAAAGATAAAACATAAACAATGGCTACCATGAGGGGTAGAGTGGATTGTGGAATTTGTTTTTGTGTTAGGAATTATTATTATTATGGGCGGAAACTGACCATGGGAAAAGTTAAGCTACTTGTGATTTATAGACCTATGTACTAATTACACTGATGTGTTAAGGATACAAAAGGTCGAATTTAGAAGAAGTATATTTGCATTTGTATGGAAGGAGGGTGAAAAACCATTATGAAAAACCTCTCTCTCTCTGTACACTTAATCAGGATTCGAACCTTGATTTCTCTGTCAATGGCAGTCTATTGCAATAGTGACACCTTATTTAGACCAAGCGGCCATCGAAGCAGGTTTGTTGTGTCAAATGTATTAATAGTAAAAAAAATGCATAAGTTTTTCTCAATTTTGGTTGACTGACTCAGGAGGCTGAAATTTGATTCCCAACTGCCTGAACAGATGGTTTTTTTCCCACATTATGTGATTTTTCATATTTTCTCCCAGTAGAAAACTTGTGGATTTCCTCAAAATTTCTCCTTTTCCCAACAGCACACTTCAACCCTCACAAATGAAATCAGATAAGTACATTGAAACCAAGTGTAAGTCAACATTTTATTTTACAGCTTTCACTTTTTATAGGTACATATATATTAGATCCATTTTCATTCATCAACACACAATTTCCATACAAATTTTTACAATCGTTCATTTTCAGTCAAAACACACATTTCATTAAAATTTAACCATTAATATAAAAAAGAGTAAATTTTATTGAATTTAAGCTTTGGTAGGATTTAAGGAACCTGGTATTCCAATTTACCCAATAAAAAATTTAAACATCAAAAGCTTTTTTTTTTTTACATTCACAATATCAACAATATTTAGTTACATCTTTATGATATCTTCATAGATGCAGTCTCATATGATTTTATTTAAACAATAATATTGGTGTATTTTACAGTGTTAAATAAAGCAATAAATAAATATTGGGAGAAAAAAATAAAATAAAGAATAAACATGTGTTGCAAACAAAGCAACTTTACTAGATGGCATCGGAGAACTAGACCAAAAATAAATGCAATGTAAAGAATTGATTTTATTGTATTTAGATGAACAATTATAAATTTATAAAATCGTCTTCAGGTGCATGACCTTTGACCACCCTCCTGGGATCCTCGACTCACTCAGACACGGTATACTCTAACACGTCTCGCTAATGTTAAATTTTTGTTGAGAATTTGAATCAAAGTCTTTTCGAGGTTGTTGAACAATGTTTGAAACACAACTTTACAATCACCATGTCCATCAATGATGCCTTTAATTTAATAAACACCTTGAGTAAATGTTTTTTAGAAAGTTTCAAAATTTAAAAAAAATTGTCCACAGCCCAGTGACATTTTGTGGTATACACCATTACAACTTTTCCATGGCGTTAGCCCGCAAGCAAACTATACCAACCGAGTGGTCACTGCATGTTGGCAAAGATAATGCCAACATTTATGTATATATAGTGTCATGCAGTCAGCACAACAAACAGTCTGGCCCTTATGCTCAGTTTTCTAAGCCAAAGCCACTATTTATTTATTAAAGCAACTCCTCAATTGTCTTTAAGCGGCCAAGTTGAGCCCATTCCAGAAACACTGCTACACAGAAAAAAACCCATAAACGCCAGGGATCGAACCCAGGAACCCTGGATCTGTAGCTAGGAACTCTTGACTACTAGACCACAGAGGCCTACATAATTGTTAGCAAAAAAAAAATGTTTTAAATGAAGATATTTCTCCAGTTTTATAACACTTTTATTTCAAAACTTTGTTATGCGCCCTCATGTGAACAGTTATTTGTTGAATGTTATACCCTATAGAGTTATAGATAAATTACTTAAGCCTAGTCTACATTATAGTGTCATTGATTTTTTGCTTCAGTCAGTTTTTTTAAGTAAAGTTTTTCTCATCAATTGCTATACTATTCAAACTTGGGCAAGTGTGTTGTGTGTTCCCTGTTTTTGTTTAAAGGCACAGCCACACTTGAGAGCTGGTTAATGTGACCCCCTACCAGAATGTAAGGCCTCGTTAGAAATGAGGGTGATCACCATTGCGTGCTTTGTGTTCTGGCTTCGTAATTGCAAGTATGGCCATGCTATTAAGTAAAAACTTTCTGCAACTTTAATTTATGGATGACCTGGTGGTTTAGGAGTAAGGTGTCGGACCTCTATGCTGGGGGCCGAGGTTCAATCCTCGGTCCCGGCACAAATTTATCTGATTACCAAACCCTTCCTTCACCTCTGACAAGACATCTTTTGAGTGTGGGGAATGCCAGGCCTCCACCTTGGTTCGGATTCCACGTTAAACTGTAAGTCCTCCATTTCATCTCACAATCACCCTACCATTACAAATTAGCGTGTGTATAACCCGAACGGGTAGTAAGACGCGGTGCTAATAATAATAGCTTTAATTTCTGTGATAAAGAACATCATTTTATATCTCACATAAAAATATTTCTTGGCCATAATATGGAGTAAGTGTAATGGCCACTATTTTGATGGTTTTAAAGTTGAAAACCATGATTAAAATATAGGAAATACAAAATTAAAACTATGCCTATATATTAAAACATAATATTACAAAGGATTTACCACACGGGTAATAAAGCTACAAACAAATGCAGAGGTTTCAATAATAATTGTCATCTGCTGTGAATATTTGAGAGGTGTATTCTTACCCAATGCCACTTAAGTATTATCATTTCAATCCATATAACAATTCTTTATTCAACATTTTGTAATGTTCTTCATAATAAAACCTTTAAACGTAACTTATTTTCTTCTGTGACATGCAACATTAAACAAAATACCAACATAGAACAATATTAACTTTATTTAATGAACATATACTTATAGAGCTTAAAATGTATCAATGACATGATCTCGGTTAATAATACCTTGTCAAAAGACTAGCGAGTAAATTTGTCAAAGAGTCAAAAGATTGTATAAGCATCCAACATTTAACAAAGTATCTCATCAACCAACTGAAAAATCATGGAGAAGAGATCTACAATTTTCAAAACAAATATATTTAACAATACATTTTCATAGTGGCTCAACTTTGTATAACAATACTAATAACAATGTAATTTATATTCAGAGATGAAAATGTGGTGATTAAACTGAAATCCCAATTTCCTTTCTCTTTATGTTTAGTCTACTTTATGGTACCTATATAATTTAATTGTTTAAGGCATATAGCTCATTTTGTGTGCTTTAGTGTGTCAAAGAGTGGAATATGGTCTACAACTTTATTTTTAAAGATTTAACTTTTCTAACTGAATATTATTTGTTAAGGAACATTAATTGTGATGTTAAAAAAAAAAAAGAGAGAGAGTTTAATTAAATCTGAACACTTTAGCACATATACTGTATATATTGGTAAAACTCATTAAAAATTATTACCAATAGGTTTTACCAATCATATAGCCTATATAATAAAGTGTTCTGATTTAATTAATTATTACTAACATTATATTATTAGCCTTTTATAAATACAAAAACAATTAAATATCACTCTAGATGACATTATGGGCATGTGAAAAAGTAATGTTAAATATTGATCAATAAATTTCATTTCTTCAATAAATATTTCAGTGATTTGTGTTTTTATCTTTTAAATTCCTAAACTAATTGTGACAGTAAAAAGCCCATAAAATAAATTTTGACATGTATTACATTTAAAAAAACATCAAATTTTTAAGCATTTAAATGATAAAAAACCTCTAAATTCTTAAGTTGTAAAAACCATTCTTTTAAATTTCCCCTATACCTACTGTAATAATTATGCCAATTTATTATTGAAACTGATATTTCATTCATTTTTAAAATAAAATGGCCTTTATGTTAAAATTAAAACAAAGTTCCAATCTATTCTAAAATAACACAAAATATAAATATTTCATAACATTAATCACCTATATTACAATGTAAATGTTCCTTTTTCTAAAGTATTAGTTATAATGCATCAAATAGTTCTAAGGGCTTGCAACAAACGGTTTAGTTGTTTTTTTAAAGAAAATTATATATTAAAATTATGCAGTTAGATATATGTTCCTGAAAAATTGTTGAATGTTGAAGTCCTTTTCCCTCTCCTTTTAATAATTTGAAAAGGCAAAAATATGAATAACAGAAAAAAAAAAATGTTTTTAATTTGGTATTCAAACAAAATTGTAAGATTCATGAGCCAATGCCCACTTTCCCCTGACCTAGTTATTTAATTGTTGGCTAGTGTTACCAAGATAATATAACATAAGTTCCTTGTCATACTCAGAGGGCAATAGACGAAGTAAAATATTGTGCTTGCAGAAGTGAAGTTTCATTGCTTAAAAAAGGGCTTAAAAGTTATTTATAATAAGTTAATATTAATAGATTAACCTTATAAATTCAAACAAGAGAATTTGCCCCCATAAAAATTAGATCATAAATTTAAAAAATTAATAGTAACTATGTGTACTACTAAAACATACTGGTCTATAAACTTAATAATCTAATTTTTTAGTAAAGTAAAACATATTTTGCAAAAGTCAATGCTATGCCAATAAATTGAAGCAAAACTTTAATTGGTTCTGGTCGGTAAATATTTTTATTTTAACTGTTTCAATTATAGTTATTGAGCTTTACATACTTTTTTAGTTATCTTTTTAGCTTTTACTACCCAATCAGGCTATGCAGAAATGTGCTAGGTATGAAGAGGGTTAAATTTAGAAGAAGTGTGTCCACATTTGTTTGGAGAGAGAATGACAACCATTTAGGAAAAAAAACTTCAATGCACCCGAATGGGACTTAAGCCACAATCTCCCCGTCATCAACAGCTCAGTCTATATCGAGAGTAACGTCTTAGACCAGGGGTCTTAAGCCTGTGACCCACTTGTGGCCTACCATAACATGTTTTGGCGCCCACTAGCTAATGAAAAATATAAACTTATTTCAAGAGAAAAAATGACAAATACATATTTATCTTTTACAAAATTAAAAAAATACATATTTTAAGTTATTTTATTAACTATTTTTTCTTTATATGTGAAGGAAATTATTATATTTTTGTACAAATCTACCTTGAACTGGCAAATGACTGCGCTAGTAGACAAGGAAGAGGGTACGGTAATATTTAGAGTGTATCCAAACATATTCAGGAGTGTTCGTGTTCGCTCATCACCACTGAGACACTCAGGATGCCAAAATATAATATATTAAGTGTTCAATCCCAATATTGTCGGTACAGTATTGCGGTGCGTGAGCCAACAAAAGAGAGAAACTTTGGCCCTTGGACTTTAAAGGGTTGAAGACCCCTATTTTGGACCATTTGACCACAAGATTTTTTTATATATATATATATATTTTATATCTCTCTCGAGTAAACCCACATAGGATATAAAAAGCGAGTCATGTAAATTTCAAAAGTTCATAGTTGAGTAGATATGAATTTAAATCACTATTTTAATAATAATAATCTCAAATCTTAAATCAGAGTCAGTAAATATGATAAGTGTTAAATTTTCTCATATTAGTATAATATTTTTGCATTAAATTTTGATTTGGTTTGGATTAAGGGCTAAATTAATGTTAAGAGGTCTGGTTGTTAGGTTTTCTCTATAACTATGTTCAGCTAAGCTACTAGAAACATTATTATAGCTGTATACAATTATTCAGAGCCAAAATATTGATTGTAAAATTATTTTGAATTCCTAACTCCCAAATACCATTAGATATTAAGGGGGATTTGATTATTAAAAGAGCCCAATCCTAATTTTGAGTTTGTAGAATTAAAAAAAAAACTATTGATAGTGTTGCCCATACAGAGAGTGTCTGAACAAGGAGATGAGGTGAACTTTCCTAAAGAAGTTTTATGACATTGTATGCCAAAATTTTCAATGGCTGAAAATAATAATTAAAAAATCCTGCTTCAGTGGCTACAAAGTGTCACTCTTGCAATAGCTGATTAAAGTGCCAATCATGCAGAGCTCACGATTTGAATCCCGGTTGGGTGTACTGATGGTAGTTTTTCTTGAATGGCTTTCCATGCATATGTGGGTACACTTTCTCTAAATTTAACCTTCCTCATCCCTAATTCATTAGTGTATATAGTACATATTTGTATAGACTAAACAGTTACTATGACTCGGTGCTAAAAAAACCAATCCAAAATATAATTAAAAAAAATCATAAAATGTTTGCAACCTTAAAATAGTTACCAAGCCTTCACATTTTTTAGTGATCAAACTATTGAAAATATTTATTTTACTTTAATAGTTACAGCTTGGTTTCAATAGTCACACCATTGAAATTATTTTTCAAAAGCAAGAAAATCAAACTTCAACCTATGTTAATTTGGGACAGTGAATACATTGACATACACAGTGAAAATAGTCTTACTGAAAGAGCCTAGTAACTTTTATTATACAACACAAAGAGTATTAACATCTTAATCTAGTCGGGTAAAAGTGAAATGAGTGCCGCATTCTTGAAGGTAAATATGGAAATGGCAGTTTGAAGCATCAAAATCACTATAAATTTCTGTCAAAAATGAGTCTATTTGACTTTTTTTTTTTAAACTTACAGAACTTAAAATGTAAGATTTTTTAAGTTTGTACCGTTCACCTATATTTTAACTTGAGTTATATTTAAATATTCTTAAATAACATGGGATGTCTAAACATATGTAATGTGTCTCAAACTTTTGGTAGATGGCCCCCTTAAGAAAAAATTAATTAGCATTTACCGGGAAACATGAAAAACAAAACAGCTCTGCTGAAACAATTTGGGCTTTTAGCATGCTATATACAGTATATAATCCCCATATATAATTATCCACATAATCCAAGTACACACAAATAATTTTTTTAAATTTAAGTTTAATATCAAGATTATTTGGACATAGGCATAAGGAGGATTTAATTTTGTTTGGGGGTAGGTGGGGTGGGGGATTCAAAGTCTCAAGTTTATTACATGATGTTAAGACTTACTACTAAACCCTATGAAGTAAGAACATTGTTATTTTATTCAATAGTGGTGGAACTTTATCTGTGTGAGAGGGGAAGAGAGGGGGTGGGGGCAAGCAACAATCAAGTTTTTGAGGGTTTTTTCATTCTCCTCTTACTCGATTAGTATTAGAAAATTGGATGTTCTTAGAAGCTATTTAAAGTGTCCTCGCCTGATATATATATATATATTTTTTTCATAAGCTAGATGCCTTTAGAAGCTATTTAGAAATGAATCGTCCTTACCTGGATTTTTTTAAACTAGATGCTTAAGAAGTTATTAAAAGTGGTCTTTCCCTAACACATCTTTGAAAATTGAAAGCTTAGCTTTTAGAAGCTAGTTGAAGTGGTTCTTACCTGGATTTATATGCGTATAGAAGATATATTTTAAAAGAAAATTGTGCCTTTAAAAATCATTTGGAGTGATATTTGCCTGGCATTTTTTAAAACTTAAATGGCTTTAGAAGATATTTGGCGTGGTCCTTTCTTGGAAAAGTTTTGAAAAATGAATGCCTCTATGAGTTATTTGATGTATGATGCAAGGTTATCTTTAAGCTTCATATTGAAAACTTAGGAAAATTTCTGATGGGGGATATTAGAGGTAGGGGTTGAACCACCTAAAATCCCCCTTCCTTATGCCCATGGATGTGGATGCTTCACTAAATCATAAAGTAGGTATATCATTTTGATTAATTGAGATATCTTTAGTAATGCTATTTTAAGATTTAAATATACATTTTTGAGGGATGGGGGGAAAATTGAGGGTATTAGGGAGTACACCTATGAAAATACTCATGTGTTCCATGTGTGAAAATTGTAACAGTGCTTTAAAACTTTGATAAATAGTACCAGGATACGCTTAGAACAATATAAAGCAAGCATCTTATTTTGCATTGTCAGTATTGCTATAGTTACAATATACAAATTGTATGTAAGTATCTAGTTGATGTTGAATATATTTCACCTTTTGATATGTTAAGTAATGAGAAATAAATGTATATAATTTTTAATATAGACAAATGAAAATACAATTACTTAAATAAATAAATCAAAGTTCTAGTTTATAGTATTCCATTCTTGTCTCTAGTCTGCTCAGTAATTGACCTAATAGTTAACCAATTTCCTAATTCGGATGTATTGGTGTCATACATACAAAGTATTACTATGCTATAGATTAGATTATTGTGATACTTTTGAAATATCATAGCAGTAAAAGGATGAGTTATATTGCAATTAGATGCAAACATGCCAACTATATTTCTTAAGAAATAGCTAGCTAAAATAAACCTTTCATAACAATTCAAACAGATGAGATCAATTCTTCTTCTTTCAGAAAACCTCTCATAACAATCCTACAGTGCAATGGAAAGTTTAGGGGTTGTTGTGCTAACGTTGTTGGCAGTACTGTACTAGTAGATTTTCCCCTCACATTGTGTATTGAAATTGCCCTTTAAAACGAATACACTAACATTTGCGCACTACCTTATTGTGTGTGTGATGGAAAAATTCTTATAGACAGAGTCAGTAACGAATGGGTGCAGAAGGAGTGTGGTTGAAAGAGAATCCAATAGGTAAATGTGAAAGCGGTGTCTTATGTTGGTTTGGGAAAGTTGAGAGGAGGGTTGTAGATCAAGTGACAAAGTAAATATATGAAGTTGGAGTGTGTGAATCAAACAAAAGGAAGGGGTAGACCATGTAAGCCATGGCTAAATGCTGTAAACAAATGTGTGAAAAAGAGAAACATTAACGGTTTTAAGAATAAAGGAGCATATTTGGCTTGGTGTATGAGTGTTGTTGAAGGGAAGGGAGTATGAAAGGATAGGGCCAAGTGGAGAAAGTTATCGAGGATGGCATAAGTAAAGAGTTGTTGTCTTTTGAGATATATGAACAGTTTCTTGCTTACCCCATCAGGGAACAGCGTGATTAGATCTGTTTGGTTGGTAAAATAATAAGGGGTAAGTAATAAGGGGTAGGGTACAGTTTACTAGTAGTCCCGTCAAGCAGATATAGCCCTTGTAACAACCCACAAGCTGCCGCTGTTACAATGTTATTGTTTTTATTTTCATTTGAAAATGTCAAAACTTATTTTAAATTATTGACCTTCTATCTCCTGAGTTACAAATGTGAGTGAAGCTATAGTGTTTAAAAACGTTATAGTCATAAGAATATCACTTGATTATATTGTGATAGTAGGCTCATCTTTATATTTCAAAATGTTTAACAACATTAGGTATTTGGCGTTGTAATTAGTACTGTAACAGGAAAGTAATTGTTCCCATGATAACAACTTGGTGAATCAGTTCAAGTGTGCAATGTCTATACAAACAAATGGTAGAAGGATTCCTCTTCAAAAACATATCATTTAATGGATACATCAAAAAAAGATGGGAAGTATTTGTTTTTGATAGTAAATTACCCATTTCATACATTTAGAATTCGTCAAAAAAGTGTAACCCATAAATATTTTATATTCATGTTGAAAATTTATTTCACAAGAAAAAAAATAAGAAAGTTTTAATATAAATGTTATTCTGTTGGGATAACCTTAGCATACAAATTCCAAATGCCATAATAAATGTCTTATGATAGTACCCAGTTTTGTATTTCTAAAAGAAACAAATTTAAAGAATGTGAAAAATTAAAAATACACTTTTTAATTTGATTAATTATACTGTTAGCATTAAGGATAGGTGTACCAATTTCTCTTTTGACTATTTTTAAATTTACAGTGTTTTAAATCCTGAAGTATGGTAGACTGTGTAAATCAAACTGGTAATATATATACTATTGTGCAAAAGTCTTTCATAAAGAGAAGTATTGCTAGATTCTTATTATAATCTAGTATACATTTATGAAAGCATAAGATACATATATAATATTTAATTTTGTTAATAAATATCAGTTTAATTTTACTTTAATTTTCTTCTTCAAAATTGAAGGAATCAAAGGCCTTGGTCCAATTGTAGGGATCACTGTTATTATTTGAATTAGATTTATCTGTAGTTTGAGAGTCGGAATGGGGGCGAGGTAATGTTACAGCCATATTGCTACCAAAGAAATCATCGTCAAATGGGTCATTTTCACGAGCAAAAATATTTACAGATTCAGACTTCTTTATATTTAAAGAAGAATCCACTCTAAATAGTGATGTCATCCGCATTTTCATGGCTGAGGGATGTTTCTCTACTTTGACAGAATCTTCGCTACTCCATAAACTACTAGATAATCTTTTGTCTAGACGTTTACTCTCCACAGAAGGTTTACTTGATACAACTTCACTGATACTATCAGAAAACATGTCAGTTTCAAAGTGAGTGAACTTTGATACACTTTCCGAAGCTCTCGCTACACTATCCGCAGGAAGAAATACGTCGTCATTATTTTTACCATTTTTAGGTTCAGCGTCACTATCACAAGTTGTTTCCTCAACCACTCTCTCCACTCGACCGCCACTACGAACATCCTCAAAGGGAGATTTATGGTTGTCACTAATATCACTAGAAACACTAGATATAAGTCTTGCACTTGCGTTCCGAGTTTCTGGCGGGGTAAAGTCATCTTCAAACGGAGAATGTCTTTGATTTGGGCCTCTTGATGGTCTGAACCTAGTGTCATCAAGAGATGGTGACACTTTGTGGTCCAAGGGACTGCTAGGGATGACTTCTTTGGGTAGTACAACCAACTCTGATACTGGAGTTGTCTTACGCTTTGGAATAGTTTCTGTAGGGGTTGTTATGGAAGAGGGGCTCATGCTATGAGTCATAGAAACTGGAGATCTTTTCATTGCACTATCTGATGTATCAGACTCCCCTCCTTGCAATTTAATATCTGTGACAAAGTCAAAGGAATGAGTAGAGAAGTCATCGTCAAAAGGAGATTTTGGATTGTAGCTACGATCTTGAGATTTTCTATACCTGTGTGGACGACGTGTTTGGAGGGTTAGAGAACGCTGTTCATAGCCAACCAGATCCCTTCTAGGAGGCCTGTCCTTTGGAGGAGGCCAGTAGTCATACTCCTGTTCACAGTTAAATTGACCCTCTCTACTCCGCGGTCGACCACTCCATTCTCTGTACTTCCAGTCTGAATAAGAATATCCTGGTGATTTCTCTACCATCTCTGACTTGCTTGAACTTTGATTTTGCTTTTCTAGAGGTCTTGGTTTTAAATCACCAGGGGAACTTCTCTCTACCACTCTACGTGTTTCTGAGGCACTGCTAGGTCTCTTGGGCCAGTTTGATCTCCTTGCTTGATATTTGGGAGAATCTTCTTCACCGTGCTCACTGTATTCATCCTCCCATGGAGACTCTCTTGATCTGTCTCTATAATATCGATGGTGGCTATCTTGTTTCCTTCGGACCAAGTATTCATGTCTTCCATACTCTGCCTCTGATCCACCTCCACTCTTCTTGTTCCATGAATATCCTCTACTGTCCATATCATGCTCCCATCTCCTCCTATATTCGTCTTCTCTAGACCACCTGTTCTCCATACTCTCTCTGAGAGTATCTGTCTTCTTCATCCCATGACCCTGACTCCCAACTACCCCGTCTGTCTCTTTCTCCCTTCCAAGGGGATGATCTACGCTTGCGGCCATCCTCATAATCCATACCATTAAGATCTTTTGATCCATATTTTCTTCTCTCTCTTCTTCCCACGAGGAGCCTCTGTGTTTTGGTTTTGTTTTCCAGCGTGTCTCATGATCATCATCATCTTCCTCTTCATCCATAGATCGTCTTTGCCACCTCTTCCCCATTCCTGCCCATTGTTCTTCATCTTCGTGTTTGCCTTCTTGATCCCATGGAGAAGGTTCTCTTGAGGACTTTCTACCCTTCCAAGGAGACACTCTTCGTCTACGTCCCCTTCGCTCATCGCCATATACCCTCTCTTTTACAGGTGTCACCTCACCGTAAAATGAATCTCCATCACTCCAACCATTTTCTCTCCATGTTTGCTCTGCTCTGTCATCCCAACCCTCCTCAGACTCCTCGTCTTCCCTCCATGGAGATTCTCGATGAGGTTTCCTGCGACGACTCTTTTCCGGTTCTTTTTTAGATTCTTCTTGCCAGGTTGTTGGTCTTTTAGTGAATTCTTTTCCATCAGATGACCAAGGAGACACTCCTCCTTCACTATGTGCTTCAGAAGGTGGCTTGTATGATACTGTCGCAAATTGAGTCATGTCAAATTTGGCCCAGCCTTCACTGGGAACTTTATATTCTTCTTCAGTCACAATAGAATCTAGGGAAACATTTTTTTGTGTGTGTTCAGATTCTTTATTTATGAGTACACCAGCATCTAAAGAAACATTTTTTATTTTAGATTCTGAGAATGAGTTTTTGATATCTGTTTCTTCTTCTTCTACTTCTTCTTCTTCATATCATCATCATCTTGTTTTATGTCTTCAACAATTTCTATATTGTCTTCCTCTAACGCATTAACGTCTTCCTCAAGAATTGTACTCTCAATAATAGATTGTGGTTCTCGGATTATGGTTGTTGGAGAGTCTGTACCTTCACTTTGATGTAAAGAAAGTGTCAACAGATCATAATCGTCTTCTGTTTTTGATGTTTCTGCCATGCTTTCATCTTTTTCACTTGAAGAGTCATTTTCCTTTTCTTCGTCAACTTCAGGAACAGATATTTCTCGCAAGGCAGCATATTTATCTTCATTAGTTTCTTCATTTGTTGACAAAGGCTTAAGAGAAGTATTTTCGATTGAATTTAAAGGTTTTTCATCTAACGCTTGTGGTTCTTCATCTGCACTAGAAGTAGTTGCTTTAGACCCCAGGGATTGTTCTTCTTTACTGTGTTGTTCAATTAGCTCACGAAAAACGGCATACTTATCAAAAGTAGTTTCTTGGAAAACATCTTCATGTTTCTCATTTGCTTCATTATTTTCAAAATGTGTTTCAAATTCTGCTTTAAATGTTGGTTCTTCATCTAAAGACTCCCTAAGCTTAGCATATTTGTCTCTCTTAACATCCTCTGATTCAGATTTGCTCTCCTCACAATTGTCTTCTGATGTTTGGTGATTATTGCTCAATTTAATAAGATATTTTGTGAAGTCTTGAAGTGTCATCCTTGAGAGGTGATCAGGAGATACTCCAAGTCTTGCGGCAAGTTCCCCAAGACCAGTTTTTGTCAACTGACTCAAAGTAATATCAAGCGAGGGTGCACCTGTTGAGAGTTGTGGCTTAGTCTGGGTGTCATCAGTGGCAGATGTTGTGGTAAAACTTGCAGACGCCTGAAGTATAGAAGCTAGAGTTGTTATTGTTGATGTAGAATGTTTTGATGGATTTAATGAAAGAGTCTTCTTCTGTGGTGGAGGTAATATTGGAAAAGGAGGAACATAGTCTGGTTCATCTGCTATGGACTGTATAGATGCATCTGACGGATGTCTTCTTGGTCTCTGTGGTATCGTTCCAATATCAAAGTCACTGAACCTTGGCCTTCGTGCAGGAACTGGGATGGGGGACTTTTAACATCATCTGCATCTTGGGATGTGGGTGAAGAAGATGTCTTATAGTTTTCTATGTAGTCATAGTGTGGCTGCTCATCTGCGTGGGGCGGACGGGTGGAGGTTTGAAAACACTACAAGCCTGTTGTCGCTTTGGAGGTAATGGTGGAGGTTTTATGGGCGTTATGGTGGTGGTAGGCCGTGGTGGAGGTTCTGGTACAATCTCTGCAAGTTCCGCACTCGATCCAGATAGCTCGAGACGCATTGTCTTGTTCCTCAATGTCTGGAAAGCATGCCACAACAGGTGGAGAAGGTGTTATTGAACATCGATTACTAAGTGTGACATTGTCCAAGATACTTGGTGATCTCCTCTCAGATCTTGGTGGTGTGGGGGTTGAAGGAGGAGTTGGACTGTGGTTCAAACCACGGGATGATGTACTAACATTGCAAACATCAACAGTCATTTGTCTGCCTAGGCGACCATTAGAGCGCTGTGATGACTTGGGACTGGGGATTCTGACTATTCCAGACATGGTTACTTGCTTGTGAAGCCTTCCAGTCTTGTTCTTAGCTTTGTTGAGTGAACCCGAAGGACTATATGAAGGCTGGTTTGCTGTTTGGCGACTTGATGATGGAAGCGGTGGGAGAGTGAGCTCTGTCTTGGCTTTTCTGGAGGTAAAGAAACTCGCAGTGGACCATGGAATGTTGCTGGAGATGTACTGCTCACAGAATCTAATGAGGTAGAAGGTGACCTTCTATCTGTCTCTAAGTTTTGACCAGTAGTACTGACACTTTCATTCTTCTTGCCCTTCCCAAACATGGTGAAATCTGCGAAGTCGTATCAAAAGGATCATGACTAATGATCGCTACATTTGGGACACAAGTCATTTTACTAAAGTCATCCTCTTCAAATGGATCGGTATTGAAAGGATCGCTTTCTGCAAATGGATCTTCTTCAAAGTGTAATGGTTTGATCTCGGTTGTTGTTGGTGCTGCTGGTGAGTTGAATGAACCGGAGTATTAAGGAACTCTTTGCTGGACTGTGCTGGCTCACTCACTGTCCCATCCTGTGTTTTCAAGGATGTAGCAGGGGGTGGATTTATATCAAATGTGGCCTTGAACAATGGGGCAGTTGCTTCACTGGGAGTTTCTGTTACCAAATCCTTTAGTACCTTCTTTGGAGGGTTCTTGAGCTCCTGAAAGAAGTCTTTCCTGTCTATGTATGGTTTGCTGCGCCCTGTACCTAGAGGATCCAGCTCTGTGAAAACATCAAACTGTGTGCTGCTTGGGACTTGCTGTTCCTGCTTTGGCTCTTCTCCAACAATCTGTAATAAAATATGTAATCATATATCACTCCTTCAAAGACTCACAAAACATCTGTTTAGGTTGTATATACAAAAAACCAAAAGTTAAATTCTTTAATTAGTTGCACAAAACACGAGGAAAACAACATCAAAGAAAAGAATTGAAGTTCCAAGGTTTGGCATTTATTTAAAAAGAAAAAAATAGTTCAAAATAGTTTTTCTGTTTTCAGTGATTAAGCAAATTGAAAAAAAAAACTTTTTTTTTCTGTCCTAAGGAATAAACTAAATACTATGCAACCAATTATTAAACTAATAAATTATACTTATAGTACACAATATGCAATAAAAACATTTATAAACTATCTAACACTTAACAGGGAGTTGCGTAACCAGTTTGTAATATAGGCATGGCTATATTTCCACCTATTTTCACACACATTTAGTATAAACACACAATCTGAAACTTTATGTTGTACACAATCATTCTTGCACAACATACATGCACTCCATATTTGAAACACCAAAGTGATATTATTTTAGTAGCAAACAAACTGTTGCTATGACACTTGCATTCAACCTTAAATAGAAGAAAACCATTATTTATAGCTAAGTAAATACATTTTATTTTTATATTAACTATGATTTTGAACTTTCTGTGGTTATTCACCCAACCATTACCCTGGAAAATCAAGAGTTGGGTATGTTTTATTGAAATAAATAGCACCTTGCATTCAAATTGATGGTCTCCAAAAACGATTATATAATTTTGTGTATGATTGTTGTGACAAGGCTTGAGTGGCATAAATAATTGACTACAATTTTACATTTTATTTTTTACATTTGCCTGGGACTCCAAACATATTAAACTCTATAACTCTCATGCTCTGTCTTAAGAGTGGAGATGAATATTAAATTTACTCACTTCAGTGGCCGTGTGGTCTAACACGCTAATCTCGTGTTAGACTAAACTGCCAAAGACGGGGTTCGAACCCGGTTGCGTGCACTCAGGGTAGTCTTCCCTAAATGGTTTTGCACTTTACCTACATGCAAATGCGGGTGCATTTCATATCAATTAAACCTTCCTAATCCCTAACCCATTAGTGTAATTAGTACATAGGCGTGTAGCCCGAATGGGTAGTAAGACGTGGTGATAAAAAATAATTATTCAGGGTTAAAATCAAACTCTCTTAGGAATGATTGGACATTGTTAGAAGTGTTAGAATGTATCAAATATGTCCATAACCGAGGCTAACAAAAATCATTTCAGCTAGGCATCCACAATAAGTTTTAAAATCAAGATTGTAGTTTTAGAATAACTAGACTAAACCAATTATCATAGTACTGATTGGATTATTGACCCAATTAGTGACAGTTAAATTTAAGGGCCTGGGTTCAGAGTACACTGGTACCTAAGCTGCTCCCTTTATATGATTTACAGGCGTGGATAATTATTTTGGAACTATCACAATAGTACAGTATTGATTGTGATTGTGTGGATATGGTCAATACCATTGATCCACATACCACATGTATTGCATTTTTCTCGAGCCCTAGCCGGGAAATAAGTTTGAGGAACTCCTTTTTTATATTTCATACCTTTTTTCCAGTGTTGCAGGTTTTACTGCCAATTAATGCTAAGCCTATCTGCAACTAATATTAATTCAAGGACACAGGTTGAGGAAGGTAAATATTAAGCAACTGCACCATCATTTGCCTGGGGCCAAGATGAGAAAATGAACTTCCAACCCTGGCGAGTCCCTTCTTGTTTTACTGTCAAAGGTCCATAGAAATGTGAAGCATCCAAATCAACGATATGATCGGAGCTAGTTGCTAACACTATTCTGGGGATATACCTTAAACTCTTATCAAAATGTATCTTGAGTTGAGTTTGTCATCAAAAAAACTCCAAACACTTTCATATATTTGATATTATTTTATAGTTTAAGTTAGTATATCTAAATATGAATTTGCTACCTTTAAAAGAATACATTACTCAGCTGTACTACATCAAAGCTACTTCAATGATATGTATTAAAAAGCTCCATAGTTAAATAATATTTGTAGTAATTTTAAACTAGAGTTATTTTATAAATTTATGCACCCAATGAGAATCCTGCAATTTGGTTAATTTGTATTAAAAAAAAATTAAAATCATAAAACTAGTGTTAACTTATATTGATATTTCATAATATGTTACTCATTTGAATTTATATATTTGTCTAGCATAAAAATAAATTGGTTATGTTTTACAGTAAAATGTAACAAAATACTTTGAATGGAAAACAGATGCTTAAGGTTTGGTAACACTTTTATTTTATTTGAATATAAAATCTAATTTACTTTTTGATATGCCAGTATTATAATAATGCAATCTTAGATATCATATTACATGTGGAACTTGCATTGGGCACAGAAGTTTACTAGACCATACATATATACAAACTGTTCAAAACTAAATTAAAATTATCTTAGCAATGCAATAACAGGGTTGATACATATTGTAAGTTTAGAAATTTCCCAACTTTCCCAGGTTTTTCAGACTTTAAAATAAGCACTTTGCCAAATAGAGGGTGTCACAAATAAAACCAGCGCCAAAAGCAAAGAGTTTAAAAGTTATTGTTTGAAATGTGCACCACCAGCTGCTATGCATAGTTTGACTAAATAAACGTTTACTAGTCTGTGAGCAGAACTATGCATTGCAGCTGGTGGCACACAGTTTGTAAAACTTAAACACACTATGCATTTGGGGCCAGTTTTATTTGGGACACCTTGTACAATATATGCAAAGTTATGAATAAATAATCTGGCTATTTTCATTGTTCTATATTAAATTCTCAGTAGATGAATAATTAAAAATAAATATGTCAGCGGTCTTTGCAAAGTACCATGAAGTGGAGATACAACTAATAGTCGCTTACATTGGCTTATGTTATTTACTTTATATTTCTAAAATTATTGCAAATATATTTGAAAATTCCAGTGAATATTTAAATATTTTCCTGACTTTTCAAGATTTTACCTATTTTTCATGTGTGTATCAACCCTGAATAAAGAATAACAGTAAGAGACATGATAAATAATGGATAAAAGCATAACAGTTTGAGTTTTTAATAGACTAAATACATAAACAACTGTACAGTTACTCATTTAAGAGTCTTTTTAGAGTCAAATGCTGTAATGGGTAGTATAATGTTTTGTTAGGTTTTACATAATATCTAGTATTAAGTAAAAATGCACTCAAAAAACTTAACTTTAAAATGCACTAAAAATACTGTTTATTAAATTTGTAAATCATTATTTAATTTATTTGAATTTATCACAATGCAGTGTATAACATGCTATATATAAAAATAAATAATAAAACAAAGATAAAGCAAGTAATTAACAATATAATCTTCAGCAGCAGTGGCCCAAAGCATTTCAATTTTTAGTTTCTAAGTTTGTATGGATTTTTCTAAAAGTTAAATACCTTGTTTAAAAGAAAAACCATACAAACAACAAAGAATAATACGAAAAGCTCTAAAACTGAAAATATATGTAGCAAAACACAATTACATAATAGTCGTGCTTCTTGATACATGTAGTTCAAGCAGTTTGCAGTTCGTCGCTACATGCTGACAAGTGGAAAATACCTGCTCTACAGTTGATGGCAATGTAGACGTTATCGAAGGGTCAGGGGGAAGTTCACCCTCTTCAAACAAGGACTCAGTTTCTCGGTCAAACCAGTGTTTTTCTTGCTGCAGCGGTGTTGTGGGTTTAGGGGGGGACGGCACCACAACGCTAGCTTGTGGTTGATCTGCCACCATTTGTCGAGAGGTGCCACGCCGGTTGGGGTGGCGAGATGGCGGTGGTATGTTAAACGGGTCAGAGAGCCGTGCAGTTTCTTTGGACAAAGGAGGGGGTGGAAAACTGTGATCTGTTTAGGTTTTTGGATCTTAGGGGGAGGAGGGATGACTGCAGTTGGAGCGAAGGAATCACCAAATGGATCACTCACAAATGGGTCGTCTTTAATAGTGGAAGGGCCAAAAGGGTCTGAAGGGGTGATTCTTTCCATTTGGTGGATTCCTTGTTGGATATGGTTTAATTCAAACTCTAGGTCGAGTAGGTCGGCAATCACCTCAGATGTCTGCTGGGCTGATTTTCCTGATGCCACATTCCCGTTTTCCTTGGCAGCATTCTCCTGAATGGTCCTCATTTTGCTGAATGTCTGCTCACTCTAAAAAAAAAATCATTACCTCCAATGTTTTAATACAATAAATTATTTCATATTATTGAGTACAAGTAAAGAATATGTTTATTAAAAAAATTGTAAACTTTCATATTATAAATACGGTGACTTGAGAGCAAATCACAGAATAGCTGAATTTTCTAATTTAATTTGGTGCATAAGTGGTTAAGTGAAAACACTTTACACTTTATGATGAACGCTTTTTTTTAAGCGGCCTAGTTAGTACCATACCAAAATAACCATAATTATTTAAAATGTCAACTACCAAAAAGTTTTTTTTTTTTAATCACGATTGAAATTGTTGGAAATTTATATAGAGAAGAAAGGTGCTAGAGGTGACCAACATTTTTATAATATTTATGTATAGTAAATATATTTTATATTTATTGAGAAAAAAAACAATCAAAGAAAAGTATTTATTTATGTTACTCATCCTGATTTTGATCAACAATAGTGCCTAATGGAGTGATTTGCACAAACTAATTTTAAAATATTTTGGAAAGTTACTACAAACACTTATTGTATATTTGTCACAGACATCACTGAATTTGACCAAGACTTTTTCTCTTTAATTAAATGTTTATGGTCAAGTTTTGTGATGCTTATGACAAGTATTCAATAACTATTGAGACTGCCGCTGCCATTAGCTATGATAGGTGAACATTTTGAGGAGAGAGGGTGTCATGATGTGTTCAGCACAAACAAATTTAATTTTCTTAATTTTAATTTTCTAAGTCTAACCCCGTTTCAGACCCACTTCTTCACAGAAAGGTTCTGGAAGCACCAGGGATCAACCTGGAACCTCTGGATTTGTAGCCGAGAGCTCTGATCATTAGACCACAGAGGTGATGGATATGTATAAAATTAAATTAAATGTATCTACAGAAGCAATATTTAGTTTTGTTCAGCCAAAATAAGTTTTTAAAATAAAAGGGCAAAATATGGATCTTAACCCATGTTCTCTTCCATATCAGCTAAGTCGTTGATGTCCAGTACTGGCACTAGAGCCAAATATAGATTGGTAATGTCAATATTTTCTAACATTTAGTTTGTTTGCTTCCCTTGAAATCATGATGCCCTTACTTTTGATCCCGATCCAGATTCCATAAACAACCCAGCGCCAATCTTCAATTGATGTTGCTCAATATGTTGCTTAGCCATCTCTATTTCCTTTTTCTTCAATTCAAACACCACTTGAAATAAATCTCGCATAGCAATCACCACCTGAGAAGACACAACAAATATTATTCATGAATTGAAATATTTTTTTTATTGAGTTGATGGCTTGTTTTACTACTGAAAAAATTAACATCAAATTCAGCAGGAATCCAAATAAAGGGGGCGAACTGGATTTAGGATAGCCAAAATAATTTGTAAATTTGAGTTGTGGTGGTAAAAATAAATATTTATTCAAAAACAAATTTTATGGTAATAAAATTTATTGAAAATTTATTCAATATGTAATACATATGTACTAGAAAATTTTTATACTAAAAATATGAAATCTCAGTTTTTAGCGGGTTTTTTTCCACGACATTTTTTGATTGAAATATCCCTCCACTGCCTTGTCAACCATACATTGGCAAATGATGACATCAACAAAAAAAAAAAAAAAACAAAAAAAAAACCGTTTCGGTTGACCCAGATTTTGGTTAACAGAAAGAAGTTCTACCATACTTTTATTACTGATTTCTTAAATGATAAAATTTAATCGTAAGCTAAATGAGTATAGCATTCAAACAAAATCAATCCAATTTGAAAATGGAATGCTCGAATTCTTGATTCCTCAAACCCTATGGTGATAGAGATATTCAAGATTGATAAAAAATATCAAATTATATCGTAGATGTAATAATATGAATACCTTGACTTGAAATAACAATCTTAAGCAATTGGTTAAAGAAATCATTGGCGTCACCACCTGATTATTGATAGTGACAAAATATTTGTTCCCTTACCTTCCTGTCTATCTTATTCTTCCCACTAAAAAAATAAAGGATTTTTTTTACTTAAAATCTCCCCCTTTCCTTAACCCTGTCAATTTATCCACCTTTAGATAATTTGGGATAATACAATCACAAGAATTTATGTCAACTGAATTGTAATTAAGGCAAATATTAAAAATGTATTTATTCAGTTAAAATACATTTTTTGATCTCGATCCCGTTAAAATACACGTGCTCACATATACTTTAATGACCCTTTAATATGTAGGCTTAGTTTATGGGATGAAATATTGTTCTACCCAAAATTGATTTAGAAGCAGGAACATAATAAGTCTATAGCTACCATTTAATCACAAACTCATCCAAAAACGCCGCCTTCTTCCGTCACTGTTTGATTTGAGAATTTTTGCCAGTTTGTCCAGGTCAAAATTATAGAGTATTTTCTGCTGAACATTACACAACGTTATATAGCTAATTCATTTCTGTGTCATTGTTGACCACATGTATGTCTTCAGTTTTCGCAGAGCACTGTAGCTCCTCTCTACTTCACAGCTCGATGCTGAAAACACTAACAAAATGCGGACAAGGTTTCCAACATTTCCTTTTTCATTTTCCTAAAGGCTTCCCTAACATCGTCCAAGCAAACAATTTTATCTTGAAGTTTCTACAGGAAAAACCACAATTCTACTTATAACATTGAAGAGTCGATTTCAGGTTATATTCCTACAATTTACTAAAATTAACTAAGACATTAGCATCAAATGCATTCATTTTTCTTGTATTTCTAATGTATAGTGAGGCTTAATCGTTTGAGAATAGGGTGAACCATCATTGTGACACACAAACAGTGGCTTGCCCTTCGCCCACCGGACAAGTCAATTTGCGGGGGGTAACCAGTGGGGTTTGTTTAGTTCAAGCTGGTTGACGGCTTGGCTGGACCTGGGCTGTAATCGCATGCGGGATATTTTTTATAGAATTTAATACCGGTAGATAGGGATGTGAAAAAAGTATTGATACTTTAGTAATATTGATATTTTCCTTTCGATATTAGTATTTTTTTTACTCAATACTTTTTTTCTGATACTTAAATATATATTAGTACTCACACTCCCGTATCGGATCAGTTTAGATTCAGATTTGAGATATATATGATTTGACCCATCCCTAAATTAATTATAAGACTTGCAAAATTAACTACCCAGGCTATTCATATTTAACTACCCTAATGACGTATGAGTGAGGGAGGTAGGACTTAAAAGGAAATGTACCCGAATTTCCTTGGAGGGAGCGTGTGAAACAATTTAGGAAAAACAATCTCGGAATCACTTGACTGGGTTTCAAACACCTTACCTCCTCCCTGTGAACAGCAAACAAGGCTAGATAGTACTAACGTCTTTGTCCCTGTGCCATCAGGTGTGGGTAGTATTATAACTTAATAGGATACTGATAGGAAGTACCTTTTAGAAAATACAAAACAAACTTTTTTGTTTTTGTAGTCAACAATGATAACATTTTACTATATTAGAGTCTTAATTTATAGGTATTGATAATATAGATCAAAAGTGACAGTTGCAAATCCCATGATGTGGCATATTAATTACATGAAGTAGCTTAAGCCAGGTACACTCATTTATACCAGAATAATTTTATAGCTACTACCTTGTGATAAGGGTAGACTGGTATTTTTCAATCCAGGCATATTTAAAATGCACTTTCTAAACCAACTGATTATATCAGCGCACAAGTGACAAACTAAATTCGGAACATCCAGTTTTTTGGTCATCAATTTATCATGTAAAATATGTAAACCTAAATATTTTGTCAATGATATATTTATGCTATTGATGGGCATCATACTGTAATCATAAGCTCAGTTGGCAGATATGCTATATATTGAATCAAGATGCTGTATCCCCCGCTTTGGTGGCCGCATGGTCTAACATACTACTCTTGCGTTGGACTAAACTTTCGATCATTGGTGAGATCAAGGTCCGAATCTCAGTCGAGTGTACCGAAGTTGGTTTTTCCAAAACCTTCCTCTATACAAATTCGGGTACACTCCTTCTTAATATAACCTACCAAATCCCCAAAACCATTCGTGTAATTAGTACATAGATTTATAACTCAAACGGGTAGTAAAATGAGGTGCAAAAAAAAATTATGTATCGATATAATAATCATCTATCATTATAGAATTCAATATGAAATATTTAGTTTAATAAAGTATATAGAAAAAGAATTATATGAAATTACAAAATTTTTCCAATATATCTATATAGATTAATCAAAATGGATAGTTCATTGATTAATACACATATGATTTAAGATATCGAAACATAATTAAAATAACACATTAAAAATATGAGTCAAGGTAATATGTGTAACAATTAAAAATATAAAAGAAACACAAATAATTTAACATAATTAAACTATATAGATAATTAGTATGAACTTAATATAGGAATAATGTTAGGTTGTAATATAATTGAAAAGAATTAATATGAAAAAATGTTTATTTTTTCATATTAATTCTTTTCAATTATTTAACAACTTAACATTATTCCTCTAGTCATTTCATACTTATTATCTATATAGTTTAATTATGTTAAATTATTTGTGGTTCTTTTATATTTTTAATTGTTAAACATGTTACCTTGACTCACATTTTTAATGTGTTATTTTAATTATATTTCAATATCTTAAATCATATGTGTATTAATCAATGAACTATCCATTTTAATTAATCTATATAGACATATTGGAGAAAAACTTTGTAATTTCATATAATTCTTTTTCTATATATACTTTATTACACTAATTATTTCATATTGAATTCTATAAAGATAGCTTAGTATTGCTTCCTTATTACAACTTCATCATGTATTGCAAAGATATAATAATTAATAATCAATGTTTCAGACCAGATAAATGGAACTAATTATAGTGTAGGCCTAATATTTTAGGTTGATACCCTCAATCAATGGTTAATATTTAGGGTCATCATTAATAGTTTTGAAAGACCATGGGGTATGTAGGTAAATTATTTAATCTATTTGACTATTTTGTATTTGTTCATCCCTCACCACACTTAATTCAAGACCCCGATATTGGAATTTAGGAACTTAGTGAGCCCCTGTTATTATTTTCTTATTCAGGTATCTACTAAATGGTTCCATAATTGCTCAAAAATTTGATATGGGAGCAAGAAAGTTTGACAAGTTGCCAGCTAAAATAGAGGTAAAAAAATATCATCAATAATAATGGTTTTCATCTTGTGGCCAGGTCAGGCCTCCATATTCTTCTATCCTCCCATCATTCTTACTCCTTTAATTGCTTCCCATTAGTCTTCCCACCCTTGCACACGTTCTGTTATCAGCTCCTCCCACATCTTTCTCAGCCTCTTTTGCAGTTTTTTCACCACATACTTCATCTTCATCATTTTATCTGAGTATTCTCTCCCATTCCATCCTCATTATATGATGGTATCATCTCAGCCTTGCTTCCTCTCTATTTCATGTACCCCCACTCTTTCCCACATAATTTCATTCCTAATCATGTTTCTCCTTGTGCCAACTTACATACTCCTCACAAACTTCATTCTCATAGCTTTCACTTTTTAAATCTCTCTTAAAAAATGTATTTATATAAAATGTTTATGATTACATTATATACTATAGCAATAAAATTTTATTTTCACTGGATATTTTTTACTAACTTTAAAAACACATGAGCTTATAATATCTGAGTAATACACCTCTTTAACTCTTAAAAGCTTTTAAGCCTTTAATAGTAAAGCATATATATTATATTGAAATTTAAAAAGGATCTTTTGTTTTTAAAATTGGTTAACTACTGTAGTATGCTTCAAATATCAATGAACAATTTGGGAATTTATTATCACCAATGGCAATCGGGCAGCTGTATTTTTGGAGGCCTGTGTCTAGAGATGAAAAACAACCTGTTTTCAGGAGTTTTTATTTACTTTTTCCTTGACTTAACATTTAAATTCATGACTCAATCGAAAGCAAAAAAAATAAAAATTAAAAAAAGATCACAAATCACCTCAAAATATGGTCAACATTATGAATGTCAATAATTCTGATTTATTTGATTTTATAATTTCTCATTAATGTCATAGTTGGAGAATGAATTAAAATATTCGGGTAAATATAAAAAAGATTATCTTAAAAGATTATCCTCAATAGTTTTTGTCAAAAAAAAAATGGAATGGCAGGATTGTTAAAGATTTTTTGTAAGGGCCTAGAACAAATTGAAGAATCCCGATAATTTCCAGGACAACATTTATATTTCAAACCTCATAAGGACACAAGCAAACACCGTTTATAAAATTAATTATATAATGACAGAGACCTCTTTTAACCATAAACTAAAGTGCACTAGAAAGGTCTCATGATTGTCCAAGAGATGGCAGTACTAGCTCAATCCGAGCTAAAATTGTAATTTCTCCCTTTTTACCCAGTACCCTCCAATAGCTCAACAGTTTATTAGCTTGTGCTTACCTTGATTTTCCTCCTGATTTCGTTTTTTTGTGGTGTGTTCTTTTCATGTAATTTATGTCCACAGCCCCTTAATGTTTCCCACCTAGTAAAAATTCCACTTCAGGAACTTTCCTCACATTGCTGGTAAAAGTGAATAGATGATACTTTATTCTACCTGACTGGCGGCTTTGTCCGTTTTGATGCCGAAGAACCTGTGTCCAGTGTCTGGAGACCCAAAGATGTAACCAAAGGCTCTGGAATCTGACATGTCTTGCGCTATGAAGGAGATCTTATGCACCGGATGATGATATAGACAATCCTGCGAACAAGGTGAAATAGATTAAAGTGGTGATGTAGAGTATGAGGGAAAAGATAGTGTTTTTTAAGTTTTTATATCAGAACCTATTTTCATCAAGAGAAATCAAATATTGCTTCAGTACAAACATACAGTTTAGTTTCATTTATATTGTGAATTTAAAAGTTCTTGAATATCTGTCAAGGGTGTTCTGGGTTTTAATGACAACTTTTTCTATCCATTTAAAAAGTTTCTTTATCTAATGTCGCTATGCTCGTGACAAATATTCAACAACTGCTGATGTCATCATGTGATGAAAATTAAACTTATGTTTGTACTGGAGCAATATTTTATCTATTTTGTAAAAAAAAAAATGTTTAGCTATAAAAATTGCAATAACACTGGCCTTTTCTAACGTTCACTACATCACCACCTTAACAGACAGGATCAGTAGACAGTAATCAATACAGGGTATGCCACTATTTTCTTACTACCAAATTCTCTGTGCTTTCCAGGTTTTCCAGAAGGAGTTTCCATTTTTCAGGCAGCTTAAGTTGAAGAATAAAGTAATAAAATTTCATTTTTCTTCAAACTGACTAGTGTGAAGTCATATAATTTATGTTTAAAATCAGATGGTTTAAGATTGATGGCGAAATGCATCTTCTGACGCTTCACAACCCTTGCTTTAGAGGTAATAAGACATGGTTGAATCAGCGTGTTCCTTCAGTTCACTTTTTGTCTATCCAAAAATCTAGTATTTTAAGCATACCTTAAATGTCTCCTAATACTTAGTATTTTTACTAGATTTTGCAAAATTTCCTGTGTTTTCCCAGTTCTCCTGGTGAATGGCAAACCTGCCAATATTAATTAAAATATATCACTAATACATAGTGGCATGGCTAGTGTGAAGTAGCATTATAAATTTCTTTTTTTTTATTAAGTGTATTTTGTTTATATTATTTTGTAAACGGTATTATAATGAATAACCACTTTGATTACCAGAATTCAGCAAATCTTTAAAGAATATGTTGTTTTAAGACAGCCATCTTGTTATTTCTCTCGACATCATCAACCTCCATCAACACTAGTTATGTCCGTGGTGATACAGACATTTTTCACCAGGAATTGTCCTGATACTGAAATTATATTCAAGTAAGTGATAAATAACAACTTCAAAAGTCCCAGGTTCGATTCCCGTGTCCAGGTTTTTCTTTTTCACATAAATAAACCAGTATTAACTAGGAAAGCATTATTATTGTACTATTTGGCTTGCATTTTCTAAATATATACTTACATGTATCATATACTTACAAATTAACTTTACCAAACACACCATGCCTATCACCCACCACAGAAGATCTGGTTGTACTGTGTAACTACAACTTATAAGTTTAAGTATATTTTATCAAGATTCTGGATCTATCAATTCTGTACAACTCATCAAAAAAAGTGAAGTAAATACAGTTTTACAGTTCAATGCTTAAGGTTGATTAAACCAATAAATAACAGTGACATACATCCATACATACATTTTCTTATTTTTAATAACACCTGTGGTAGGAGTCCTAATATATTGAAATGGGCTAAAGCGCAGTGACAAGTCACGACAACAGGCCAATACTGGAAGATCTTTAAGATTATAAACTTGGTAAAACCAACAGAGTTGGTTGTTCGACAGATTTGTTCATTTGCACTCCTGACTTTGACCCGGATAGTCAGGATTTTACTCAGTTCAAATTCCAGGGGGTCACGCTGAACATTGTTTTCCCTTATGAGATTTTCACTGTGATTTTCCCACCCTTTCTTCAGAAAAATGTAGGTTCATTTTATCTCAGCTTCCCTCCCCTAGAATAAACCGTTAAGAATATTTGTGTTAATGTTAGCCAGTTAGCCTAATAAATCAAACCAACTTGAATGCTACAATACCTACCGTTTTATAACTAAATCAACTGGCATCACAAAAATAGCCTCTCTTTTAAACCCAAGTACATATTTAAATTTAAAACTAAACTAGGGTTGAATCACTTTGTGTGAATTTTGAAATTTCCTAACTTTTTTAGGATTTCCAGACCAAAAAATATGCAGTTTCCTGGTATTTTAAATTCCAGTTAATAATAAAAAATCTCACTCAATTAACCTTTTTCTATTAAATTTGACACAAGAATCATTAAAGATTAATATTTCAGTGACATTATTTTTAAAAAATCACATAAACTGGAGAAAAAAACAAGTATTTTACACTATGTCATGATATCCTATTCTATTATTTGAGCATTATTGTAAAAAAATTTGAAAATTCCACTAACTTTTCACTTTTTAAAACTTCCCAGACTTCGCCCTATCATACTAAATTCCCTTATTTTTCTAGGCTTTCCCTGTTTTCCAGGTGCATAGAAACTGTTTAAATCACAATAATTAAAATCGCAATACCCCATATTTTTAATTCACCATTATTTAAGAACATAGTCCAATAAATCAAATTTGGCTACACACAGTACTTTTTATTGATTAAAACCCGCCTCGGTGGCGTAGTTGGCTAACGCGCTAGTTATGTTGAGCTCGACCACCGAGGACGGGGAGATCGAGGTTCTAATCTCGGTCGGGTGAACTGGGAGGGTTTTTTCCTAAATGGTTTTCCGCTCTCCCTCCACGCAAATGCGGGTTCACTTCCTCTAATTCAACCTTACCAATTTCCAATCAATTAGCGTAATTAGTACATAAAGCGTATAACCCGAATGGGTAGTAAGACCGGTGCTAAATAATAATAATAATAATAATAATAATAATAATAATAATAATAATAAATATTGATTAAATACACATATATTTTGGATAAAAGAAATATAAGGGTCAGTACGGTAGAGTTGTTACCTTTTGACAATGATAGATGCAAACAGTGGCGGATTTATATATGTGGGAACCCCATAAACCCATGTAAATTACATCATAGCTTGTCTGACGAAAGTTAAGAATCACGCAACTGTTTGATTTTAAATTAATGTAATAGTAACAAAGTAAAAGTAGATAGACTATATAAAGACGTCACAAAAACGCTCATTATATACCATGCCAGCAAACAAGTCAATAATGTATTTAAAATCCATTTAATAAAGTGTATCACTTTCGAAAGGAAAGGTTCGTTGCAGAAAGTGGCCAGAGTTTTTGATCTAGGGATCTGCTCCAGAGAAGGAAAATCCAGTGTGGTATACTATGGAACCATAAGGTCATACTGTTTGTTTCAGTGGTATATAACATTAATAACACGTTTTGTGTTTTAACAATAAAATTATATTTATCACTAACAAATAACTTAGTTTAATTTATAGTAATTATAGCATTTGTTTTATTTATTTGTGTAGCATTATCTCATATAAATATAGTCAAATGCATGATAAATATTATTTATGACTCACTTATTATATTTTGGGATGCAAATCAATCGTCTTATTTTTGAAAATGGCTGGTCATTCTGATGAAAACCTTTTGGTTCGAACCAATAAAATAATAATAATAATAATATAATAATAATAATAATACATTGATTTGTATTTGGTGTTATACACAATTTCTGAAATTACAGATTTTATAGAATAGACTAAGCTATAAAATATGTTTTAATTGGTTGAACAAAATAATATGTTCAACTAGCAACTCATTTGGGATAGTATAATTTTAAGCTACCTACACTGTATTAATGATTGGCCCTAGAAATAATAATTTGCCGAAAAATCAAATGAGATAACAAAAGTTATTACCTTTAATCTTTAACTAAAGAAAGAAAAAATCAGCTGCAGCTGGCTTGCCAGTAATTTTATGCATGGTCTCCCCTCCCACCTCTTTCTATTTCTTCTACCAAACAATTTTTTCCTCAACTTGATAGCTTATATTGTTGTGAATAATTACAGTTGTTGCATTATTGTTTTCCTTTATTATGTCTCTTATTACTCCTTTCCTTACTATATTAAAATTAAAATATGTTTCTCTGAATCTTGAATAGTTAATATATTTTAATCATTGGTTTAATCAGATCCCACACACAATATCTTTAATTAAACCACAAACAACCAATACAAAATATAGATATAGCCCCACTGTTTTTTTATAATAACCCAGGTTTTCTTAAACCCTGGTTACTGTTAAGTTTGTGTTAAATTACATGTTCATATTGCAACAGATATTTCTCACTAGTTCAGTCTTTTTTTTATGTTTTATTAATTTTTAGCTCTAACTGTACTTACAATTCTGTTTACAAAGTGGTTACGTCCTACAAAATACCTAATTAGAATCTAGACCTTATTTATTGACACTGTCCAAAAAAACTAACACAAAAATATTAATAAAGGGAGGTATTATGTACAATTTCAAAGCTACCTTGACTCCCACCATAGGTTTTTTTTAAGTGACAATATTTTCTTGGAATTTTTTGGTACGGCCATTTTAGGATACCTTATGGGAGATGGAAAAGGTAGTAAGTATTTAAATGGTACATAATTCGGCATTTAGTCATGTGTTATATTCGAGTGGACAGTGTCAATAAATTAGGTATTGTGTAAGAAGCAACCACTTTATAAAAAGATCCACACTACAAGTAGATACATCTAGATACTAGAACCAAAAGTTTGGAGAAAAAAGTCAAAATGAGTGAGAAATACTTGTCGCTAGCCACAAATATATGTAATTTTATATTTAAACTTTTTAAAAACTAACCTAGTTAAAATACTTTTATTTAATTCAAATTACATTAGTTTATTTGACAAATCGAGGACTAAATCAGTCAGGGACATTAGTCTTATTTTAAGAACTGTCCCCGAAACTCGGAGATGAGTGGTCACCTTATTTTAGAATTTACATCCTAAATGCAAAGAGAAAAAAAAAGGTCACTTAAGTGGTTTTTTTTTTCATCGTGACTTACTACCCGTTCGGGATATACACTTTTTAGTATAATTTAGGCGGGCAGTATGACGCGGTGGGAAAATTAGATCTGCAGCTGAGACTTTAGATATATATTATCAAGAAATATAAAATAACACTGGGTTAGTAAAACATTATCAATGTTGACTACAAGGACTTTTTTTTAAATGACCCACTTCGGTGATCGAATGGTCTAAGCTGTCAATTTCGCAATACACTATACTGATGATGAAGGGGATATCAGGGTTCAAATCATGGTCGAATGTTTAAAAAAAAAAGTTTTAGAATCATCCCCTAGCAAATGTGGGTACACTTCCTCTAAATTCAATTTTCCTCATTCCTAACACATTAGCGTTATTAGTACCCTATATGCGTGTAGCTATAACGGGTAGTAAGACAAGGTGCTAGAAAAGAAAACAAGAACGGCTGCTAGGGGCAATCCTTAAGGGCATTAGTACCACTAGCAACTCTAGAGCTTCGCATATTTAAATCTGAATATATTTTTAATCTTAAGTATACACATCAATACATCGTATGAATACTAATATTATATATTTATATATGAATTAGTATTAATAAACAATTGTTGAATTGTGTTGATTTTAAGGGAACTTTGAGTATATTTATATAGAGTATGCTTATAACTACAGTAAAATCCCAGCTTTATCAAATAGGTATAGTATTAAAGATACTAAATTTTAATTTTCAAAATTTTATTTCAAAAAGTTTAGCCTAAAACTTGATTTGGAAAACGTAAAAAATTGAAGTTTCTTACCCTCATAGCTCTTGAATAAAAATAGTTAAAAATAAATTTTTGATGTTTAACATTTCATAGAATAAAACTCTTTCGAATGACGAAAAAAAAAAATTTTCTGTACATATGGCCTTAAATAACGCAAGGATTGTTTTTTGGGGCGGGGGTCAAAATACATCTTACATAAGGTTTTTTTTATAAACGTGTATAGTGAGAGAAACTCTTTTTTTTTTCAGAAAAAAAAATCACAGTAATTATAAACTTTAACTTATATTTCATTTACTTCTGATGTGTTACACCTAATTTTAATGCAATTAAAGTACCGATCCTTTAATCTAGAAATAACAAAACGATTAAAATAATCAAATTTATAAAATCGTAAAAAATTATATACGATAGAGGGTGTGTGTGTGATGGGAAATCTTACAATCCCTTACATGAGGGAGGGACGGTCTGGAATCATCGGAAAAAAGAAATCCTTACCTAATTTAAAGACGGCCCCTAGTTTACTACTGGAGACTCACCCCCGTCTTCTCGTCTCTAAGCCTCAGACCATCGATGGCGATGTTGATGTTGATCCTCTGCTTGTGTTCTCCGGCCGCCCTGATGGCTATCTTCAGGTCGGACAAAGCCTCCTGGCACATCCTGTCACCTCTAGCTTCACTCACCTCCAGGATACCGATCAACTTGGCCTTGAAACTCACGCCCTCACCCAGGAAACGGGACGGTTCGTTTTTATCTAGAAAGTGACAGTACAAGACCTTCACGATCGATGCGTCCGTAGCATGGACTTGCCTTCGACTTTCCAACTTTGGGACAGAAACACAAGGGTCGGTTTCAATAGTCAGACTTAGTACGCCTCAAGTGCTGCGATACACCAAATAAAAGAAGACACCTATCTAGACCAGAATTAGCCCGTTTGAAACTGGCCCATTACATTCGAGTTTAGCTAGGTGTTCTTCTTATATTCGATGTTGCACCGCACTTAAGGCGTACTAAGTCTGTCTATGAAATTGGTCGAATTATAACTAGAGTCTGACAGCTGGCAGAGGATTTTTATTCCAAACATTGGTAGAAAGTCACTAATAGTATCCGATGTGGAAATAATTATTATTTTCCTACTAATATTTGATTATCAATCAAACGTAATATCAAACGCTTCTAATAATACTTAACTAAGGATTATTGTATAGTTTGATTTTTCATAACTATTTGAAAAAACAAAATATATTGATAAAAAAAACTTCATGGCGTAGTCCGCAAGTGAGCTATATCGACCGAATGGCCACCACATGTTGGAGAAGATAGTGCTAACATTTATGGATGGAGGGTGTCATGGTGTCAGCACAGTGAACCCTCCACCTCCACAGTTTTCTTGAACGGAGCTGCTAGCTATTTTTTCAAGTAGCTCCTCATTTATCCTCACGAGGCTGAGTTGACCCTGTTCCAGACCCACTATGATTTTTGTTTCGCAGTTTTGGCAGCAAGAGAGATTATGTGGCATGAAATAATAAATTAAAAAATATTATATTCACACTGGTATCTTATTATAATTGGCCACCAAAATAAATACCGTAGATTTTTTTTATAACTAAGAGAGCCATTCAAAATATGAGTTTCAAAATAAAGGGTTTCTATTTTGTGAACACAACCGAAAACGGTTTGTATGACGTACCCAATCACCCTGATTTTATCCGGTTTGCCATCTTATTTTTTTTAAGAGAAGGCAACCTTCTAGAAGCTATCGTTCGTAAATATTTTTTAAGTTAACTAAAGACGCCGCTTCTATATAAAAAAAACTTCCAAACAGTTATTTTCACAAGTTAGTATTTTAATAATTTAAAAACACTTAAAAGAAAAAGTAATTCAAAACCAATTGTTAATTATTATGAAAGTTTTGATTGTCAAACATGACAGAAGCTCAACACATGGTCTTGCAGATCATAATATGGTTTGGCGAATGGATACATGAAAGTAGATCTGGTAGCTTTTGCTAGCTGTCTGTTATCCCCAGTCCTACGTTGTATAGTCAGAACTAATTTTTACCTACTCTAATCACTAATTGTTTAATATAAATATAACCTAATCTAGCATTAAACATTAACTAATTTGCTTCAAGTACAAAATACTCTGTTTCTTTTACATGTGATGTTTGATAATAGGTTTAGTAACACGCCTACTTCTAAGAGTGTTATTTATTCTGTGTTGAAAAATTAATATTTCATTTAAGTGAACATTGATTTGACCGGTAGACCACCTCTCTTCTTTTATTGACTTTTAAGTAAACTTGTTTAAATAATTTTATAAAGTCTGATCTTGCTCAAAACAAATTTATGTGTATGACACAGTCATGAGATTAATTGAAAATGAAACATGTTGTTTCCCAAGTATAGTTTAAAGTGATTTATATAATTAAAATTTGTGTCTAACTGGCAAGATGAGGTGTGAGATAATTGAAATCTTACAAGTAAACTATTTAAGGTGGGGATGTTGAGAACTTAAGAAAAGGTTAGTGTTTGTGCAGGTTTTATTGGAAAACTTTTTTTGGCCAAAACAAATAAAATATTTCATAATTACAATCATATATTTTTATTTTCTTCACATAGTGATATAAACAGTTTTTGAATATGTCGTGAGCATAACATCCAGCATTAGATGAGTCATGAGAAACTTTTTAAATGAAGCGAAAAAGTTGTCATTAAATTCCAGCACACCTTGAGAGATATTCAACATCTGGTGATATCACCATAATTATGAAGAAAATTAAACTTTTAGTTTGTACTGAGGTAATATTTGATTTACTCTGAACAAAAGAAGTTTTTATATAAAAAATGCACAAACACAGATATTTTCTGGCGTTCCCTACAACACCATTTTAAACAAATCAGTCAACTAAGTTCTATAATGAAGGGGACTTTCCTTTAAAGTATAAATATTGGAAAAGGGGGAGGGGGGGGCTATGACCCCGATAGGCTCATCCATGGTCCAAACCTTTCCCAAGATCGGCTTTGCCCTAGCCAAGAGCACGCCGCTCCAAGAGTTATAAAGTTTCACTATTTATAAGGATAGATATATCTTTTTTAACTTTTGAAACTCCCTGATCAGAAAATATGACAACTTAAAGTATTTTAAATCCGAGACTTAAAAAAACCCCTAATTTATTTCACCTTTAAAACAAAACAAATACCTTATTGACACGTAACTTATTAAAGACAAATGTCCAGTGTCTTGGTGGGGAGTGTTACCAGGATAAGCAGAGCGTGCTCAAACTATACCTGATTAGGTTTTATTACTCTAGGTCCCCCATTTTTATAACTATACATAAGCTCTGCTTTACATAGGTATGCATTTTCGTTTATACCCGGCCAAGGCCAATAAATGCTCTACTTAGTGATGTGAACCTTCATCTACAGTTTTAACTATAGTCTAAATTTCATAGGAAGGAGCTTATCTGACAGGAAAGTTACTAGATCTACTTTCACGTATTATTCTGTCAAGTAGTGTGATCCGCAGCTGTCATTTTTAATAGAAAAGCCACCCTCAGTACACCCGACCGAGATTCGAACTTTGATCTTCCCGTCATCGGCAGCCTAGTCTAGTCTACTGCGAAAGTAGCTAAAGTTTGTTCAGTGTAGGAGTTGTTTTCTGAAAGGCCTTTTTTCCTACCAGAAATATATTATATAGTAGGCTATTGTTAGGAAAAAAGACCTTTCCTACCGTGAATGGAGTATAGTTAGACCATGCGGTCACCGAAGCGGGTAAAGCTAATGTTAGTGTTGATTCAGAGCTTTAATAATATGATAATTTTAGGGTGAATGAGTTAATAAACAAGGGAATATCTTTTTTTTTATCAAGTTACTCATAAAGGGCTGCCATTAGCTTATTACTACAAAGCTCCCTATGTTTTCAATCAGGAATTTCCGTTGTTCAAACACTTAGATTGAAATATAAAGTAATGAGATTTCCTTTTTCATAAAAGTGACTAGTTTGAAGTGATATTATTTGTGTTTTAAAATAACTTTTTTTTAAATTTTTTGCGGAATCCCCTATTTTCAATGACATCTGGTTCCTATGGCTTGGATAAAATCCTCTTTAAATATATCATCTCAGCTTTATTTTAGTCTAAAAACTAAAAGTAGCAAACGACCCGTTTTGGTTTACACCTCATTAACCCAATTACTCCAGAATTCAAAATGACAGCGAGCATTCCCGTCAGCTGATAGTCTCTTGATGTAGCAATGAGCACGGTAAATGCGTCACGACTCTCACAGAAAAAGTCCAACAAAGAGGTGGAGCGTCACAAATGCAATCGTTTTGGAAAAATTGTCTGTACAAAATGCAGAAACTTTCATTTCACGTCAGAAAAATTTAGGACAGTGATTCAGAATCTGAACTAAAATCGATTTTGTAATTTTCAGGGTAGTTAGTTTGATTCGTATATTAAGTTTAGCTATACATATTGGATTTTTTGTTCTTTTTTTTTTGGCGATAGACAATTTACAGACCTTTTGCCGAGAACTTAAAAAAAAAAAAATCACACCCCAACTATGATATATACTTACATTTGCAAGGACTCGTTTTCTTCCGTAACGTTTGCATCGCTTTAGAAAATTATTCCACCAGCACTTGTTCGGTCACCAAAAAAAGTATCCCCCCTTTCCTTGGATCCCAACACCAGCCCTTCACAAACACACTAATGCTTTCTTTTTCACACAGCTAAGATTAAAAAGCAGACAGCTTGTCTTCTCATTTCTCAGAAATGCACCATAAACACACGTTAAAAAAAAAAGTTTGAAAATTGAAGAGTAACCAAGGGGCAGAAACGATACCGGATACACTCTTATTTTTTAATATCTGTTTTGAAAAAAGTTTGTCGTGTTAATTTATAAAACGTTCAGTTAATTCTTATAGAGACACCGAGTAATGTGTGAAATGATTGTCCGCCATACAGTAGAGCGAGGCGCTTGGAAAAGGGTTATATGTACATTTCATTGATCCGTGGCGAAGCGGCGCTCGTGTGAGCGTCGGACGAACGGTGCTGCTCCCATAGTCCCACGACGGAAGACTCACGATCCCTCCCTCGCCACCCTCAAGCCACCCCCTAATCATCCTTCAGTTCAATCAATACAAGCCTCAGCCGCACATGAACCTTCACAAGTAAAAGTGTGCGCTGTTGAACATTACCGAGACCGTATTACTTGTGTTTTCACCGTTATTTTATAATCGACGGGTTTCTCTCGCACCTCTTTCGAACAGGGGGATATTAATATTAGACAAAGTGGGGAGGTAAGAATGGGATGAAAGATTTTAAGTACCCGAGGTTGTGCCGTTCTCTCAACAGCTTTTATTTTAAAAATAGAAAAAAAAACTATTGAAGGAGTTTGTCTGATTCTTTATCAAAGCTACAGGTCACAGAAGTGGTTTTTAACCAGATGTATTACTACACATTAAATATCGCTGTAAGAAAGTGCAATATTGGTAAATTTTACTTTGATGAAGAACGAGAATAATTTATGAGGCTAGGATTTTTTTTAATCTACAGTTTTGTTCTATTTGAAGTATTTTATATTTGTCGAGAGAAAGAGATCTTATGTGGGTGAGGTAAGGTTTTGGTATTTATATATATATTTTGAGTTTCTCTTCCACTGTCTCCCATATTTCATTATAACAGCTTTGGTTTCTTGTGGCTAAGGTGTTTGGACCCTAACTAAAATGTTATTCGAATGAAAATGTGTGCGGTACATTTAGTGAGCGTCATCGCCCCAGTGAACTTGAGACTTTTTATTCAGATGTGTTGAGTGAAATTGTAATATGTATAGATTTGTAGTTTATTTTAATTTATTTGCTTTGCATCTTACTACCCGTCTGGGCTATCAGCATTTAACTACAATCATAATAAATATATATGTTAAAGGAAATGCATCCCATTTGCGTGTAGGAAGGTTGAGGAGCCATTTAGCTTTAGTACACCTGGAACGCCGACCTCCTCGTCACAATAAATCCAGTCTATTGGGAGACTGATGCCCTATACCACGTGACCACCGTGTGTCGACACCAAAATGGTATCGAATAAAAGACTAGTCAGCCACAAATGAAGAAAGCCCTCATCGGTAGCCACGTGTATTTAACGTTAATATCTTCTATTCTGGCTTGCTGGTGACGGGAAAGGTCGGGTATCGAATCCTGGCCGGGTGTACTGAGGTAGTTTTTTTTTCCTCTTAACATCTTTCTCACTTTCCACTCAACTAAAATGCGGATACGTTTCCTCTAAATTCTACCTTCCTTATCCATACCTGCTTAGTGTATTTAAATGCAAATACCCCTGACGAAATGTTCATTGTTTCTGTTGTTTTAAAATGTGGACCTCTCCTCAGTATAAAATTAGTTCGAGAACGAAAGGTTTTATCAAACAGTTTAGTAATGACATGAAGCCAAGAGTTGGCCTTAACACCACTATTCTCATGACTACACTAAGTGTATTAACTTTAGCTACATATGTGACTGGCCGCATGTGACATGCCACACACACATCATATTTGAGATTAAGTAAATATATTTTAATTATAACCTGGAAGAAACTTCTGGACATAGTCAAGAATCGAATTCATGACCTGTGGCTTGGTGCGTTTATACTCTTCCACTGAAATATCCAGGATTCGAATCGTAGCCATGGTCATTTTTTTTTTTTTACCCCATTTTAAATTTAAGACAGAGTCTGTGATATGTTACTACCCTAAGCTATGTGTGATGAAAGGTATTTGGCACGGAACGAATCCTGGATAACTCAGTGGTACGGCATTGTCCTTTTTTGTTCGAGGAAGCTGGGCTGGATTCCAGTGTTCAGTTTTTTTTAACTATATTTAATTGAATTCATGTTAATGGTTGTCAGCCATTATCAATGATACATCACCCAAATTAGAAATAAATTATGTGTATATTGGATCACGTAGAAATCCATCCATCGCTTAAAATTGAAAACTTGTATTTCCTGAATAATTTAATACAATTATCTATCAAATTTTCAATTTGAAAACATTTAATTTTCAATAATGACTAATTATTATTGTTTTATCTATTCAAACTAAATACAATATACTCCTGAT
Organism: Timema cristinae; assembly: GCA_039000515.1. Classification (NCBI taxonomy): domain Eukaryota; kingdom Metazoa; phylum Arthropoda; class Insecta; order Phasmatodea; family Timematidae; genus Timema; species Timema cristinae. The sequence goes on from JBCFYV010011172.1 coordinate 115,885,610, forward strand.
TGTGTACGCATAGACATAGGCGTCAGCCTAATCATATCTGGTGTGCCGATGATAGAAGGTCGTGATTCAAGTCCCAGCCGAATGTACTGATTTTTTTTTCTTTAAAAGTGGCTTCCACTTTACCTCTACGTAAATGCGTGTACATTTCTTCCAAAACTAATTCGTCCTCATCTATACTTTTTTTTGTGTGAATATAGAGACAGACCAAACACAAGTAGTAAGAAGTGGAGCGTGTCAAAACACAAACCAAATGTTATGATTGGTTATAATATTAAAATAGAAGGTATGGTGCACGGCACAAACGAACCTTTAGCTAAAGATGTAGACATTTATTTAAAACTAGTAAGATTTGGGAAATGAAATAATAGACACTGTTGCAGAAACATGAAGGAAAAAATTATCACAGTCTACTAAAAGCATTAACCATATACATTGTTACAGAAACAAAATGAGAAACAGGTTACATCTCTGTTTACCAAATAACATAAAAATCAACTTCCAATTTTCGTGAACTGAATTTAAAAAAATATATTTTCTTATATCCCGGAAACTATTGGTTTAAACAAATATTTCAAATAAAAAGTTTATTTTTAATAGTACTACAACTTACAACGATAAGTTATTTCGTATCTCAAATAGTTGAGGAAATATAAACCAAATTAGAAATTTCGGGCGATGTAAATTAGGTAGCGCCAAAATAATTTCCATGGGAAATTTTGTTTATAATGTTAAACAGTGCCTATAAACGAATTTTAATCAAAATCGTTAGAGCGGATTTTGAGAAAATAGATTTTTACTTTCTCATATCAAGAGAAAGTATTGTAATCGTGAAAAAATTCTATCTTGAGAAATTTTATAATGATTTTTTTACGTTTTATGTGACCCCAAGTTCAAAAAAGTATGTATGTATTTGGCCACGAATCCAAAATGGATGGATGGATTTGGTTAAAGCTTGATAATTTATTTAAATTTTATAGGGCTCTATCTTAGGTTTTTTTATTTTGACCCAAGCCCTCAATTTAAGTGTAGTTTGCTTATAAGTGATTTTTTGAATTCAGAATATTTTGAAAATAGCTCTATTTTGTTTTAAATGCATATCTAGGATTTGTTTGACATAACAAATAGCATTGTATAATCCGTTTTTGAACAAAATTTGGTTGAATGGTGGATTACTGATGAGATTTTTTTCATTCAAAATATTTTGAAAATGGCCTTAAAGAATTTTTTTTAATGTACTGTACGTATGAGGATTTTGGGGTATAACAAATTATTTTAAGAATCACCAGTGATTTGGCTCAAAATTGGTATTTTGGAAGTCTGTAATAGGAAAAATTGCACTGAATACTTGTTTTATGAATAACATTTCACCCGCTTCGGTGGCCGCGTGGTCTAACGCACTACTCTCGTTTTGGACTAGACTGCCGAAGACGGGAGATCGGGGTTCGATCCCGGTTGGTCGCACTGAGGGCGGTTTTCCACTCTCCCACCACGCAAATGTGTCTGTATTTCCTCTAAGTTAAACCTTCTTACCCCTAACCCATTAGTGTAATTAGTACATAGGCGTATAACCCGAATGGGTAGTAAGACGCGGTGTTAAAAAATAAATGTACGGAGCTCCACACGGACTTTCTCGCTCTATTGTTTGAAAATGGAGATATTTACTCAAAACTCGTAATAGATGTGAAACGAAATAATATACACTAGCAAACCCAAGTGATTTTCGACATTTTATTAGGTGTTCCACATCTTATGGTTACCGCATTGCTATTAAATTCCTCATTTATGATTCAGAACAATAAAAGAGTAGATATTAGCTATTGAGTCTAAAATGATAGAAATGATCATTACTGTACAAACATTTCTCCTAAGAGGTTAAAGAAAAAATACCATAAACTTTTTGATAGGCTTATTAATATTTATCTACTCTATGGCATTAGAGAATTATTGTATTAAAACTTAAGTAGTATCTCTTTAAAACTAGAAAACAGAAACTGTTGGATTTATAAAAATATATTTCATATAAAAGATTTTAATTTTAAATAGTACTACAATTTTGTAATGATAAGTTATTTAGTATCTCAAATAGTTGCGGAGATACGGAAGTTTCTGGTTCTGTAAGGTACCCTAAAAATCATTTTCATGGTAATATAAAAATAGCCATTTTATTTATAATCTTAATCAACAACTAGATACGAATTTTAATCAAAATCGTTGGAGTAGATTTTGAGAAAATAGAATTTTTCTCTTTTCGCCCTTTCTTAAACTACTCTTAATTTTAAGTTTAAACAGACACACAGACATACGTCATTTCAAAGACCACTTTTTAGGGTTTGGTGGTCTTGAGACGTCGACATCCATCAACATTTCAGGTTAGATTTTCTTTTGCGGTCGCAATACTTTTACCTTTGGTGTTCGAGAAGTTAAAAAATATATATATTTACGTATAGCTTGAAAGTTATTGGTTTTATAAAAATATGCTTCTTATAAAATATTTGTACTATAAAGAAACTTACATATTTGTAACGATAAGTAATTTTATATCTTAAATAGTTTAGGAGATGATATAAAAAAAAGATAATTTACGCATCAGACCGGAGCCCTTAACGTTATTTTACCAAAATATTGAGAGAAACTATTTTGTTTGGAATATTTATAAATGTTTAGAAATGAAATTTAATCAAAATAGAACCGATTTTGAGAAAATCGACATTTTCTCTTTTTGCCCTTCAGTAAACTACCCTTATTTTTAGGGTTGATATCCAATTCCAAATACCTTTCGGGGCAACCCTATGAAAACCCTAGATACCAAGTTGTAACCCGATCGGTAAAATAGTTTAGGCTCTAGTATGAGGTACAGACAGACAGACGGAGAGTCAAAAACTACTTTTTTGGATTCGGGGGGTCATGAAACGTCGAGATTCATAAAAATATTGAGATCGATTTTTTTGACGATCACAATACTTTCTCTACCTCTAAGATAGCGAGAAAGTAAAAATGTCTCTAATGATATGATAGTAAGGCTGTATCTTCGTTTTTATTTCCTTCTTACTTTATATACTACTTTTCTTCTACGATGACATGTTTCGGTGATTTTTAACCATTTTCAAGTCTGAGGAAAACTTTAATACAATTAAGGTATTTTTAAGCTTTTTAATTTAAATGATCATCTATTTAATATTTCGCATATCACATTATAGTTTCTCTTAACTATCTCCATTTCTAATGTTTAGTAGTAAGACGCGGTGCTAATAATAATAATAATAATATAATGTTTAATTTTTTAAATCACAGTTTTATAACATATTTTTATACAATAATTTAAATAACATTGGTTTTCCTCAGACTTTAAGATGGTGAAAAATCACCGAAGCATGCCATCGTAGAAGAAAAGTAGTATATAAAATAAAGATAAGGGAATAAAAAAGAAGATACAGCCTTACTATCAATTATTATTACTCCTTAACAAATAAACATTATCTAATGATTTGGTTCCAAATGGGTACCTTGGAAGAGTTTGACATGAAAAACACACTCCTAATATGAAAGTGATTTTAAAATTAGTAAAGATTAAAAAAAGTCACAACTATCAACTATCCATTTATTTTAAATGACCTATAAGAACAATGCTTAGTTATTTATCATTCCGTTTAGCTTAAGAATTATTAATGAAATAGGAACGAGGGGGAGGGGAAGACGCACCAAAACTCTCTTAGAGGGAAGATGGAAAACGAGTTTTGTAGGGGGACATCTTAGTGCATCAGGCCGGGTTCGAATTCGAAGAGGAAAAGGCGTACCAGTTGAAGACGTCGGCGCCGAACGAACCCATCCGGTCTTTTCTAATCAATAATGAATGCAGTTGGAGAAAGCACCGTCTCGCTTAACATCCTACGTCCAGTTAGATAACTGGAGCGTTTAAATACTTATCAGTCATCAGTGAATTTATGGACAGTAATGAGACTTCATCTTGGCTGAGCAAGCGGACATTCTTTCATTCTTTGGCGCGTTATGCTCTCTGGGCGTTTTGCTCAGTGGGCGTAGCCGTTCAGCTGTTGTTCAAGAATGGGTATGTGTGCAAATCGGGGCTTAATTTTCATATTTTAGGTATTTTCTGAGAGCAAAAGTGCTCGTTTCAGGCTAGGTTGTACGTCGGAGGAAGGTATACAAGATACCTTTCCGGCAAAGTTTGTTGGATTTTTCTCTCTCGCTTGTAGAATTATGTGCGGAAAGCAACGGGGAAACTACCACACTTTCAGGAGTTCTCTAGTACATGTGATTCCATCCCAGATAGCACGGGTGGCCCTCACTAACCGTTTAAGGTTCGAGTGCATGCGCAGCTCAGGATGAATGACCGACCCTCTAGAGCTAAGGCTACTTGCAGGTTTGGCCAGAAAATTAAGACGGGAGCGGAACGGAGTTTTGTTGGTATATATGTTGGAGGGAGTATCTGTTAATGTTTTAATTGGTTTAATATTTGTTAGGTCCCACTAATATTTAATCAATTTTAATATATTTCTTTCCATGAGCATTTTTTAAAATCATTCTATCAATATTACGGGGAACCATATTGAATCAGAGGCGTTCCTCCCCACCCACCCCTTACCATAACTCTACTGTACAGTACAAATTTCATTGGAAGAACCTTATTTTACAACTAAAAAGTCATTAGATATACATAACATTTATTCATACGTCAACTCATCTGATCTAAAATTTGTCACTTTTGATAGATATAGGCTATATAATCAATACCTTAAAAATATCACTAATAAAATTATATCAATGCTGACTGCAAAAAAAGTTTGAATTTCATAAAAGTTTTTTCCTACCAAAATTTTACAATAATTAAGCATTTTGTGTATGCAAAACAATATTATTATTAGAATAATACAAGTCTGTATTGTCGGAAATCGGACGCGGTAGACGCGATAAAGTCTGTATTTATTTGAGATATTTAACGTGTACTTGCTGAACCAACTGATTATATCAGCAAACTAGAGTTTCTATGAGCGAGAGAGAAAGAGCCTATTACCAGTTTTCCTGGTAAAAATATTTTCACATAAGTTATCACAATCGACATGGGACCCTCGACGGTGCCAGATTTCACCTCCCAAGGAAGTTATTCTGAGGATTTTTCTCGCTCAAAAAAATCCCGTCAATCCCAGTTGGGTTAGAACCCACGAACATAAAGTCCTGAGGTGAGCACTTTACCCCAAATCCACCAAGGTCGACCGGTATAATGTCTAAGGGTAGTAGTGTTGCTTTATTCTATATGCTTCCATCTTACTACCCGCCCGGGATATCTGAATAACTATGCTAATGAGGTAGATACGAGGATGGAAAGAATTTAGTACCGCAACTGCTGGGAGGGAGTGTGTGAAATAGTTCAGGGAACACTTTCAATACAGCCGAACGGATTCTACTATCAATCTCTCATCACCTTATGTTCAATTTATTGCGAGACTTACCCGCCTCGGTGGCGTAGTTGGCTAACGCGCTAGTCATGCTAGTCATGCTAGTCAACCGCTGAGGACGGGGAGATCGAGGTTTCGAATCTCGGTCGGGTGAACTGGGGGTGGTTTTTCATAAATGGTTTTCCACTCCCCCTCCACGCAAATACGGGTTCACTTCCTCTAATTCATCCTTCCTAATTCCTAATCCATTAGCGTAATTAGTACTTAAAGTGTATAACCCGAACGGGTAATAAGACGCAGTGCTAAATAATAAATAAAATATTGCGAGACTTATGACGTCTCATACAATGGGTCGGCAACCTTTTGGGACTCGATCAACTCATAAGAAATAAAATAATACAGTAGTATTGAATATGTAAGTTATCAGTAATTTTGTAGTAAGTACAGCGAAATATAAAATAATGGCATACAATATTTTGTTAATTTTTTTTCTAATAATAAGCTATTTTTTTGTAACAGCTTAATATTTTTGTAATTTTCTTTTTTTTAAGTAAAATTTATAAAAATGCAATACTATCAAAATATTTATTAAATAATATTGCTTCAATAACAATATTATGCATTAAAGTATGTGTTTTTGATTGTTATTTAAAACACTATAGGTTGTTTCAAAAATTCATGTTATTTTTTAGCGCCAGTCCCAAAGGTTAAACTATTTAATTTTCTTGTAATGTAACATTACTGATTAGTGACTGATCGTGGTTATTTTGGTCCCACTTAAATATGATTGTCAAATATGCCTACTTGATATATTTGTGAGCTAAGTAGGGGCAAAAATTTCCTTTAAAGCCGATATAGTTTTCTTACGCAATCGACTGAAAACTGCCACGAGATCGACCAGTTTCCGACCCTCAACTCAGACCATTCCACTGACCATGCGGGTAAAACCAGTGGGGGGGGGGGGGGGGGAGAGATAACCCTTGCATTGTTTTGTTACTACAGGAAGACTATCTGCCTTAAAAGAAAGATTTTTAACAAGTCTCAGCCCCCAAGATGAGGTGGACATAGGACCAAAACTGCCCTTATTAGCACCTTCTTCCCCTTGTGTGGCACCACTTGAAAGAATCCGGAGCACGCCACTGTCCTTGCGATGGACGCGGCTGTTCGGTGCAACTCGTAGCTTCCGGCCCCTGTTGTTATCGTGTACCGGAAATGTGGGTCCACACAAATCTCTCCGCCTTCCCTCCCCCCTGTCCTGTCCCCGTGCTAACACCCTGAAAACCCATACACACATAAGATGTATGTCTGGCCCGGGCAAACATGGAGGAGATGTTCTTCACTCTACTCTCAAAACATTACACTTCTTCCACCAGTCCGCGGAAGCGAATGTCTTGGGAGACCAGGGTTGCCAACACTATTATATATATAATAAAAAACTAAATAATATTAAAAACAAAAGTGGTATAGCGGGATACTACTACATTTGTTTTCAGGATGTAGTTATATATATATAATATTATTTATATTTTATATATTTATACATACACACAAAATACATTATAATCAGCATACATAAAAAGTAATGAATTAAATTGTTACTTACTACCAGTGCCCCAGGGTATTACTTTTAACGTAATATCCTGAAAATGAATTGTATTAGTGTACAGGGGGTGAAATTATAGTACAAGTAGTATCCAGATCGTAGTTAGTTAGCAACGCTGTCAGGAACACGCTTGTTTAGAATGTTTTTTTTGTAGTAGGGAAGGGGGTGTAACCGTAGAAAGGAGAAGACTTTCAAAACAAATATAAGCTTTATCATAAAACTGCTTTTAAAAGAAACTGGGGTTTAGAAAGTTTTCCAAACCAACACCGATTTTTTTAACTAACCTATCCCTCTGAATTCTGCAAATACCAAGAACCACGCCACGCTCATCGATGGGCACGTTATCTAAATGCCAAGGTTCAATCTCAGCCAGGCGTATTGAGTTTCTTATACTAAATTGTTTTTCAGCTCCCTCCAATCAAACGCGGTTGCATTTAATATAAATTAAAAACCCCATCCCTCTGTTATACTAGCGTAATTAATATGGATGCTTAGAGCTATAATGGGTAGTAAGTCATGGAGAATATATGGTTACTATTATTATTTTTATCACCACGTCTAACTACCTTTTCAGGTTATACGCATATGCAATAATTAAGTTAATGAGCTAGGAACAAGAAAGGTTGAATTCAGAGAAGGTGTATCCACAGTTGCGTGGGGGAGGATGGAAAATCATATAGGAAAAACCAGCCTGAGTACACCTGACCGGGATAAGAACCTCAATCTAGTCTATTGCGAGAGTAACGCCTTAGACAATACGACCACTGAAGTAGGTTTTTAATTAATCTATAAGTGGTCTATTACTGAGAAAATATTACAAAGAAACACTTCAACTACCCTAATTGGGTAAGGATGTGGAAGGAATGATTTAGAAGATAAGTATCCGCATTTGGGTGGGAGGATAGTGGGGGACACTCACTCCCAGCATAGTTAGAAATAGAGCCCCCATTTTTCGATAGACCAGAAAACAGCCGCTTGTATCCTGCACCCCACCCAATTAAACATGGAAACGAGCGGGATTTTCCCTCTCGTCTGAAAGTAACGTCAGAATCATCTGTATCTAAATTAAATTATCCCCGTGAGACATCGTAGCCACAATCATACTCCGTACAAAACAAACGACTGGCCGCCGCGCTAAGTGCGCGCATACTGGCCCGGTTTTCATACAAATGCGGTGACTCGGACGACAGCGACTGCCCGCTGGTCGCTAGATGCGCGCCCAGCGGGCTAGAGTACGTAAGTTGCTCGTGGGCTACCCTTAGCAGACCCGTGGGGCTCTGGAAAAACTTCGTTTGCGGGGACCCCAGTTACCTGCATCATTTTCCCGGACCCCCCCCCCCTTCAACCCCCCAAAAAGTAAGAAATCTTAATTTTTGTGTAAATACAGTGGTTTGCATCCATATACTAAGTTTAAATATTATAAGGTATCAATCAGGAAATTCCCTAGAAGGTAAAACCATGTAATAATAAATTTTTTAAACCTTTTTTTATACATTATTATTATTATTATTATTATTGCACCGCGTCTTACTACCCGTTCGGGTTATACGCACTTACGCTAATGTGTAATGGTAGGGTGATTGTGAGATGAAATGAAGGACCTACAGTTTAACGTGGAATCCGAACCACGGTGGAGGCCTGGCATTCCCCTTTTTTATACATAAAAGGGTTGATTTCTCCCCAACCCTTAGTTCAATTTTCTCCCCCAACGGACTTAATCTGTATAAAATTTCAAGTAACAACTTGTGGATTAAATTGCGTTTTAAAGTTATCGTGATACATATCCACCACAGACAAGCAGCCAAATTCAAATTTGTGGAGTTAAAATGGAGAGCTCGCTTCACTCGTTCAATAAAACAAATCACATGATTATGTTTTTATTTGTTTTTTTACAATCTGACAATATTTCCTAGTTCGCCAACAAAATGAGCTTGCGCTTAAAAATTTCCCACCCCAACTTGTTTTCCCCCTCTGTCACCCAAACAAGCGCGGAGCCCTGTGTGGATGTACAGTTTGCACACCCCTAAAAAGGCTTCCCGAGTTGCCCAGTAGTTGTGTGCCAGCACATGGGATGGACATGCATCTAATTGCTCGAAAAACTAACTATTAGTGCGCCACTCTCTTTCAGGCTTCATGAAATGGCGCAGTTTCTCGCAATTAGCGCGCCGCGAATACTCGGAAATAATTCGTCGTTCGTAGTAATAATCAAGCTTAGTCATGAAATCAACAGCGTAGGGCTTCGATGGTCTCAGGGTTATCTAATTTCATCTAGTATGTAAGTCGTGATCTGATACAATCTGTATGTTAAGGAAGTGCAGGTTATTTATTCAATCAAAATTAAAAGTTTATAATAGCCGGTGAACTGGCTGTGACATGAATATTTTTTTTTAAAGGGTCCAAGGGAGCAAACGACCCGTAGTTCTTAGATGATCCCCAGTTAAGTGGTGTTATAACGATTGCAATTAATAAAGGAGTAAATTAAACTAACAAAAGCCAGTCAGCTCTAAAACGCCTCACGGCGGTGGTTAAAAGTGTAATCAACTTAATATAAGAGTTTGTTTCCTGGAAATAAAACAACTCAGCATACGTGACAAAAGAAATTCCAAGGGTTGTAAACACAAACAAAACAGGTTTAATCATAGGGAAGTGTTACGAGCTGGATAGTTGTTTACAACTGGTTGTGTAACTGTGGGGGAGAGTTTTAGAAAGAGGCGCAGAGGACTAAAATTGACCTTTCATTAGAGCTTTTATGGTCAGGACAATTTAGCGACATTGTGTTACGAGATGCTAACGATGTTGTTGTAACACAACAACCAGACAGACCTCACATAATTATTCAATCATTTTGTTTGAAGTTAATCAACTTAAATTTAGCGTGATAAATACCTGCAGAGGTGGTCACACGATCTAAGGCGTCAATTTACAGTATTCTCTAAGAATTAAAGTAACAATCACGTCTGGTACTGTTTGACGACGACGGGGAGGTTAGGGTTAAAATATTGGTCGGGTGTACCGAGTTTTTTTTACTCAAATGATCATTTTCCCTCCAAGCGAATAGGACATTTTTGCTAAATTCTAGCCTTCTCATTCCTATCCAATTAATGTAAATATTCAGATAGTTCGGATAAACAGTAAGCACGCCAAATACTACGCACCCAACCCTAGCACCTAAATAGTTACTGAATTGATAGCAGGGCAAATCACGGGGAGAATGAGGCTCAAATCTCGTTTAGGTGTACTGAGGGCATTTTCCCCTAAATTTGTTTTCCGCTCTTCCTTCAAGCAAATGCGGGTATATCTCCTTTAAATTCAACATTTCTCATCCCTAACACGTTAGAGGAAAAAAAGAATAACTGCATACAACCCGAACGGTTAGTGAGACGTGGTGACATAAACAAGATTTAAAAAAGCAGTAAGCTATTTTTCTAAATAGTGAATAAAAACAACATTATCTCTGTTGGTATTTCTTAGAATTGAACCAAGATACCCTTGACTTGCGTGCGACCATTCGGTGAATAGGATGCTAAATTTTTGTTTTATAGTGTACCGGTATGTTCAAGTCAGGGCCATATTAAGGGTATTCAAGAGAGTTTTGAATTGCTATTTTTAATACTTTTGTTGGGATTTTATTTTTAACATCTTGGTTTTAAACTTTTGTTTTAAAATATTTATTTACTTATCATCACGTCTTACTACCCGTTCGGGTTATACGCCCAGTTCACCTGACTGAGTTTCGAACCTCGATCTCCCCGTCCTCGGCAGTCGAGCTCAACACGACTAGCGCGTTAACTAACTACGCCACCGAGGCGGGTGTTTTAAAATAAACCTTGTTGGGGGCATTCCTTTAAGATTTACATTATTATAAAAACAATACACTGTTATATTTTAATGTAAATGTTGACTTTACTTATTCCAATCCTATCTTTCATGAATCTTTTCTTCAAAATGTTGCCTAGTAAGTAGACGATTAGAAAAAAAATTAAAATACTATTTAACCTTTTATATATCAGAATAATATTTATGTAAGACCAATAAAATAAAATCCTCTACACTAAAAAAAAGTGGAAGTTGATTAACACTAAAGTGCATGATCACATAGAACTAGTGGAGGGGTGGAGGTAAAGGGGATGGTGGGGGATGGAAGGGAGGGAAATAAGAAGAGGGGTGCAACGAAACCAAGCTCCACCACTGTCGGTTGAAATGAAAACCTTTACTCTGAAGGCTTGTCTTGATTTTATTCTTGCACGGGGTCGTCTCGTGTCTGACAGAAGGTGCGCGCGTGTGTGTAAGCGGCGTCCTAATTTAGTTGTTGAGAGGGCGGGGGGGGGGGGGGGGGGGGGCTGGAACCACCGCACCGGCAACGTGTTACGTCTTTTGTTCGATCACACACACTGAGTCCGTCGAAAAAAAACTTCGTATATGTTTTATTCCGACGTGTTGGGACCTACCGTCCTTTCCAAACGTTGTTGAGACAGTGACCATTCTCGGGTTCGATTCCCGTACCTGAGGAGCTAACATTTTACTCTTCTTACTGCGGGGTGAAAAAGGGACAGAAACATTACTTTGCGCGGTTTCGTGCGCTTGCAAGATCCACCTTTATTTAGGCATTTATTAACAATTACTAGCTGGCCCGTTGACGAATCACGCGCCAATTTTGAAATGACACCTCTCAAGGGTAGCTTTTAGAGTTTAGAAATATAAACTTAAGATTTATAGAATTTGGATCATCATCCTTTGTATCATCTTTTATGTATAAGCTTTCATTTAAAATATATAATTTAAATCGATATAGTAGAACTGTGTGAATCGTTTTATAAAATCAAGGCTTAGTAAAGGAAAGTTTGTATATTTTGATGCTATAATCATTAAAGTAGATGATTTTATTTCTATCATTTTAAAGAAAGAAGATTAAAATCGGTTTGAAGAACTCTAGAAAATGCTGTAGAAAGAAAATTGTTGTTTAAAACAAAATGGCGGCTTCTCTTCAAATATTTTTGAAATTCGATTTCCGTGTAGAGTTAATAATTTTACACCTAAATGAATTCAATTCAGCTGTGAGGACTGATCCTATGGACCTTTTATAATGGGGCCATAGGGCTTTAAAAAATGTTTTGTGAACCCGTTGAAAAAATAATCAAGCAAAAAAATTCAAACTTTATATTTCTGAATTATTATTAGCTATTCATCTATTTTTATGAACATGATTGTGCTAAATATTTTGCGATCCAAATAAAATCAGTAGGAGGACCTGATGCAACCCGCTGTTATGGACAATCATCACGTATCAGTTTATGATACACATGAATTAAAATATACGTAGGTTAAAATAAGACGAGAAGGGTGAATTTTAATAAATATTACAATCCTGAAAATAACTTTAGAAACAATAATGGGACTAGGGTACGGTTGTGGAAAAAGTATTGATATTTTACTAAGATTGACATTTTGCTTTCGATACTTTATAGAAGTCCTGCTTAGTTACTCGATACTTTTACTGATACGAGTATTTACACACCGGTATTGGAATGGTATAGAACGAAACTACCGTTTGGTTATCTTCACTCATACTCGTATTTTAAATGCATTAGCTACATCAGTTCCTGTTGAACGTATAGTTTCCAAAGCAAGGAACAGGATTTTGGGAAAAGAATATATAAACACCTATTGCTCAGTAACTACACTATAGAGTTATAATAATATTAACTTTTATATATATATATATATATATATTTAATTTTAGGTTTTATTGGTCCAAAGCTTAACCAAAATATACTAGTTGTTTTGATACTTTAATTTCGCTACTAATACGATATCTATACTTTTCTTTCGACACTAGTAAGGTATTGATACTTTTCTTTCAATACTAGTAAGGTATTGATATTTTTCTTTCGATACTAGTAAGTTATTGATACTTTTCTTTCGATACTAGTAAGGTATTGATACTTTTCTTTCGATACTAGTAAGGTATTAATACTTTTCTTTCGATTCTAGTAAGGTATTGATACTTTTCTTTCGATACGAGTAAGGTATTGATACTTTTCTTTCGATACTAGTAAGGTATTGATACTTTTCTTTCGATTCTAGTAAGGTATTGATACTTTTCTTTCGATACTAGTAAGGTATTGATACTTTTCTTTCGATTCTAGTAAGGTATTGATACTTTTCTTTCGATACTAGTAAGGTATTGATACTTTTCTTTCGATACGAGTAAGGTATTGATACTTTTCTTTCGATACTAGTAAGGTATTGATACTTTTCTTTCGATACTAGTAAGGTATTGATACTTTTCTTTCGGTACTAGTAAGGCATTGATACTTTTCTTTCAATACTAGTACAATATTGATACTTTTCTTTCGATACTAATAAGGTAATGATACTTTTCTTTCGCTACTAGTAAGGTATTGATACTTTTCTTTCAATATTAGTAAGGTATTGATACTTTTCTTTCAATACTAGTACAGTATTGATACTTTTCTTTCATACTAATAAGGTATTAATACTTTTATTTCAATACTAGTAAGGTATTGATACTTTTCTTTCAATACTAGTAAGGTATTAATACATTTCTTTCAATACTAGTAAGGTATTGATACTTTTCTTTCGATACTAGTAAGGTATTGATACTTTTATTTCGATACTAGTAAGGTATTGATACTTTTCTTCCAATAATAGTACAGTATTGATACTTTTCTTTCGTACTAATAAGGTATTGATATTTTTATTTCAATACTAGTAAGGCATTGATACTTTTCTTTCAATACTAGTACAATATTGATACTTTTCTTTCGATAATAGTAAGGTAATGATACTTTTCTTTCGATAATAGTAAGGTAATGATACTTTTCTTTCGATACTAGTAAGGTATTGATACTTTTCTTTCGATACTAGTAAGGTAATGATACTTTTCTTTCGATACTAGTAAGGTATTGATACTTTTCTTTCGATACTAGTAAGGTATTTATATTTTCAATATTGTACTAGTATTGAAAGAAAAGTATCAATACTAGTACAGTATTGATACTTTTTTTCGTACTAATAAGGTATTGATACTTTTATTTCAATACTAGTAAGGTATTGATACTTTTATTTCAATACTAGTATGGTATTGATACTTTTCTTTCAATACTAGTACAATATTGATACTTTTCTTTCGATACTAGTAAGGTAATGATACTTTTCTTTCGATACTAGTAAGGTATTGATATTTTTCTTTCGATACTAGTAAGGTATTGATACTTTCAATATTGTACTAATATTGAAAGAAAAGTATCAATACTAGTACAGTATTGATACTTTTCTTTCGTACTAATAAGGTATTGATACTTTTATTTCAATACTAGTAAGGTATTGATACTTTTCTTTCAATACTAGTACAATATTGATACTTTTCTTTCGATACTAGTAAGGTAATGATACTTTTCTTTCGATACTAGTAAGGTATTGTTACTTTTCTTTCATACTAGTAAGGTATTGATACTTTTCTTTCGAAACTAGTAAGGAAATGATACTTTTCTTTCGATAATAGTAAGGTAATGATACTTTTCTCTCGATACTAGTAAGGTATTGATACTTTTCTTTCAATACTAGTAAGGTATTGATACTTTTCTTTCAATACTAGTAAGGTATTGATATTTTTCTTTCGATACTAGTACATTATTGATACTAGTAAGGTATTGATACTTTTCTTTAGATAATAGTAAGGTAATGATACTTTTCTCTCGATACTAGTAAGGTATTGATACTTTTCTTTCAATACTAGTAAGGTATTGATACTTTTCTTTCAATACTAGTAAGGTATTGTTACTTTTCTTTCAATACTAGTAAGGTAATGATACTTTCTTTCGATACTGGTTAGGTATTGATACTTTTCTTTCAATACTAGTACAGTATTGATACTTTTCTTTCGTAAATAAGGTATTGATACTTTTATTTCAATACTAGTAAGGTATTGATACTTTTCTTTCAATACTAGTACAATAGTGATACTTTTCTTTCGATAATAGTAAGGTAATGATACTTTTCTTTCGATAATAGTAAGGTAATGATACTTTTCTTTCGATACTAGTAAGGTATTGATACTTTTCTTTCGATACAAGTAAGGTAATGATACTAGTAAGGTAATGATACTTTTCTTTCGATACTAGTAAGGTATTGATACTTTTCTTTCGATACTATAAGGTAATGATACTTTTCTTTCGATAATAGTAAGGTAATGATACTTTTCTCTCGATACTAGTAAGGTATTGACACTTTTATTTCAATACTAATAATGTATTGATACTTTTCTTTCAATACTAGTAAGGTATTGATACTTTTCTTTCGATACTAGTAAGGTAATGATACTTTTCTTTCGATACTAGTAAGGTAATGATACTTTTCTCTCGATACTAGTAAGGTACTGATACTTTTCTTTCAATACTAGTAAGGTATTGATACTTTTCTTTCGATACTAGTAAGGTATTGATACTTTTCTTTCAATACTAGTACAGTATTGATACTTTTCTTTCGTACTAATAAAGTATTGATACTTTTATTTCAATACTAGTAAGGTATTGATACTTTTCTTTCAATACTGGTACAATATTGATACTTTTTTTTCGATAATAATAAGGTAATGATAATTTTCTTTCGATACTATTAAGGTATTGATACTTTTCTTTCGATACTAGTAAGGTATTGATACTTTTCTTTCGATACTAGTAAGGTAATGATACTTTTCTTTCGATAATAGTAAGGTAATGATACTTTTCTCTCGATACTAGTAAGGTATTGATACTTTTCTTTCAATACTAGTAAGGTATTGATACTTATCTTTCAATACTAGTACAATATTGATACTTTTCTTTCATACTAATGAGGTATTGATACTTTTATTTCGATAATAGTAAGGTATTGATACTTTTCTTTCGATACTAGTACAGTATTGATACTTTTATTTCATACTAATAAGGTAATGATACTTTTCTTTCGATACTAGTAAGGTATTGATACTTTTCTTTCAATACTAGTAAGGTATTGATACTTTTCTTTCAATACTAGTACAGTATTGATACTTTTCTTTCTTACTAATAAGGTATTGATACTTTTATTTCAATATTAGTAAGGTATTGATACTTTTCTTTCAATACTAGTACAGTATTGATACTTTTCTTTCATACTAATAAGGTAATGATACTTTTCTTTCGATACTAGTAAGGTATTGATACTTTTCTTTCAATACTAGTAAGGTATTGATACTTTTCTTTCGATACTAGTAAGGTAATGATACTTTTCTTTCGATACTAGTAAGGTATTGATACTTTTCTTTCGATACTAGTAAGGTATTGACACTTTTCTTTCGATACTAGTAAGGTATTGATACTTTTATTTCAATACTAGTAAGGTATCGATACTTCTCTTCCAATATTTTTAATGAGTAGGTCCTTAAGTATCGATGCTTTTCTTTCGATACCACATCCCTAGGATAGGGGCAGGACTACCCTCACTGCAGCTGTTTGGGAGTCAAAGTCAAGCACACTATCCGTGTGGTTATCCCTGTAATGCCTTAGTGAGTGTATCTGTGCTTGTATATTTTTTTTTCAAAGTTGGTTGTGGTTTTCCCATGTCTGGTTTTATCTGGCGGATGGACAGGATGTGGCCCACGACTGAGCCAACCAACACTGGTTGATTATTTATTTCTTCTTTTGGTTGCTGGGAAGGCAATGACGCGTTCATGTTCTCGCTGTCTGTCCATCACACACATTAAGTTTACACACACGAGTTTGATTCTTCGCAATGAAGCAAGGGCAGATTCTTACCAGTGGGTGTGGAAAGTAACGTCAATTAAGGAAAAGCCTGACACCTTAGCTCAGTCGGGAGTATCTGTCTACTGAGGTAAGGGTTCCAGGTTCGGTTCTTGACATAGTCGAAACATGTATCATTAGTGAAAGGTGAGTTTCCCCTTTAAAAGTGATGAATTAACTACCGAGAGGCTGGGTGTTTTGCCTGTTCTAGAAATAAGCTAATTTATAAGTCGTGTGCTGATATAATCAGTCATTTCAGAAAGTGCACGTTAAATACGCCAAAAGAAAAAGAAAAGTTAAGTAAAATAAAATTTGATTTTTTTTTTATCAACAACATATTTTGCTTCAGTAGATCGTTTAGTTTAATTTTCTAGGTATGGCAATTCTAGAAGCTAGCTTTGTAATGGCATCGCAGAGTTTGAGAACGACTTTACTACCTTTACCTAAGAGGTTTCTGCCCAAGTACCACAAATATTCAAAAATTGTTGAGATTACTATAGGCCTATATAGAAAATTTAACTTTTCATCCATTACTGTTTCCGAGCTTTAGGTTAGGTCAGTTTTTTATACAAGCCATATATTTTACAGTACCGGCTTGCTAGGCCTGTCCTAGCTTCATATGCCTTATAATGTCACTTAAGACTAGGAAAGGCACAACATCCAGTCCCTGTGAAGGGATAAACTCACATTTCAACAATTTTACGGCCATTCCAGGAATCTAACCCGGGACCCTCAGCTCAGTAGACGAACACGCTACTGACTGAGCTCAGGTGTTGGATAGAAGATGTAACTAAACATACCTAGTTGAACAATATTTTTTTATTTTGGTGAAATATATTTTTTGCTATGAAAACTTTAAAACTACGAATATTAGCTCGGGTTCTATTTAATTCCACGCGGATTAAACGTCAAGCTCATCCAGTTTGGTTGAGCTGTGACAGGGAGGTCCGTGTTTGAACGAAAGCTGGATGAAGTGTGGTTTTTACAAAACGATCCCCAACGCAAACGCGGATACATTTCCTCTGAATCCTACTTCCCGCATCCCTACCCTACCGGTGTGAATATGCAATTAGACCGGACTAGTAGAAGTTAGACCGGTGAAAGGGGTACATAGACTAAATGAGGGCATATGTTCATGAACGTATCACCAATTATTATGCACCGTGCATATGGGTGATATTTTCATATCTAATTCCTTAGTGAAACTTGTATTGAAATACTGATAACTATTACAAAATAACCAGAAAATTAGCAACTCGAATAAATACTACTTGTATTTGCACGGACATTGCTTTCATCCTTATTTTGATTAGATTAGTTTAGAGAAAGAAAATTAGATTGAGAGAGATTTAGGGAAAGAGTGTAAGAGAGGAGTTAGAGAGAAATTGAGAAAGCAATTTTGAGGGAGAAAGAGAGTGGGCTTGAGAAGAATAGTGGGTTTTAGACTCAGTGGGTTTGAGAGAGAGTGAGTTGAGATAGAGAGTTTGAGATATGGAGAGTGGTATTGAGAGTTTGAGATAGTTAAATTGAGATGAGAAAGAGTTTGAGAGGGAGTTTGGAGAGAGTTTGAGATATATGAAACATGAGAGATAGAGAGTTTGAGAGAGTGTGTGTGTTCAAGAGATAGAGAGCGTTTGAGAGAGAGAGAGTGTGTGCGTTTGAGAAAGTGAGTTTTAGACAGAGCTTAAGAGAGAGAGAGAGAGCGTATAATGAAACTAATAATGTGACGAAATTGTGTGATAAAGAGTGTATGCAAGGGTAAAGAGTGTGTGTGAGAGAGATAATGAGAAAAGATTATATTATAGGTGTGTGTGTGTGTATAAGGTGAAAGAGTGTGTGAGTGTGTCTGATAGAAAATGTGAAATATAAATGTGGTAATCAAATAATACGGTACTTTGAAATATAATTCCCTCAAAATTATCAACATGGAAACATAGCTGAACTTACTGTACTTGTAAGAATGTGAAAAGATAGATGAGGTACACAAAACATTACTTTTAAATATCATATCCTCAAAATTAAGTGGTAAAATGAAAACATAGCTTAACTTATGTATTTGTATTGTGTTATTTTTTGATAAAATGAATCAAAACCCATTATTTGAATAAAATGAACATCAAAACCCTTTATTTGTAAAAAACAAACAAAAAAAACCCTCATATTTAGGTAGTTAAAATGGCTATTTTTAATATTATTCAAGATCATTTTATTGTTTTGGAGCTTAAAAATTATAATACATACCAAAACATATATTCAAACATAATTTTATCATGCGCGAAACAAAACGTAGACAATTTTTCATGAATTTAACAACTTAAATTTTTAATTTTAGAATGTTGCTGAATATCATTGATATAATGCGAATTAACGATAATATTTCAATAAAAATTAAATGATTTTCCAGTTTAGGAATCTCAATTTAGATGTGTTAAGACCAGCTTCCAAAGAGAAAATTGTGATGTATTCGGACCAACAAATAAAGATTGAGCTATAATTTTTTTTAGCCAAAGCATATATTTTATTTAGAGATTTACAGCCATGCAACAAATAACAGTTTCCATGGTGATTAAACAAAGAATGAAACACTGACAATTCTCTAGTAAATCAGATTTTAGTTGGAAACTACTATTTTTCTTGACATTCTGGACCTATAACTTAATGAGAGCTCTTTGGTCAAATTATGTTCAGCCATTTCCTAATAATTTCTATTATGGGAAACGAGCTTATCAAATTAAATATAAAATATTTTGTTTGATTCTTTTTAGCACTTTGGGGGTTATACTTATTTGTCAGAATCGCATTAATATAATGAGGATTATTAAAGTTGAATTGAGATTCAGTGTAGGCACCTAGCATTTGCGTGCGGGGAGAGAGATAAAGAGGAAAACAAATTCAGAAAAAGCCTCCTCAGTACACCCGAGTGAGATTCGAACCCCGATATCCCCATACTTGGTAGTCCAGTCTATTACGAGAGTGATGCACTATACCAGGGTGGTCCAACGTTTTTAATATAAAGCCAAATCTGATTATCAATTTGCACCGCAGGCCAAAGATATGTTTAGTAATACCCTCAACTTAATATAGATCTACAAACAACACTTAATGCTTCGTTGGTCGTATTAGTGAGCGCAGTGCCTGGCATTTGCGATGAAAGAGCGCAGGAACAATGAATCCCAGTATAGCTGCCCGTTGGAATGTTTAGAGTGGGGTATGGTGAAGTAAGGATGACGCGAGACTATAGACTTTCAGTCTGTGTCATACGTTCATTGTGTGAACGCTGTGTATTAGTGAGCGCGGCGCTCACCCTTGACCTTAATCTTAAAATCCTACTGTAGTATATTTTAATTTTTTATTATTTACGGTGATTTTTTGATTGAAAATGGATCAAGAAGGTCAAATTAATCAATGGCTGTTAGATGACCCGGACGAAGACTTCAATATTTCACTTGATGAAGAATACTCCGAAGATTCAGACGTAGAGCAACCAGCCAACAGTGAACACGACAGTAATTCTGAAGTGTCTGAGGATGACATAGGTCTAAATCAACCCAAAGTTCCGGGCGCATTATGTTGAGCGTGATAACATCACTTTGTGGAACGTTCACCCCTTCCTCCCAGCAGACGCCGGAGACAAAGAAACATAATCATACATCTTCCTGGAGTTAAGAGAACTGCTCAACATGCTACAAATGTTTATGAATATTGTTTTTTTTCCCTTCAGATAATGTGTTAGAAGATATAGTGCGTTACACAAATGATCGTCTACGTAAAATAAGATCTAACTATACACGAGAAAGTGATCTGAACAGCAAATACTGACGAAATTAAAGCTCTAATGGATTTGTTGTACTTGGCTGGGAAAATTAAATAATTTAATCGTATTGTAGAAGATTTATGGGCGAATGACCCCAAAGCCCCTAAATATTTCGTCTTATGATGTCATACAGATGATTTTAATTGTTGCTAAGAGCTCTTCGTTTTGATAACGCGGAAACGAGACCTATCAGGGAATTATTCGAGAGTTTCGTTCAGCGATGTAAAGACTATTATTCAGTTGGAGAATATGTCACAATTGATGAGATGTTGGAGTCATTTCGTGGAAGGTATAATTTTAGGCGGTAAATGCCTAAAAAGCCGGCAAAATATGGGCTCAAGTTATTTTCAATGGTAGATTCGCGGATGTTTTACAAATTAAAAATGGAGGTATATGTTGGTATTCAACCAGATGGTCAATTTGTCTCCAAGTAGTGTTGTAAAAAGGTTGCTAGAACCAATTAGATTCAGTGGACGTAACATAACATTAAATAACTGGTTCACTTCAGTCGGTCTTGTGAATTAACTTGTAAGACAACAAAATATAACCGTGGTGGGTACAATAAGAAAAATAAACGAGAAATTCCTCATGAAGCTGTGAACTCTTGAAGAAGACCAAAAAATTCAAGTATGTTTGCTTTTGGTGAAGATGCCTTATTAGTGACTTGAGTAACAAAGAGGTACATAAATGTAACACTCATTTCAACGATGCATGATTCCGACGACATCAATGAAACTGCAGGTGACTTGAGGAAACCAAGTGCTATTACCTTCTACAACCTTACAAAGGGTGGTGTAGACGTAGTAGATAAGTTAAAAGCACAATTATACTGTGGCAAGGGTCTGCTAAAGATGACCTCTTTGAATATTTTTCACTTTGATGTTGGCGCAATAAACGCCCAAATCATTTTCAGAAGCAACACGGGAGAAAATATTTCTCGAAGTAAGTTCCTGAAAACTTTAGGCTTAGATCTAGTCAACAATCATATGAATAGAAGATCTTCATCCAGCGATATTCGCACATATCTTCGAATGAGAATTCACCAGCATCTTCACTTACCACAAATGAACGAGCACTATTACCCCAAGTAGGCAAGGAAGGGTCAAGTGTGGTTACTGTCAAAAAAAAAAGAATCTTAAGACAACATCTAGATGTTCCAATTGCCAGTTCCCTATCTGTGGTGAGCATAGAATCACTATTTGCCAGAACTGTCATTTAAATGCAACCGTACACTCGGAGGATTGTAACTAAAAATTAGCGTAAACAAAGTTCAGTGTTTTGCGATGAAAAACTATTAGGATTCATAAACACTTTTATGGTAATAAATAGTTTTAAATGTGTTTTCTTTCTTTTAGTTCAATTTAGTTTCTCCTTTTATAGGAATTTTATAATTTATTATAAGTAGTATAGTTTAATATGTTCTAAGAATGCTAGTACCGTGAACTTTAAGGTGTAGTACTTTATAATAATTTTTTATAAGCTGATATTTACCTATTTTGCGATTTTCTACAATTAGTGAGTTTTTTGATATTTTTCTTTGTAATTTTTTTGTGATAGTTACATTTTTTTAATAAAACATTGTAAATTAAAACATCTCAATCAAAAAAGTACAAAACGTAATTAAAAAAGGATACAATAATTCTGAAATTATATGAATATAACAAGTATAAGACGTTAACAAATTGACGGTGAGCACGGTGCTCACCCTCGACCAACGGAGGGTGAACAAATTATTTGTAATATAATACTCATATATACATTGTATTTTTTGGTTCATAGAATCTTTCAAATTTTATCTTTCAAAAAAGTTTATTAATCTCCCAAAAAGTATTGTGAAATATGCATGCACATACATTTTCACAAAACACCTTAGAATTGTCAATATATATTTTTGTATATTTTTATTGCTCAAATAAATGCATAGTAAAATGCAATCATGACCGTTTTAAAAACACATTTATATTTGAATCGTTAATTATTTCACATCTGCCACCAATAATTTCCCTTTAATTTTCCTACAGAGTAGTGTGAGAGTCACGCTTTAAATGAGCACGGGCCACCAGTTGGACCACAATGGCTTAGATTAGACCATTCGAACACCGAGGCGGCTATACACCCCGTTTAGTGTTCAATTTGCTAACGTGAAACAACTTAAATCGGCCAATCTTCGCGCATGCTTTGGTGCTCAACATCACTGAAAACTAGTACCTGCGCTAGTACTAAATTTCGCACAACTTTTACCGGTAATTTTTGTTGTTGTTCTAATTGTCATAATAGTTGCTCGTTCACATGATAATAATTTACTTGTAATAAATTAACTAGGGCTTACTGTATTGAATACGACACACTTCTGTGGTCGCATGGTCTAACGCGCTACTCTCACAATAGACTAGAATGTCAATGATGGATAAATCGAGGTTCGAATCTTAGTCGGATGTAATGAGGGTGATTTTTTCAAAATGGTTTTCTCCTCTTTCTCCATATATATGCAGGGAAACTTCCTTTAAAATATAACCTTTCAAATCCCTAGAAACTATTACTGGAATTAGTACATAGGTGTATATCCAGAATGGGTAGTAAGACGTGCTAAAAATAATAATACAAAAACAATGCTCGTCAGCAGGGAGAGCATTGCACTCTACACGATGGCATGAAGTACATAAAGACGATGACTTCACAAACGAGGCACCCTCTTGGTTCAACTAAGAGCGTCCAGACATCTCTATGCGGACCTTTGTTTTCTTTCATAATCCTTCATACTCCCAAGAAGAGTATCTACAGTCCGATATAGATAGGAAGGAACAGTTTTGACAGTTAATAATTATAAGTAAAGTCATGTTTTCTCTGCATACGTCACTTTTTATTGATTTTATCAATATCTATAAAATAACACGAATAGTGAGATATGTTAAATATTGGCTGGAAAATAATTATTGACATTTAAAAAAATCCTACTAGACTTATCTTTGTTAAAACCCCTATAACCCGCCCGGTGGCGTAGTTGGCTAACGCGCTTGTCGTGTTGGGCTCGACTGCTGAGGACGGGGAGATCGAGGTTCGAATCTCGGTCGGGTGAACTGGGGGTGGTTTTTCATAAATGGTTTTCTACTCTACCTCCACGCAAATGTGGGTTCACTTCCTCTAATTCAACCTTCCCAATTCCTAATCCATTAGCGTAATTAGTACTTAAAGCGTATAACCCGAACGGGTAATAAAACGCGGTGCTAAATATTATTTGAAATACTAATGCTAAAGATTTGTTTGGTAAAATCTGATCATATAAACATCTCTATCAAAAAAACGGCTCTGGAATTACATTAGCTTACATCCACTTGCAAAGACAACTCACTGGGCAAAGCACGAGCAAAGCGAGTTATCATATATGCGTATAACCTGAAAAGGTAGTAAAATAAGACGCGGTGATAAAAAACAACTGAATACTCCCGACCAATATTTGAGCACCTCGTCACCAATGGTCCTTACGATAGTGACGCGTTTGACCATGCTGCTACCGGTTAGTATTTCTCTTCCACTTTGTGAGCTTCCCAGCCAGCCATGCAGAGGTTTCTGTCTGACGCTCCACACAAAAGAACACCTTATTCCACACCAGTTCGTGTGTGTGTGTTTGCCAGTGCGAGAACAAGTGTATCGTCTATCTTTATATCTTGATAGAATACAATCACATCTCTTTTTTTACGTTTCAATCTCCCCTCTTTTACTCTCCCAAAAGTGTTAGGGTACGGCCAGACTGAGCGCGCGAGCGAGCGCGCGAGCGACTAAAATATAAAATAGAACACATTGGTTGTAATGGGGGTGGCCACACTGGAGCGAGCGAGCGAGCGAGCGCGCGAGCGACTGAGCGCGCGCGCTTGAAAGATAGAACTGGTTCTATTTTTCAAGCGCGCGCGCTCGACCCGGTACAGTCTAGTTTACAGGCGCTAGGCAATATTATTGTATGTTGGTTCATTGAGTGC
Source organism: Timema cristinae (assembly GCA_039000515.1). NCBI lineage: Eukaryota > Metazoa > Arthropoda > Insecta > Phasmatodea > Timematidae > Timema > Timema cristinae. The sequence goes on from JBCFYV010011172.1 coordinate 115,910,194, forward strand.
TGGGGAAACTTCTCATTTTGACATGATATTTGACTTTTTTCTATCAGTGATAGGTTTAACACACTTGCTATTAATGGCCCGGTGACCTGGCGGTCTAGGGGTAAGGTGTCAGACTTCTGTGCTGGAGGTCTGGGGCTCAATCCTCGGTCCCGGCACAGATTTATCTGATTACCAAACCCTTCCTTCACCTCTGGCAAGACATCTTGTGAATGTGGGGAAAGCCAGGCCTCCACCGTGGTTCGGATTCCACGTTAAACTGTAGGTCCTTCATTTCATCTCACAATCACCCTACCATTACACATTAGCGTAAGTGCATATAACCCGAACGGGAAGTAAGATGCGGTGCTAATAATAATAATAATAATAATAATAATAATAATGGCCTAATTTAATTGGTAAGACCATAAATAATATAATGTATATATGTAAACCCGATATGTTAAAATACTTCAATATTATAATCAAAGTAGGCCTTTACAAATAAGAATCACCATTAGTTTGGAGAGAGTATGAAAAAACCACAACAATAAATAAGTTTTAAAAATCACCTTCAGTTCACTGAGCCAAGATTCGAACCTTTGCCTCCTAGTCAAAAGTTATCGAGTGCAACGCACCATTCTGCCACTGGTGCGGCAAATCTGATATTAAAACACTTCAGTACAGTACCATACGCATTTCTCAATTTATTAATTGGATGCACTTCTACTTTTTTCTTTTTTATAAATACACAATATTTTCTGTAAGAATTTTCGAGGAGCAGAGATGTACTAAGTGTGTTTGACAGAGACATCTTCTCTAACTAGGGGGGAGGGGGGGGGGCGGTGACCTAGTGGTTTAGGGGTAAGGTGTCAGACTTCTGTGCTGGCAGCCGGGGTTCAATCCTCGGTCCCGGCACAGATTTATCTTATTTCCAAACCCTTCCTTCACCTCTGACAAGACATCTTGTGAATGTAGGGAATGCCAGGCCACCACCGTGGTTCGGATTCCACGTTAAACTGTAGGTCCTTCATTTCATCTCACAATAACCCTACCATTACACATTAGCGTAAGTGCGAATAACCCGAACGGGTAGTAAGACGCGGTGCTAATAATAATCTAACTAGGGTCCGCTAATTACGCGCTCGCTCGCTCGCTCGCTCGCGCGCTCGCCAGTTTGGCCACCCAGTCGCTTGCGCGCTCGCTCGCGCGCTTGGCAGTCTGGCCGAACCCTTATGCGTTTTACTCCCAATCTTTTTTTTTAAAAAAAAAGCGCCACATCTTACTACCCATTCGGGTTATATGCATATGTACCAATTAAGCTAATATATTATGTAATATGACACCCACCTCGGTTGCGTAGTTAGCTAACACGCTAATTTCGTGTTGAGCTAGACTGCCGAGGACGGGGAGATCGAGGTTATAATCTCGGTCGGGTGAACTGGGGCGTAGGGGAATTTTCCTTAATGGTTTTCCACCCTCCCTCCGCACAAATACGGGTTCACTTCCCTAAACTCAACCTTCCCAATGCATAGCCCATTAACGTAATTAATACTTAAGCGTATAACCCGAGAGGGTAGTAAGACGGGGTGATAAATTAAAAAAAAAAAATATGGGATTCAATTTAGAGGACGTGTACAAGAATTTGCGTGGAGGTAGAGTGTAGAACAATTTTGGAAAACCACCCTTAGTATTAGAATTAGTATTTTAGTCCCGATCCCCTCGTAATCGTCAATCCGGTCTATTATGAGAGTTGGCCCTAGAGGTTGGCAACTGGTCAATTGCGATCGAGAGGTCAATATCTCGGCCATTTTCAGTCGATAGTATAAAAAAAAATCGTCATTAAAAGTCGATCCGTGAATCTTTTAAACACACAAATACATCAAGTAGGCCTACTTTCAAATAATATTTTATTGTGACCCAGTTACCTTGATCGGTCATAATCGATTAATGTTATAAGAAAATGAGAATTAACATTTTATTTAACCTAATCTATATATTTTACAAAAAATGAGGACATAAGTAGTATTTGAATAAATAATGAATTAAAGGAATCCAATAATATACGATGTATTTAAAAAAAAGAAGAGCGAAGACACCATGGATGATAAGTTAATACGTTGATCGGTGTCCAAAAAGGTTGCTAAACCCTTGAGCAGGTGTTGTTGATAGTAGAAGCTTCTTAAAAGGTTTATGCTTCTCCTCATGTCTCCTTAGGTAAGAAGGAGAATCTTCAAGTCACTTATAAAAGTGGTAGGCAATACTGGGTTCGTGACCCCATTCGGTATCCCGACTTATAAAGAAGTCATCGATTTTTTTTATGGATGCCATAGAGGGAACAAAAAACTTCTTTTAGGTGAAATGTAGCCTTTGTAACCCTGTAACCAAATGTTATGTGCAATAAAATGACTTTAGCCATTTACAATTGACAGCTTTACAAATATTTACAGGGCGCTAAAAATGCAGCGTAAGGTGTGAGAGGAGAATTTTTTTCGTAAGTAGAATGAAAACGTTTACATGGTGGCATGGGGTGTTTCAAATAAAATAATTCGATGGAATCGTACCCACTAAAGACACCCCATCCCGTATTTTACGGGACAGTTCCGTATTTGAGAGTAAGGTCGCCCCCCCCCCCCTTTTTTTACATGTCTGAAAAATAAAACGCGTCTATGTTCCGTATTTTACTATGCATCCCGTAAATATTCCCTATAAATTATATGGTGTGAAACATTTAAACAGTCCTTTCTTCCAGAATCCTTCGGTAATCTTATAGATATTTTAGCACCGACCGCGTCTTACTACCTAATCAGGTTATATGCATATGTATTAATTACGCTAATCAGTCAGGGATGAGGAAGGTTACAGTTAGAGAAAGTGAACCCGCATTTGTGTAGAGAGAGAATGTAAAACCCATTTTGGAACAACCCCCATCAGTACAACCGACTGGGATTTGAACCACGATCTCCCTGTCATCGGCAGTCCAGTCTAACACGATAGTAACACCTTAGACCATGCGGCCACCGAAGCAGGTGTAATTATATATTCCATGGATAGGTGAAAGAGTGGAGTTTGTTCCTGCGGGTCCGGCCTTGAATTTCCCAGCAGGAATCGGGGCTTTCGACCTGTCACTTTTCTGGTCCGCCGCGCACCCCGCTTCTGCTTTGTCAAACAGGAATTACAAGTTACAAGCATCTCTCCCTCGAATAATTGCTCGCAAATAACACACCACCAATTTCTCAGTGAAGTCTTTTCTTGCAGGAGGATAACCTGAACGTTCTTCAAGCAGAAAGTGTAGGTAATAGTGAACTAGAGGAAAAACAACTGAGAAATGTACGGGGGACGGATAATTGTGCTTATATGGAATCATAACAGTATAAATTGCGACTTTGATTCTGAGATACATATAATTACATACATGGCATAAACAAATTCACACTTAAAATTTCTAATTAGAGCGTGATTATATATATTAAAAAAAAAGTCAATATTGTGACACAATTAACGTAATTTAGGCTCAGTTTACGAAACAGGTGACATTTATACAACTTATGTGGACTAATAAACAATACATTGGTAGGAAAATCAAGTTTCGTAGATTATGGTGGACAAGGACATGCAGCGCGAATGGAGGAATCTATAACCGTGTCCAGGGTGTCGACTAGTAAGTACAAGGGGAAGAGACCATAGAGAAGACCTGTACAAAGATGACAGGATAACATCAGAATGGACCAGACCTGAAATAGATAGGATGTAATGAGGTGGACTGGATATTACTAACTCAAGATAGGAATAGGGTGGCATAGGGTGTACTGGATGTAACTAGCTCAAGATAGGAATAGGGTACAATGAGGTGGACTGGATATAACTAGCTCAAGAGAGTGATAGGATGGAATAAGGTGGACTGAATATTACTAGCTCAAGAGAGTGATAGGTGGAATAAGGTGTATTGGATATTACTAGCTCAAGAGAGTGATAGGGTGGAATAAGGTGGACTGGATATTACTAGCTCAAGATAGGAATAGGGTACAATGAGGTGGACTGGATATAACTAGCTCAAGAGAGTGATAGGGTGGAATAAGGTGGGCTGAATATTACTAGCTCAAGAGTGTGATAGGGTGGAATAAGGTGTATTGGATATTACTAGCTCAAGAGAGTGATAGGGTGGAATAAGGTGGACTGGATATTACTAGCTCAAGATAGGAATAGGGTACAATGAGGTGGACTGGATATAACTAGCTCAAGAGAGTGATAGGGTGGAATAAGGTGGGCTGGATATTACTAGCTCAAGAGAGTGATAGGGTGGAATAAGGTGGGCTGGATGTAATTAGCTCAAGATAGGAATAGGGTACAATGAGGTGGACTGGATATAACTAGCCCAAGAGAGTATAGAGTGGAATAAGGTGGGCTGGATATTACTAGCTCAAGAGAGTGATAGGGTGGAATGAGGAAGGTTGGATATAACTAGCTCAAGATAGGAATAGAGTACAATGAGGTGGACTGGATATTACTAGCTCAAGAGAGTGATAGGGTGGAATGAGGAAGGTTGGATATAACTAGCTCAAGATAGGAATAGAGTACAATGAGGTGGACTGGATATTACTAGCTCAAGAGAGTATATGGTGGAATAAGGTGGATTGGATATAACTAGCCCAAGATAGTGATAGGGTGGAATGAGGTAGGTTGGATAGAACAAGCTCAAGATATTTATATGTTGTAATGGTGTGGATACATTAACTCATCCCCAGTGGCCCCAACGTTAATATATAAAAATAATTATTGAGAATAGCAGTTTGCACAACCCACTAAATAAGATAATAGCACAATAACTTTCAAAACAGATAAGAGACATTTATTAAATTCCAGCGACAACTTTTTAGTTTAATTAATGACCTAATTTATTTGTTCAGAGAGTGCATGTTAAAACTCTGTTATTAATAAATTGTAAGCATCACGCGATGTGTGGGAATGCATATTAATTATTTGGTTTAGTTGCTATCGTTGTCGCTAAACTAATTTAAAAATATGATTTAAAGTTTAATATGAAGGGACTTCACTGGCATGATAAAAATGTTTATATGTTGATAGAAAGGAATTTGATTTTGTGAGTGATACAAGAAGATGGGAAAGGGGGGGGGAGGGTGTTTCTAATGACATTTAGTCTGATAAAACGTGTAGGTTTTTTAAAGTCCATTGTGCATTCTTCAGTAGATAAAGTCGCCTAGCTACACAATTAACCTCATTCTAGCAGATGAGTTTAGTCGTCACATTTAATTTGATTAAATCCTGCTTCGGTGGCCACATGGTCTAACTTTGTAGACAGAAAGATACCTTGCACTAGAAATAATACATGATGGATCCCTAATACAAAAAGTTGAAACTATTAATTTGAACATTCAATAACGACAGTTAATTTTTATATTTATAAAAGTATATCACAAACGCAAAACATCACATAATGCCAGTAATTGAGCATAACGTTTTATTATAAAAGGTTTAGTTTAGTGTGAATGCACTTTTCGCGTAGCGCATTTATAGGCTATCTTATAGGCTATCTAATCTCAAAATCCATATGTTCCGAGTATTATTAGTGTTTTTCGGCGGCCTATTAGTAAGGAAACGGTAGTTAAGGGATAAACTGACAGTTACTAAATTTACTTCCCTATAAAATCATACGTAAATAAAACATGTTCTTCAATTTGTTGCTTTAAAATATTTCTAAAAGGCGCTTCATACGTCCCTCCGTAAGAAAACCGAGGTACAGTAACCCCATGGCTTCTTTGGTGCTGACTGACAGCTCACAGCTGACTTCTGACAGTCAACATTTAGGTATATACCTAAATTTTGACTGTCAGACGTAACAGCTGCTAAACACATGTTTTTGCAGATCATATGGTTCGGCGTAGGGATACATAATTTGGTCTGGTAATTTTTCAAAGCTTTTAGCTGTCAGTCAGCACTGGGGCTACTGTACAGTCGGTAATCGGACGTCAACCAATCCCCCATTTGACCCGAGTTGTTTATTTTTTCGTATGTTTTATCCCCGAGACTAGAGCAAGAACTTGACTAAATTAATGCTTAGTGGACACTAGCATGGGTTTTCTTGCGTCATCATTGGTTAAAAGATGGTGCGATAGTGTGCTCGGGACCACACTATTGGTCCAATAACCATTCACTATAGTTCTTTCATAACACCTGGAATATAAAAAAAAACTGTCCAAAGTGAGACGCCACTGCAAAAGAGCAACGAACGACCAGCGCTCCAAGCGATCATTCTCACGTGACGTGTGACGGTCCAACTGAAAAGAACAGGACAAGGACATACTTCTGTCTTTCGTCCGTAACTTTTACCTTCTCCCCCCCCTTCCTTCCTCTACGTAGTGACCTTCCACACACAATCACCCAGCCAGGTAGGTATTCAAACATTCAGGTGCGCGTGTCAATTCCGACACTTTACAATGATGGTGGTTATAACAAGAGCGAGCTGAGGGTGGTATTTTGTCGGTTCAAACATCTTCACCTTCCATCGAAGATATTATTATAAATAACATATTTTTGAATTTCAACTTAATGCCTAAGTTAGTACAGTAGTAACCTTATACAATGTATATCACCTACAACCCCAATAATGTGTTTTTTAAACTTATTATTTATTGAACTATTTTATACTGTGAGACTTCACCACTAGTTACTGAAGGTAAAAAAAACTATTCTCTTCCCCCCCAAATACAAATATGAATAAGGCTCTGGCTTATAACACTTAAAAGGCGTGTTCCGTCACACATTCTCTTTACATGCATACGACGGTGCAATCATTTCCCCTCGTGCCCTGTCTTTAGAGCAGCCTAAGTATGAAAGTACGGTATCAGCCAAAAATAACCTCCTCTTGCCCTTAATATTAATAGTTCCCTATTTTAAAATATTTCCCTGCGCTACGCAGACGTTTTCATCCGTTTGGTTTTGAGTTGGAAATTTCCACGGTAGTCTTAAAATAACAATCGTTTAGTTTGTAGGCTGGAGACTGATGTGTAGAGCTCCCGATGGGGTGTTAGGTGAAAACTCTCGTCTCTGTAAAAATAGTGAGGGTGGTGGTGGTGGTGGGTTAAAGGTTAAAGCACGTATACAGATTAAAGCGTATACATTGGGCTAGGGCCACTCTCAGAAGGGGAGCAAATGGGCTAGTTTGCCCCATAGGAAAAGCCCAAACAGCTCTCTTTTAAAACGGCAAGTATTCTCATAGCCAAAATGCATTTGGTTGTTTTAACATTTTCCGAACCCGGGTAGTTTAAGGTGGTGATCAAAGTAAAGATAAGAATAATATACTGTATCTTAGTTTAGTAATGGAAAGGAACTATATTTTTTCGTGCGTATATAGTTATGATATTTTATTTATACATTTAATAAGTCATATTAATTAGTTTGATAAACCCTGTGGTGTTTTGGTCAGTACACTTGGCTACGAGCTTAGGGTCCAGAGTTCGATTCCCGGCTGGTACCTTTGGTATCTTTCCCTTTAGAGGAATAATCCCAATTGTCACCTGGGTTTGGTTAATTAGGCTTAAGTTAGGATAAGACTCACCCCGGTTCCACAACATTATAATAACCATCATCACATCATCTCATTGCGAGTACGACGTGTAGACAACCTCCTGTGTTGCGAAATTCTGTGCCAACAGAGTGGCTAATTGTCTACACATAAGGCGACCGAACTTGGACGTCCAAGTCCCTCCCGGTCAAATATGCCATAAGATACAAAAAAAAAGATTCTTTTGTGGTAAAAGGGGTGCCTTAAAATTCAGTTTCATAAGTCCACTGAATTCTCTGCAGGATTCTGAATTGGCTACACTCACCTTTCTCCATCTTGTCGGGCACTTTCTTGGGTGAGGACAACGTTCTGAAACTCATCTTGAGGTGTAGTTTCCTGACGCCGTCCCTGAGTGTACCCCCTCCCCCGCTGATTGTCGGGGACCCCGGTGTACCCTTCTCCCCCTCCGTGTCCCCTGAAGTCTCACTGGACCTGTCATCCGCCCCCGGGGCGGGTGGCGGCTGTTCGACCGGCGTCGCCATGGTCACCATCTCACATAGACGAGGATTTGGTGGGGAGTGCTCTATTTTATTTGAGTGCGATGCAGGTTAGCCCGATATTATTTCAGGACTCAAGCTAACCTACATCTTCGTTATACAGTTAGAGTTGGTTGAGCAAGTCAATAGTTACAGTAGGTACAGTGTCTTTTTACATTAATTGTATTTAATTATTTGTGAAGTTTAATTCAAATATTTCGACGTGGATTTTGAAACATTTATCGATACATTTTTGCTGTGACTTATGTCCCAGGCTTCTGTTCATTTGTATATTCAATACAAATGTCACTACTAAATAGGTCACACTTTAAAAACTGTTTTTAGACCCTACCGCTAAACGTTGACGACAAAGACCGACTTATTTCCATTTCATAACGAGTGTCGGAAAGTTTCTTATTGTTGTATGAATGTCATTCATTGCGCCACTCCGTATAACTAACATCAATAAGATAAGACCTTAAAAAGCTTTTATCTTAACTTGTCTTCACATGATTATTTTATAGATAGTTATAAATCAACAATAATTAGGTAATTCCCGAACATCTTCGAGTACTTAATAAATAACTACTTGCGTTTGATCCTTGTTTCACATTATAAAATAATTAAAAACCATGTCTTCATCGCATCTTAAATCTGACCATTTACATTACTGAAGCTCTATTATTGCATCACACACACATACGGATTGAGCAACACATTAACCAACACGCCTAACAAAAACGCTGAAAGTTTTGACAGCTGTCAAAATTATCACTATCCCAGCTAAGCCTCGCAGGGAGGGGTGAAATGATGACACAACTAAGATAAACACCGGTAAACTTTACGAATTGGTAAAAAAAAAACAAGCTTTTCATTATTTTGGTCGTGATGTATCGTGTATCCTTGTAATCTACGAAGTTAAACTCTGATTTCCAAACAAATTAAACACATCGACGTGTAAGTTTTCCCTTGACTGATCACATTTGTTTCAACTTCCACAGATTATTACTTTTGACACAACACTTTGCAAACACGACAATGTGACGCACGCGTACATCTTCGGAAGCGTTCCTCTGCCACTACAAGCGCTTCGGGTCTTCTTTTCACGTCCCGAGCTCTGTGTACTTCGCTTCTCTCCACGACCTTCGTTTTCTGCCTCTCTACTCCTAAGCTTCACCTTCTTTCTCTTTTTCACTAAATATCTCTCTCTCTCTCTACCGAAGCGAGAACAACTGACAGCTGCCTCTCTCCACTGCTGCCAACATAGCCACTCTCGTAATCCTTCCTTCCGACCTGTTTTTGTTTTCTGTCTTCTAACAATAGCAAGTTGGTGGAAACTGATGTAGCATTTTGAATGGTTTATTGTTACTATCAGGTGACCTGGTGGTCTAGGGGTAAGGTGTCAGACTTCTATGCTGGCGGCCGGGGTTCAATCCTCGGTCACGGCAAAGATTTATCTGATTACCAAATCCTTCCTTCACCTCTGACAAGACATCTTGTGAATGTGGGGAATGCCAGGCCTCCACCGTGGTTCGGATTCCACGTTAAACTGTAGGTCCTTCATTTCATCTCACAATCACCCTACCATTACACATTAGCGTAAGTGCGTATAACCCGAATGGGTAGTAAGACGCGGTGCTAATAATAATATTGTTACTATCAAATTCTAGATGTACCGTGAAACGTAACAATGTGGATTCGCTATAACGAATTTTATTGGTGAATGAAACATGTTTTCGTACATTTTTATTATAACACACTATTATACAGTATCCACTAGCGCCCAGAGACAGTTTATTTTTTACAATTTCATACACGATGAGTCTATATCTTAGGTGAGGGTAAGGATAGGGGGGGGGGGGGGTTTCCAACCGTCAATTCATCAGTGTGAGAGGGTGAACCCACATTTCACCAATGGTAAATTTTTCGGCCAAGCCAAGAATCGAGCCCAGTTGATAAAAAAAAAATTGTATAAGCCCTCTTCGGTGCCCTCGTTGTCTAACGCGCTACTCTCGCAGTAAACTAGACTGCCGATGACTGGGAGATTGAGGTTCGAATCTCGGTTGGGTGTAGGCCTACCGATGATGGTTTTCCCCAAAATAGTTTCTACACGCTAATGCGGGTACACTTCCTTTAAATATAACCTTCCTACTTCCTAAAATCATCAGCGTAATTTGTAAACAGGAATGATAAAACGAAATTAATTATATAAATAACTGACGTTCCTCTGTAATTTATGGATTTTTTTTTTCCGATTTTGGCCCTTTTTGCCCTTCAGTAACCTACCCTTAATTTTAGGATTAGATACCCAATTCCAAAAACACATCGAAGGGACCCTATGAAAACCCTAGATACCAAGTTTTAGCCCGATCTGTAAAATAGTTTAGGCTCTAGTTGGAGGTACAAACAGACAGACGGTATCGCGAAAACCATATTTTTTTTCTTTCAGGGGGTCATGAAACGTCAACATTCATCAAAATCTTGAGTTCGTTGTTTTTGACGACCACAATACTTTCTCTACGAGGTGTCAAGAGAAAGAAAAAACGAGGAGGGTGATAAGGCCTATGGCTCATTTTGATAGGCCTTAATATATCTACCAGCCCCCACATTTAAAAAATATCGTAAAATATATTTTGACATCAACAACTAATTCAAACAACTATAATCATAAAAAGCGTGAACTAAGGATGATATAGAGTACAAATTTACTTAGCTTACTGTAGTATTATCAAAATTACTTGCGATTGTTTCTGATGGATTGTTATTATTCGAGCCTCCTGCAAAACTGCAAAAACTGCAAAATGCAAAAAACGGAGGCGACACTGGTGACAGTGAGCCGAATACTGAGTGGCCGCACACAGGAATCAACTTGTCTGCACCTGTGGCCGATTCTACACTAGCGGTTAAAACGCGGTGGTTTTGCCGCTAGCCTACGCCCCCAAACTCTTGAATCTACACCTGACTGTCAAAACCAAACTGTTAAACAGCCACTATAACAGATAAAACGCTACTGATTCTACACTAGCGGTTTAAATGCCACGGTTGTTGCTTTCCACTTGTGGAGAATGGTTTAAGAATGGACATTTTACAGACCGGCTGTATTGTAGGACTTATGTTGTAGAAAAAAAATAAAAAAATAAAAAAACTTATCAAAAGAGACGTTGGTGGACTCACCCCCCATTATCGAACCGTCTATCAACAGGACAGTTTCATATTATGTTTATGAATCACAGAATGTACCCAGATAAGTTGTTTTTTGTACTATAGTATGTATGTGGTTTCATTTGATGAACTTGGTTTAGCGAAAAAATATTGCAAAACGTAATACCATCTTGAGGAAGAGTATTATTATTATTATTATTATTATTCCTGGTGAAAGACTTGTTGTGACATTGAGGCACAACTGCCTGTTAACGCCTGGTGTAATTTGATTCGCGTTTCTGCCACTGAGCGGTTTTAACACCTTCAAGTTAGCGGTCAAAACGCTGGTCTAGACAAAAACTTATTTTCTAACTTGATAACAAGGGTTTCATTCAAAGGCGCGGTTTCTAGTGTTTTAACCACTAGTGTAGATTAGGCCTAGTGCTTGTGTATGTGCAGAGTTTGTGTGCGTGCGCGCATTTTAAATACGACTTTTGTTTCTTAGGCATTACTACCCGACAGGCCTTATAACCAGTAGGTACCTTATATTTTAAATCCCATTATAAATACCGATTTTAAATTGAATGAAGTGTTATTTAGGCTTGGCAAACCTCTTGTCTTTTGAAATAAAATAGGAACTTTAAATATGTGGCTAAAAAAACTATTTTGACATTGTGTGCCTTTCTTTTTCTGTTTAAATTCTCAACAGTGTTTTTTTTTAATCACTCAATATCAATAATTTATTTTTTCTATTTTTAATTAAATTATAAAAGAAATTCAACTAGGTTCTAGAGTGAATTATTTAAAAGTTCAGATAAAAGTGCTGAATAAGTACAGCACCTAAAGTTCAATTTTCATAGGAATGTTCTTATCTAACAAAGAAAAAGGGTATTAGATATACGTTCACATATCCATACGTCAATTCATGCGATCTGCAGTCTGCAGCTGTCACTTCTGATAGATAGTACCAATAAATATAAAAGAACACTGACAGAATAGTAAAATGTTATTAATCTTGAGCTTAAAATTGATTCTAAAAGGTACTTCAAATGTTCATTCGTAAGAAATTAAGTTAGGATATTGTTAGCGACATTTTGAGTTTATTTTTTATTTTTCCATTGTAACTTTTTTAACAACACGTTTTACTACTGTTCGGGTTATATCCCTATATAGATACTAATTACTCTAGTTAAATAGGGATGAGGAAGGTTGAATTTAAAAGAAATGTACCCGCATTTGCTTGGATAAAGAGCTGGTAAAACCATTTAGGGAAAATCCCCCTCAGTACGCCTGGCCAGTATTCGAACGTGATCTCCCCATCATCAGAAGTCCAGTCTGTTGTGATAGTGACTGATGCCTTAGGGTTTTATTTTTATGTAAAAATCCCTCTTTAAATAGGCGAAGATCAAAGAATATTCTAATGTACCCCCTAGTACACACTTACATCCAGAACTTAGGTGAGGGGGTTGTTCTCGTCCCCTAAAATCCTTTTTATCTACTAGTCCCCCACTAATTTATCCAAGATTTCACCACTGTATTGTAGACGCTTGTTGGCGCCTTGTTACATGGTCTGTTCTGTATCAAGGTGTTTGTTTAATATAGGAAGCAATAATTACGAACATATAGGTCACTTTAAAAAAAAGTAAATTCACCTTTTTTATTCTTACTCACAAGATATACACATAACATCAACAAAATTTTACAGACATTTAACTTAAATTTAACTTTTGTATGATAAATATCCATACTCACTACTTTGTAGTAAGGTTTCGTTTTGGCAAGTATTGTTTATGCATGTGTTACAAAAAATCACTTTCGGAGCTATCATATTTTATGTTTTCATTGAACTATTAAGTAATGATAATAATCTTCTGAATAAAGACTAAATGTGTTGTTATCCACACTGTGTGTGTCATTATTCTCATGTTATGAAGACAACACATTTAGTTAGAGACTAACGAATGAGTGATCTGCGTGAAATAAGTTTTGATGAAATTAATAAAACTCATGATGCACACAAATTGTTATAAATAACTTTTTTTTCACTTCATCCCAGTATGAAACCAATAATTTGTTTTAATTTAGAATCTACCTTAAAAAATATAGATATATGAATCTCTGTACGAAATAAAAAGTTTAATAGAAAAATGATAACTTGAAGCAGTTTGTTTCATACTGTACTTTTTGAACACTTATTTTGATATTTGAGAAACTATCAATATTAAATAAACCAACCTAATTCAAAGACAAGATGCATTCATTCTGAATTTGAAATGTGTGTTCAACACACATTTTCACTGTTGGCAGGAGAACGTAATTTTAGCTTCAGTCTTTATCTTATTAAAAGAAACATTTCTGGCTTTCATTGAAATACAATTCACAAAATCATCAACATTTCCAAACACATTTTTAAAATACATGTGCGATGAAATGGGAGATCCTTATATTACGTAACGTTTTAATGTTCTAGAACAATGTGGCTCCATGTTACAGAGGTGTAGAACGTATTATACATATTGATTATGTAGGCTGCCAATTGCACAAACAGTAATCAGTGACTTGATCCGATATCAGATGTGAGTTTATCTTCAATGATTATTTCAAACTTCATTTTCAGTTGCACCATTAACAATTAGGACTTGATTGTCGATCAAATAGCTGACCAACCAGTTCGCTACCCTAGAATGTTTGATTTTCCGACCATCATGTTGAATGAATACATAACCTATACGTTTTAATAACTGAATTAATTTTGTCATACCTAGTTAATTGATTAGTAAAAGTAAAGTGTGTGTTTTACATATTTATTTTTAATGTGGCTTATTAAATTATGGTGTATTCAGATTAAATTTTTCCACTCAATAATGAAGTTATAGAGAATTGTTGGGATCCAAAACAGTTATAGGAAAGAAGTTATCTTTATTCAATCATAAAAACAAATCAAATTTAAAATTAAGTTTAGACTAAATAAATTTGTGTTTGTATATTTAGTAATATAACTACATAATTGTTTAAAACATTTTTCTTAAGAAACGTGACCATAATAATTGTGTATATAAATATAATGCAGCCTAAGCTACCAGAGATATGAAGTTTAGGCCTATGTCATAGCCAACCTTAAGTGTGAATTTAGGTAAGTTCACAGTAAGATTTTTCAAATACAATTTTTTTATAGTGATGCCGTGTTTATTTTAATTTATTATTTTATACAATTCTTGGTCTACAATAGATTTGATCTTTGCCGTACGACAGCTGATGGAAAGAAGATGTGAAATTGGGAAATACTTGGTAATGGTATTTATGAATTGGAGAAGGCATATGCTAGCATGGATAGAAATAAAGTTTGGAAAGTGATGGAGGAGGTCGAAGTGGAAAGAGGAGTTGTAATAAGAATGAAAATAATAACAGAAGTTGAGTTAAGATGGAGAGAGGACGGAGTGGTTCCAAATAAAAAATGGAGGGAAGCAGGGGAGTGCCTCTCACCACTACTATTTGTAATGTTAATTGAAATGTTCATGAATAAAGTGGCAGGAAAACTCGGGGAGGAAAGTATGAAAGCCATGATATTTGCTAATGAGGTGGAGAAAAAAGAGGAAGTACAGGAACCGCTACAGGAATGGAATGAAGAAGTGAAAGAGTGTGGAATGAAATTTAGCATGGCAAAGTGGAAGGGATGGTAATGACAAGGACACACTTAAGGTATAGTAAAGCTATGGAGTAATTTGAGGAAAGTACATAACTTAAAATATCTTGGAAGCGTGATTAAGCGAAAGGTGGAAAGTAGGGAGAATCTAATGAGAGTAGGACAGCAGGAAGATTGGTTCTATAGGTGTGTAAGAGATTTGTTATGGAGAAGAGATGTTCCCTTGAAGTGTAAGGAAGTGTTGTACAGGGCGTACTATGTATCCATGGTTACATATGCAGCAGAAACATGGACACTGAATGTAAGAGAGACTAGGAAAGTGGAGGCCATGGGAATGAAGTTTGTGAGGAGCATGTTAGCTGACACGAGGAGAAACAAGATTAGGAATAAAGTTACCTGGGAAAGAGTGGGGTACAGGGAGTTCATGAGATAGTAGAGGAAGCAAGACTGAGATGATATGGCATATAATGAGGATGTAGAAAGAGAAGGAGAGCATGCCAAAGAAGAGGATGAAAATGAATAAATGTAGGAAAAGACCATACGAAAGGCCAAGAAATAGTTGGGAGGAGCAGATAATAGAAAGTGTGCAAGTCAAAGGAGGCGAATGGAGGAAATTAGAGGAGGAAGAGTTGTGGAAGGATAGATACAAATGGAGGTATTTTACTTAACTGACCCTGCCACAGTCTGGAAACAATTGATGATGATGATGAAGAAGAAGTATTCAGATTATTGGAGATTTTGATCACTAACTAACATTTTGCAATTATATTGATCAAGTGTTAACAATCCAATGCAAATAAGTATCGGTTTTTCTTACATTACAATGTTAAAAATAATATAGTTGAAACCTATTTTGTGTTATAGCAATGCTGACTAAAAATTGCAGACATTTTGTGCGTCTAATTATTTGCACCTGAGTCTTATTGATTATAGGTAACTATTAAAGGCACTGCTTACTTGAAGGGAAACATCCTTGAATTTCTGTATTTCCTAGGGAAATAGTAGTTCTGAAGATTCAAAACAAACACAAATTTTCTTAGGATTTTCATTTGTGACACTGTTAAAATGTAATCTTAAAAACTTGACCACGGCTTGAAGTGACCATAATCCCTAGATACAAAAACGGAAGGGGGAGGGAAGGGTGGAGATGAATCCTGTTTTACTACCTACAAATATTTAACGTACAATAATCCTTCACAGCACCAACAGTAAAACTTTTAAGTTGATGTAGAAGGGAACTTCATTTAATCATGCTCGTACCATGAGTATTTTTCAGACAATTTTACTTTAAGACCCTTGGCCTTGTCAAGTGCAAGTCTAAAACCTATTTTGCGGGATGGTGTGTGGGAGGGTGAAAGGCGTGGCGTGGCTTCACAACCGACCAAAGAATCCATCCGCGCCGACAGAAACAGAAGGATCACAGAAAACGTATATAGCGCTAGTTATTGGACAGGTCTTGCGGAAAAACCACACGTTTGGAAATATCAGTTTTCTCAATAACGAGTGAAATTTTTATGTTAATATTTTCAACACGCCTTCTAAGATAATGTATCGATGTTTATTAATTGATACATTTTCTTATTTTTTTGTTATGAAACCGGCAGTTTTCTATTGATAAAGTCAATTTTATCGATGTTTGATCACTTTTAAAACTATAGAGGAGGTGTGTATATTAAAAGTATAACTTAATCAACATATTTCTATTTTTGAGAAAACCGTTTCCGAAAAGAAAATTGCAGAGCAATCAAAATTCTTGAAGATAACCGTTTGTTCCCATGGTTCTGCATTTACACGTCAAATGAAAAGGGCCAATCGCCTTAAGGAACACATCTTAAAAATTGAGTCTTAAAACTGTCAAAAATGTAAAATAAAACTTAGGAGTATGTGACATGCCTATGCTGCAACTGATAAGTACAAATAACAAAAACAGCGCTACGCTGCAAGTGTTGCAAACGCATTTTTTTTCTCTGAATAATTAATTGACCTTAAAGTTACACTAATTATTTAATGGGCAATCTTTGATATTGATCAACCAATGGCTACGAGAATGATTGATATCTTCATTATCATCCATTGATACAGACTTGTTATTGGTTATGATTGACCAATATTTAAGCATATTTTAGTTTTTTAATAAAAAACTGTAAAAAATTACATTAAAAAGATATGGGACAGCCGGGACATAGGGGGAAAAGGTACTTTCCCATTCAAAATAAGATGTATGATCTGCCTAACCATCCTTCGATGACTTTACTAAAATGTTTTTCGATACTATCTTATATAGATGTTAGAAATTAGCCTACACCGGTGGTCACGTGGCTCAAAATGGGTCAGGCTCATAATAGACCAGCTTTCCTTGTGACAGGAGAGCTCAATCCTTTTCAAATTTTGATATTTTTCAAACTGAATTCATCCCCGTGGTTCTAGCCTGCGAGCTAATGTGGGTGCAGTTCCTCTACATTAAGCCGTCCTCATCCCTAGCATACTAGCGTAACTAAAACATATGCAAATAGCCTGAAGAGAAGTGAGACGTGATAGTAAAAATATATAATAATCGAGGTTTGATTAGATAGCGTCACGTAACATAAGGATCTCTCCCAAGGAGTACCGGGACTGAATCTCCCGGTCGTGCCAATATTGTCCACAGTCACTCAACACACTCGGACAGGTATTCTTTCCTCTACCCTCTGAAGGGACCCTCGTCGTATTCGTACTCTTCCTCTTCCCTGACGGGCTGGTAGTTCCTCTGAGGGGGGCTAGGTGTGGTGAGGAAAGGCCTCCTCTGCTGCAAGGGGATGTTAACCTCCTCCGGCGAGTGGAACACCTGGTTGGGGGACTGCTGGCGCAACTGCGAGGGTGTCACGAACTGCTGCTGAGGCCTCAGAGACGTCTGAAACTGCACCGGTTTGGCGCGAGGTGGCGCTGCCGTCGCGATCTGTAACTGGTTGTAGTTCTGAAGGAGCCACACAGAATAGCACCGAGGATGTAGTTATTGTTTGGGTCTCAAGGTGACACGACACAACTGAGGTCATTGGCGTCATAGACACAAATAGCAACTTAGAAAAATGCATTTAAAAAAATGTATTCTTATTTTGAAACTTATAAACATGATAAACCGGCCATCAGTCCGATTTTATAACACGTAGCCTTTTGAAAGGCCTTTTTTAAAAATTACAAGACCACTACTATTTTATAGAATTCTCGTGGTTTAAAAGGCCTTCCATATGTTATTCTTAAGAAAATTGAGCTATAGCTAGGAGAGGCTAGGGGCGCGAGTGTCGAATCCACTTTAAAAATTGTCTATCTATGGGCGGCGTGAGGAAAGCGGTGAACCCCCTCACTTTTATGTAATAGTTATTACTGTACTTCTTTATTTAGAATGTTTAGTTTTGTTTTTATTACTTGTTTCAAAATAGTCATCTTCCATGAGAATCCAAAATGGTTGGTTTGGCAATGTTGACTCCGTTTGGGAAATTTGTCCACGTTGAAAATTCAGTAATAGAGTTATTTATTTAAGAATGAATAGACATTTAAAAGAAATAATAGCTTTCTCCACGCAAATGGAGGTAAATTGCGTAAAATTCACTTTAATCACCCATTAATCAATAATACAATAGCGTAATTAATATAAATTAATATAACCCAAACGAGTAGCAAGTAAAACACTATGAAGTAAGAAAATTTTGTGTTTATTTTCACCGTGTCTTACCCCTCGTTCAGTTCAGGTTACCCGCATTTAACTACACTAATAGATTAGGGACGAGGAAGGTATAATTAAAAGGGAATGTACCCACGTTTGCCTATACAAAGAGCGGAAAACTTTTTTTCAAACACCTTCAGCTGGCAGGTATTTGAACCCTCACCTCCCCGCAAACCTAATATTACAATACTTTCTCAATGCTTCTTATCGGAAAGTAACATTTATAGAAAATAATAAATATATTTTACCCTCAAAATGTTTCTAAGTTAATGACCGAGGAAGTGATGTTTTGTGTTAACTCAACCTTTTGGCATTTCACCTGTCTGTTTGTTTCGCGATAACTGCCAAATGTGTGGGCCGATTAGAACTAAAATTTTGAACCTAGGCCAAAAGACGTATGTGTATGGGTTTATTTATTTTTAATTTTGACATAGCTTGATAAACTAATGTCTGAAGGTGGGAGTTTAGGGAACGCGAGTTAAAGGAAGTATTTTTGGGAGTTTTTATTAAAAAAAATTGTTTGGTCAAAATAAATCAAATATTTCTTCAGTAAAAACATAGAGTTTAATTTTATTCAAATGGTGATATCAACATACGAGTATTTGTTTAATATCTTTGAAGGGTGTTCTGAGATTTGATGACAACTTTTTCTCTTAATTTAAAAGTTTCCCATCTAATGCCGCTATGCGCATGACAGATATTCAACAAATGTTGATATCACTACGTGAAGAAAATTAAACTCTTATATTTCTACTGAAGTAGTATTTTATTTATTTAAAAAAAAAATCTTCGTCATCAAAACTGAAAAAACATATTTTCTGGCGTTTCCTACCACTCCACTTCAAGCAACGTGAAAAACTTTACTCTATATGAATATAAACTACTTTAAAAATATTTATTTGAGATATTTCACGTGGATTTTCTGAACCGATATTATTATATTAGTACACGACTTATAAACTAACTTAAATCTAGAATATACACAAAATTATAGTACTATTGAATACATTATTAATTTGTTTTCTATATATCTTTTCGTTAGTGAAAATACCAACTTTAAGCCCAACGAGAAAGTATCTAGGAGATACAGAATTTCAGCTTGAAATTCAAAGAAAAATCTTAACATTATAGTAACGATAACATGAAGGCAACAAGGTCTACTGCTTAAGAATTACGAGTTAAATTTCATTTTGGAAAGAGTACTCTAAAATTAAAGTGTTTTATAACCAACCTGTATGGGACCCTCTGCACGGCAGGGGCCCTCTGGATGGGCTGGTCTGGTCTGTCCTCCCCTTCCTCGTAATACGTCTCGGGATAGTACCTCTCCGAGTACCTCAGGCTGACGTTGATATTGTTCTGGGCTTCCTCGGCGTTGACCGGTTTGTACAGGTAGTCGTTGACGAAATGGTACTGGGAAGATTGCTTGCAGATGTTTTCTCCACTGGGAGGCATGCAGATCAGATGCACCTGATATCCGACACAAAATTAATTTGAGTTAGTCAAACTGGGGAAGGGGGGGAGTAAGAGGGGGGATTAGCAGGAAACCCTCACTTTTGGGTTTACATGGCTTGGGGTTTGTGAGATTTGAAATACATTCATAAACTTTAAAGTGAATGGAAGGGAATTCGAGTTAAGATAATTATGTACTTTTTTGCCCTTTGAAAAAAAAGTTTTGGGTCATAATACATAAAATATTGCTTCAATAATTGCACTTAGTTCAATTTATACGTATTATTATCTCAAATGTTCTTGAATTATTATAATGCATATCGTAATATTTGACCAAAAATCTTTTTAAACGAAAAGAGAAAATCCTGTTCAAATTACGTGATGACCGTGATAGATATAAAAAAAACTGTTGAAATTACTATGTGTAGAAAATTAAAACTAAATTCATCTACTGAAGAAAATTTTGATTTAATTAATAGAAAACCCACTGATCTTAATTCACGTTTATTTTCATCATAATATCTTAAAATTACTAGTAATTGTCGTCCCCAGGAGAAACCTAAGTCAACTTTCTTCCAGGTACAAGTCACAGGGTTTATAGTAAATCTCAGCGACAGTTAAGATATTTGGTGAATTTTTGTGCAAATCTACTGTTCAGAAAACTTTTTAGAGACTTCGAACATTTTTGTCATAAAATCGGGAACACTAATATAATTATTAGCTTTCTTAATCCATTTATCAACGTAAATTTAAATAGATTTTGGTGTGCGTTTACTCTCCTATGGAAGACATCAAGTTATGTGTGAACTGAAGGTTAAATTTTTTTTTACATACATATAGTTTCCTTCCTATTTATTTTATTTTTTAATTTGTAAGTTTAATACAGGGGTTATCAATGGATTAATCTATGAGGGGTGATGAGGAGTTTAGGTAATAAGAAGTTCACTCGTATTAACAAAGAGATGAGAAGGGATGGGATGGGAAAACTACAGTAACAAGTCACGAGAAGAAAACTATCCCTTATATAGCCAGCTGAGATTCGAACCTCAACGTCTCTGTCATCAGTGATACAGTCTACGTCACGCAAGTTTGATGACTATAGGTATTTACTTTTTTTAAAGGGTATTTAACGTGCACACTCTGAATTTAATGATTATTTAAGCACGTAACTTAAAAACTAACTTAATTCTAATAACTCTACTGCCCTCTACCGTTAATCATCACTGTGAAAGGGGGAGCCCCAATATCCCCTATGATAATTGCTTCAACCATGCAGGAAATCAATACCGAGACCCCTAACTCAGAAAATGGCATACCATCTGTTATAAGATCTCAAACTACCCTTAAAAAAGGGCGTAGTTAGTAAGGATTTGCCTCCCGGTTTGGCGTCAAAAAGTGTGCGCAGAACTTTCGACTATCACCGTTACCTGGTGGAACAGGAAGCCTTCAGGGCAGACCCACGAGTGTTTGGCATTGTCTTGGCAGTAGTGGAACACTTCGCAGTTGAGACCTTCGTCGGCGTAGTATCCCGTATTCTTGGTGGTACAGTCGAACTTGGACTGGGGCAACAGCACGCTCAGCCGGTCAGGCTTTTCTTCCTCCAGTTCTTCCTCCAAGAGTTCTTCCTGTCCCTTTATACACACAACACCCCTTGGATTCAGATAAAGGATCTACTTCATTGGGTTCTGTGCTTGAACCCAACGTTGAACACTGGTTTAATAAGAGACTTGCCATGAAAGTATGAGAAACTATATTAAAAAAGTTTTAGAAAATTTGCAATAAATATGGTTTCAAATGGATTAAATGCGTAGAAACAATTCAATTGGTGTAATCGATAGAATCAAGTCCCCAGATTCCAAATATATCTAGTTCAATTTTATGGCCCACCGTTCGACCATGTGAGGCCAAAATTATAATTAGGTCAATAGTAACAAATTACTTCTTTTCCCTAATTAACTATGGTCTCGCTTCTGAGCTATTAAACATCTATGACAATCAATCCATCCCTTCTTATGGGTGCTGCTACATGGGAGATCACTGAGAAGAGTTGTACGCCTTTAGAAATCACGTACTAAATCTGTGAAGTGACTTGATATTTTTAATATTGCTTTCCCCAAAATGTTGGTGAAAGTTCTGACCAGTTAAAAAGTTTACATTTTAAATTTGAAGTATTTAAGAAAAAGTGTGATAGCACACATAAAACCCTATAAAACAATCCCACATTATCTTAAATCTTTTTTTAGTGACTCTAACAAAACATGAGTTTATTTGATAAGAGGAAGGCTAGATCTGGGGTCTAACCTTTGTCTTTAATCTTAGAAGTTCAAATTATTGCGAAAAGCTTTATTGATTTTTTTTGTTAAACTCGAAATTTAAACTTTTAACTCGCTAGAAACTTGATGATAGCTTTCGCCTAAATTTTGTTGAAAACTATATTTTAAAAATGTCAAAGAACTTCTTGAATAATGTGGGGTTTCTAATCGTCTGCAATGCGTCTCGGTTCTATACCATGTGACACCCTTAAGGTGGAATAGAAGGGAAGGTAGCTAGCTAGCTAGCTCAAGGCCTGTATTTGTAAAGTTTTCACTAAAAAAACTGTAGATGCATTTTGTTTAATTTTCTACCCACGCAGAGACCTGAAATTTAAAAATTAGTATTCCCTGTCATGAAAATGTGTGTACCTTGAAGCCAGAGTTCTAAAATTTGGATTTGATTTTTTTAAATTGATTAAAAACTGGGTCGAAATAAATAAATTGAAGATTTTTTCTTCTATTTGAAGAAAATAAAAGCATTGCCAGGAGTAAAGGTAACCACGTAATCAATTGCGTGTTTACCATGGGCAGTGCCGGGTACTTCTGCCAGTTCATAGTAAAATAATGAAATAAAAAATACCCATAAATGTTTAAAATGTAGCGCATGAGTTAATATTTTTATTAAAACGAAACCAAAATTTCAAATTGATTCAAAAAAAATACCGAGAGTCCCATTTCCTAAGAAAATATTTGATCTACTCGTATGTAATATTATATACATCAAATTTAAAAAATATTCAATAGCATCACTTAATAAATGCTTTATTCCATTATTTATTCTGCTTATTTTAATTCTTCTATTATAATAATATGGATTGAAGAGAGTGAATTTTAAGTAAATTTACCATAGCTTCCTATGAAAAGAATGACAAACCTACAACAACAACAACAATAATAATAAAACCTGTCCAGAAGTTGACCCATGGTCCCAAATTCAAGCAGACTGTTCTGAGATAACTTATCTAGTCACTAGCTGTAATAAGTATTGAGTGCTCTCTACGATGTAGTCCTAAACAAATTTTCACATTTACCTCTTCCTATAATAATAATAATAATATATAATAATAATAATATGACACATTCCAAAAACAAACAAATAAATATTGTTCGAGAAATAAAAACCTCCGGACATTTTTCTTCCTAAATAGTTATCTAAGTCTTTACAGATTGTTTTTATTTTAAGTGTTTCAACGTTTTACAGTTGTTTAGAAAG
The DNA here is from genome assembly GCA_039000515.1 of Timema cristinae. Taxonomy (NCBI): domain Eukaryota; kingdom Metazoa; phylum Arthropoda; class Insecta; order Phasmatodea; family Timematidae; genus Timema; species Timema cristinae. The sequence goes on from JBCFYV010011172.1 coordinate 115,933,686, forward strand.
TAGAAACCGCAGAAACGCGTCGTAAAAACAAAACTACATGATTAATCACGCCTTAGCACTGACTGTCACGTTCAAGGACATTTTTTTGGGTTAAGTTTTTTTCTTTTACCAAAATATAGCTTCGACTATTTCTGGCAAATCATCTCTTAAGTGTATCTTGGGAATAACCAGCTGCGTTAAGGAAATAATTTTGACATCCTCATTTAAGCTACCTTTTGAAGCTCAAGAAAGTAAAAGTATTTTTCTAATTGCTTTATAATGAGATTATTGTATTGAATATCCTAAAAATGTTCCTTTCTTGTTTAAGAAATAAAACCCATTTAAAACTTATAAAAACAATTACTTTACTTGGGAGATAATAATTTCAACCATAGTTTTTTTTAAATTTTGAGTTAGTATAGTTGGATGTTTTTGTTTTTTTATTTATGGGTTACTTTATTAATGTATTTACTATAGAACATTACTAAACATAAAAATTATGAATAGTAACTATGTCACGAATTACTTCAGTGATTCCATTATTTGATTTGTTCTCGTATCAGCAATCATGATCCCTCGTGACGTACACTGCCACCCGCGTTACTTTATTGGTAAGCGTGCGGCCTAGATCTAGGGCGTTAGATATGAACCAGCTTTTATATTATATATATATATATATATATTAATAAATGAATTATGTTTATCCGTTTTATAAATTAGAAATATATGTTTGGGAGTGTTTTATTTGTAGTTGCTTGTGGCATAATCCCCCAACAGGATACGGTAAGGATATTTTTAAAACATTAAAAGGTATATTAGTTTTTATTTGTCAATAAGCGAGAATAATCACCTTAATATTTAATTAAAACATTCAATTATATCTAATTTAAATTAATGTTCAAATATTTAAAAAACTATATTAATAATATGAAGAGCTAATGTTTCACAACACTGTAAAAATATTGTCAAATGTATATTTTATCCATAAAATAATGATAACATGGCCATAATTTGATTTCTTTGTAACCAGTTTGTAAGTTAATGAGTTTAATTAATCATTAAGCTGTTTATCTATTTAACGTATGTTTGAAATCATTATTGTTTTAGTGAACTAAATTTAGTTAAATAAACAAATATTTATATTTTGCTTTTTAAAAACTAATTTAACTATAATTTTATGTCACGACATTTAACTATCCGAAGTCACATAATATCTTTCCCGCACAGCCCTAGTTCTATTTGGTGTGTGTGTGTTACAAAATTTATTAATCATAAACTATATTCTCAGACTTACTCTTATAATTTAGAGATGGGGAAGGTAGAATTTTATTTGAAATATATTCCGTGTCTGGGTGAAGGAAGAGTAAATAATTATTAATGGAAAAGCCACCTTATTATACCCGATCAGGATATGAACCTCTATCTCCCCATCACCAATAAACCAGACAATACGAGTTTGATGCACTGCTTCACATGTTCACCAATGCGAGTCTCAGGTCAGTTCCTTGATAAAAATTCAGAGGTTCCGGTTTGATCCCCGGTGTTTATAATTAATGTTTTTAAGCAGTGGGTCTAGAACGGGGTTAAACTTAGCCTCGTGAGGTGAAAAGGGGAACTTTGAGGGAAGATGTGTGGCTAGAAAACTGAGATTAATGGCAGGAGTTTTAATGGAGTTTCAATCTTTGCCTTATTACTAGGCAAGTTTATTCCAAAAATATGGACAGAGCATTTATCTCACGTATATTATCTAAATACTAGCACGTCTTTGTCAGAATATAATTTGTTTCGAAATGAGAACAAATTACATTTCAACACTGTTCCGTTTGTAACCATACAAATTGACATTTAAACCGCATACAAGCTTGTCCTTAAACTTTTGTGCCCGATTTCCTTCTAACCCGCGCGTCTGGTTTGATGTCGGCGTTATCTGTGAAACCTTTCCCTACGATTAACTTTTATAAGGTAGTTAAATACAAGCGAGGTTTAAACGGTCTGTGTCCTAGTTGTTTAAAACATTCTATTTGTTGGCTTGGCTGTAATGGCGTGAGGATTGAAGAGATGGCTGTGGTTTGGTAATAACACATCGGACGGTTAGGTCACTTTCCATTGTAGAAGGATACAAAACTTCATAATGTCAAAGGGTTATGTGTCAAGTGTAAGTAACGCGAGAAAAGGCAATGTTTTAGCACTGTTTTTTATATGTTTTTTTTTGCCTAAATAAATAAATTTCAGTAGAAACATAGAGTTTAATTTTCTTCACATGGTAACCTTAACAGTTTTTGAATATCTGTCAAGGGTATCCTGGAATTTAATGACAATTTTTTCTAATAATTTAAAAAGTTTCTCATCAAATGCTAATATACTCATTACAGATATTCAACAACAGTTTATATCACCATGTGAAGAATCTTTCTACTTCTTTCTACTGAATAAATATTTGTTTTATTTTGAATAAAAAATTTTTTATGTAAAAATTGCTAAAATACTGACCTTTTATCGCGTCCCCTAGACTTACACCTTAATTAAAAAAACAAACTTATTTTGATCGGATGACAAACTAATAACTGTTATGTGGACCTTTAGCCTGCCAGCAGGCGGATTTATCGGAAGGGCAACAAAGGCTAGCCCCCATGGCCTTGGCAGTCTGTTTTAATAAACATAATATTTTTAATAATGTATAAAAATTAGCTTCGGTCATTTTTGGATAGAAAACTTATGAATAAAATAAAAAAAAAGTTTTATTTCAAAAGTTTCGAGATTATTTTCTGTCCTCATCAAGTTTAACTACAAAACAATCGAAATGGATATTCAATACTTTGGTTTTAAACAAATATAATTTATTGTGATGACAATGTTTATTTATTTAAATAATATGTTCAAAATTAAGATTTAACATTTAGTTTTGTTAAGAAAAAATGCTAATGTAAAAAGTTGAAAAAAAATGTTTAATGCTGTGGCCTACACATTCTTACAGCTCTGGGGCCTCCATAAATATACATTTTCTCCTGTTTGACAGGTCTAAAATATAATAACTGCTGTTAATTGCTGTGTGTGTATGTGTGCACTGCGCCTTACACCTCCATGCTTCGACTTTACTATACTACTGAGTCAGGGATGTAGAAGCTAAAGTTTTAGAGGAAATATGCCCACATCTGTGTGGAGTAAAGAAGGGTAAAACATTCAGTAAAACCTAAGCTCATCACACCAAGCTGAGATTAGAACCCTGACCTACCCGTCAACAGCAAACCAGAATAGGTGAGCTTGACGCCTTTGTCCGCGTACCCAAGGATGAAGTTTGTTTTTAGCACCATGTGCTTACTACCTGTTCGGGTTGTACGCCTATATACTAATTACGATAATGTATTATATATGAGAAAAGTTGAATTCAGATGAATTGTACCCACATTTGCTTGGAGGGGCGCTGATTACTATTTGTAAAATTGAACATTATATTCCATTAACACTACCCGACAGGCATTGGAGTCGAAAATAATTTTAAGTGTGAGTATTTCTTTTTAATTACCTAGATGAAGAACATATTTTCCTGCCAGATGGGATATGTGTGAAAGCTCATTTATAATTTAATAAAATGAACGCCTATTTTATTTCAACCTCAGCCTCTGTACTTAATACCTCGCAGTAAGGTCAGTTACCAGTCTATTCGCCTTAATTACAGAAAGTAAAAAAAAAAGTAATGATTTATTTATAAAGGAAAGATTTTTCACAACACTTTTAGCACACTAATGGGCACGTGCTATATGGTGTCAGACTCGTAATATTCTGAATTTCCCGTGTCGGAGATGTTGAGGTTCGATCCTTTGACGAGGGCACTGGGGAGGCCGGTTTTACAAATGGGATCACCATTTGGGTTATATCATCTTCTCTCCACGTTACTGTGGGTGCACTTACTTGATAAAACCCTCATCATCCTAACCTCTTAAATTAAGTTTGTACGCCATTTAACCTAAAAACAAAATTTGGCACCAACTTATTTAATATCTCACAAACACACAGATATTATACTATTATAATTATCATCAGGGATCGAATAAAGATATTTATAGACCTGTAGTTGGTCCCCCTGACCGATAGGCTAAAAGGGTGTAGAAGGAGGTGTTTTACGTTTCTCGTATCATTTACCTGAGGCAAAGGTCCTCGACCTGGAGGGGGTGGTGGTCCCGGTCTGCGCACCTGGGGTTGCTGGGGGTTACCCCTCACGGGGAGGGCGTTCTGGTAGTCCCCGACTGAGTCTTGGGGCGCTCGGGGCGGTACACCAGCTGAAAACACATACATGCATCATTATTCTCCCCCTTACAGACACACTGTGTGTTAAAAACAAAACACACGTGGCCAGCAACGACAACTTGGAATTTTACAGAAAGTATTTTTATTAGCGATGTTAACTTTAACAACTGAGCTAATACAAATTGTAGTAGCCAAATCAAATCAACAAAGATTTGCAGAAACATTTTGGGTAGGGTATGAGGTACAGAGTGGAATGGGGGGGGGGAGGTTGTAGGGGTGAAAAGGGTAGGGCTACAAGTGTGAAAATGTTGCTGAAACTGTATAATGAACTATAAATGAAGTTTCGTAAGAAAGGAGTCTCCATGACCTACCTCGTCAAACGTTTAAACATTGGGTGTCTCTGGAAGCTAGAACTATGTTTGCATGGTAATTAGTTTCTCATGGTTAAAACAATTTTTTTTCATTCTCCGCAAAAACTCCATAGCATCAGCCCGCAATCAAGCCATACCAGCCACGCGGCCGCCGTCTGTTATTGAGGATAGTGCCAACCTTTGCGAACAGAGGGTGCCACGTGGTCAGCACAATGAACCACTGGCCATTAATCTCACTTCTATAGACCGGAACCACTACTCTTTGATTGAATTATCTCCTCATTTGTCCTCATGAGGCTAAGTTAGCACCGTTAAAGACTCACTCTTTCATAGAAAAATCTGGAAGCGCTGGGGATCGAACCCGGGACCTTTGGATATTTAGCCAGGAACTCTACCCCTAGGGCCTAGGCCATAAAGGCAGTCTCACAATTTACAATGTACTTATAAAATAAATATTACATGCATAAATAAGTTAGTGATAAATATTTCTACTTTAAGCTTAAGGTAGTAATTTATCTTTGAATTTAGATGGGTACAAATCACATTATTTACCGGCCAATCAGAATTCTGGTAGGTACATGTACTTAAAGTTGCTAAATGTTTATAACATTATAGCTTCTCAGGGCATAGTTCTTCCTACCTGCTGCGCAGGTTGCTGCTGTCTGGTGACGAGCAGGGGTGACGGGGTCACAGTGTTGCGACTCAAACCCTCATCTTCTTCCTCGTCGGCCGGGGAGGAGCGGAACCCTTGAGGGGGTCCGAACCTCTGAGGGCCGGGGCTCCTGGCCTGTTGCTGATAGAAGGCGCTTTGTCTCTTCTCGCGTTCCTCGTCGTAATCGTCGGCCGTCACCAGAGTCACGACGACTGCGATCACTATCACGAGCAGCTTCATACTGCGGACAAGGAGGGGTTTTTACGTCGGGGTCGAAGCTTTGCTGTCTTTCTTTGTAAGCAAGCTGAAGGAGGAGGGAGAGAATAATAATAGAAGGCAGCGTCTTATTTTTATATATATAAAATTGCAAATAAAAATGGGAGGCAGCCTGTATTTTTTTTAAGTTAGCTGAGAGGGAAAAGGGGGGGGGGATAATGGGGTGGCAGTTTGTCCATCTTTGTAAGAAAGCTGAGGGAGAGGGTGGGGTGCGAAAAAATAATGGACAAGCGGGGGAGGGAGGCAGTTTGTCCATCTTTGTAAGCGAGCTGAGCAAAGAGGGGACAAAAAATAATAGGGGGCAGCTTGTCTTTCTTTGCGAATGAGCTGAGCAAGAGTATGGGAAGCGAAATATATTTGGGGGCAGTTCAAAACGTGCATTTTAAATATGTTTCCGCCATTTAAAATCATACCTCTTAGGGCATTTAATTAACACTTTTTATGCTAAACACCAGTATGATACTGTCCGATTATAATAATAAGAACCTTATCTGACAGCTATAAAAATATATTAGATCTACTTTCAAGTATCCATACCTCAAGTCATTTGATCTACATTTGTCAATTTTTTAGATAGTATAAATACCTATAAATAAAACTAACAATACAGTATAATGTTATTAATTTGGTCCGCAAAAAATATGTTGTTATTTTATAAAATACCCTTCTTATGAAAATTGAACTGTATCAGCTCACAGCTAATAAACTATTTTGTCTTAGCACAATACGTTTAATAGGTTGTTTAACCCCACGGATAACACCCAAGATAGATAATATAGCTCGAATCAGATGACGAGGATTGCCAGGCCCGCCCTTAGCAGACCTGGAGCTCTGGGAAAACTTAGTTTGTGGGGTCCTGAGTTAATTGCCCCCCTCACCCACCCCCAATCCCGAAAGATTTGTCAGCACCTCGTCTTTCTATTAGTTACTCTTGTCAAGAACAAACCTTCCGAACTGCCATTTGCAGCCAAACCTCATTTCTAAATAACAATAAACGTGTTGGTTGAAGCAATTAACAAACAAAATGCAAACATTACTTTCTGGTGGTTTGCCTAAATATGGAGGCTATTATACAAGTGCAAAAGCAAAAATTTCCCATCCCGGCTAGTCCCCCCCCCCTCTTTCCCCTAAGCAGGTGCGAGGCCCCAAAATCACGGGGTTCTCTACGGCCGCATCGTTCACACACCCCTAAGGGTGGCCCTGAGGATTGGTAACAAAGCGGGTGATAAATTTTAGAATACTTTAATTACAGTAAGTAATGAAGTAAAATGTTATAATTAATGTATTTATATTTTGACAAAATAAAAATTGGTTTGGTCTCACCATAAACATTGATGAAAACCCCTACGTAATATGGATTCTGACCCCCCACCCTATCCTCTGGTAATAAAATGTAAGGAAATGTTACGCCCCTCTTCCCCAAAACCTTTACCTTATTTAAGAACGACCCCTTATATAAATATGGCGATAGCCTGGAGGGAATTAAGGTGTAGAGACTGGGGAATAGTTTCCTCCTGTCTCTGTGGCCTGGTTTCAACATTGCTCTGTCACATACCCTTGACATACCACCGCCTGATTCATACCTTGCTCGCGGGTCACAGAAACAAGATCAAACCTTTGCGTGTTGTAACAGCGGCTTGTTAGACATTCCGTGACCGTTTAACAGGTAACCCGAGGGAGAGAAGGGGAGTGGGGTAAGGAACCTGTTGTCCCTCTGTACGTATTGCACAAGATGCAAGCTGTATGACGTCACAGACAATGGTCAATGAACTCTGAACGAGTCCTATTTAGATACGTGCAAGTAGTCACAGTTTACAAACATATAAAAAATAAAAACCCTGAGAAAGTAGTAGTGTTTGCACTCATGTAACTGGTTCAACTGTTTCAGACAAACAAACATGACTGAAAAAATGAATGAAAACATAACCGATACTGTTCCCTGTCCCTTTGTTTCACGCTGTCGGTTCCAGGCGCGATAACAAAACGGTTACGGAGAGATGAGTGGTTCTGGTTGAACTAGAAGATTTATTTATGACCATACATACAATGAAATAACACATTCATAAAAACTTCATTGATAATTTTTGGCAAGAAATTTCAAATTAAATGAATGTAACAGGTGGGTGTTATATTATATTGTAATAACTTATTGATATTTTGTCATTTTATCCTAACAATTGTAAAATATAAGATGAGATATATTATTAATACCATATTTTATTTTAATTTAATATTTTAATTTTAATTTGAAATAAGTTGAACCCTATTATATCTCTTGAATTCAAACCTCGAATCCAAATTTGTACTCTAGAATCTTAACAACTGCATAGTTTAATGATGGATTAAATAGCCCAGCAACATTATACTTGTCGATTTCGGTTATAGCCACATCCAAATATCATATTATTTAAATTGAAAAATCACACTTAGACTTGGGTTCAACCCTCGTGTCCAGGCGTCATTTTTAAATTTAGAGAATATGTGCAGTCTGCAGCTGATATTTCCGCACGTCCATCACGGACTATGCCATAAAACTTGAGTGGATAGTAAAGCTGAGCACGGGACGATTCCAGTGGTTACAGCATTGACGTACTAAGCCAAAGGTACCGGATTCATATCCAGGTTTCATTTTTCAATACAGAATATATTATTATATTTAGATGCGGCTATAACCGTAATTAACAAATATAATAGCTTAGTTATTTAATCCATGATAAAAAGTTTAAGCTAAAGTGAAATTATTTAAAATCTAATTATAAATAAATTAAGGCTTGTTGTCACTCACAAATACTATTTGTTTGTCTTGTATATTACGCCATAAACAACAAATATAAAGCTTTTATAAAAAAATAATTATATTAATACAATTTTTTACTTTTTTGTGATTTTTTCACTCTCCAACAATACAAGTCTATATAATTCCTTCTACCAATTTTTTAGAAAATGTAATTTGATGTCAAGGTTTTATAACTGTATTGGAGATAGTCTTTTATGAATTTTACGAATCTCGAATCTCTTGACTATAGTATAATTCGAGTATTTGAGCTTCGCATCTTTAATTTTTATTAAGAAAACCATTTCAAAAATTCAAAAATTAATTATTCGTCTTCAAAAGAAAAGGTATGGCCTGGATATTTTGAGCCTACTCTCGACGTGTGGTCAGATCCTCGCCTGAAGGTGCCAGAGCAAGTAGGCCTATATCTTTGTGTGAGGTCAGTGCCTGCCTGCTCCAGATACGTGGGGAGGGGGAATGACTGGGTTGGGCTCTCCTGATGAAAGAGAAAGTGATCGGTGTTCGGTCAGCCAGGAAGCGGAGCGATAATGGAATATCGCGTCATGGACCAGCGGGTCTTGTTGGTGTGGGCGCCCTACGACAGTCGCCCGCTACCTTTCCCTTCATGGGCACCAAGATGCTCAAATAATGCTAAGAAGAGCTATGGACCAATTTTCAAAGGAAGGGCCTTTTAGAAAATACAAACTTATTGATTGAGGCCAACATTTGTAACATCTTACCACTGGCGAATCCAAGGGAAGGTGGGGGAGGGTGGTAATAGGGGTGATTGCCCTCCTCCCTGCGTAGCAAATAAAATAATTAAAAATATTTAAATCAATACCTTAATGTTGTAAAGAATGATTGACTAATAACTCTTCCACCCTATCTCCTACATTATCTAATCAATAACTTTTTCAACTCAGCTGTATTGTGCAGAAAAAGCAAGCCTAAAATATATTAAGCACATGCACACACTTATTACTTTTATTTAACAGCGTATTTTTATTTTATGTTTTTTGTATTAAAATAATTTGTTAACCAAAATTGTATTTTTTCTCATTAAGTCCTTTTTTATTATTTTAATTAATCAAAATAATTCGTATAAACTGGTATTATTTATTATTATATAAATTAAATTCTTGATTAGTTAAGGTCAATAAATCAACACTTGAAGGCCTTATGAAAATAAATCGCCCCCTTTGACAATCAGGCCCTGGATCTTCCCTTGACTTTGACTATAATATTATTGTTATTATATAGGTAATGATAATATCTATCAAAAATGACAGATGACAGATCACCTGACCTCACGTTTGAAAACGCAAACGTCGACCTAATAAATTTGCTAGCAGTCAGATAAGATTCTTCCAATGAAAATCGGATTTTACATTCATGCCCTAAGTCTCTTACCCATCCGTAATATCCGCGCATAGTTACACAAATGGTATATGATTAATTAAGGTAGAATTCAGATTACCTGAACCCGCATTTGAATGGAGCAAGAGTGGTAAACTATTTAGGATCCAAGTCAGTAGACCAGCTGTATCCACGCTTGATAAGTGAAGCTGACTGGACGAGCCCCACGTTTAGGCCTCGTGTTCATCAATGTGGGTTTCTTTGTATTTACTACCTGTCCGATCAGTTCACATTTATTTATAATATTGGGATAGAGATACGAGGTAGGTGGAATTCAGAAGAAAGTGTACCTGCATTTTCATGGGAGGGAGGTGAGAAACCATCTTGTGTTGCTATTCACTAGTAACCAAGAAGTTTTTTTTTTCTACAACTGTCAAAATTAACAGCGTTTGTCACGATGTGAGATAACACATAATTAAATTTTATTGTAAGGATTTTTTTTTTAAATTTAATGGACAATTTGACCGAACGGATTGATTTTGAATCAGGAACGTAAACCTCTATAAGCAGGCAAGTGGAATAAAAGTCAGGAACATCTAAAGTTGCTGTTAGGTGACTGATACGTCAGGTTTTTGAGCCAGGCTGGGTGTACTTAGGTATGTTTATCCTAAATAGTTTCCCCAGTTTTTTCCTCGCAAATTCGGGTGCATATACTCTACATTCCACTTTCTATCCTTACTACATAGTTTAAATATGAGGATAGCCCACACGAGTAGTGTGACGTGGTTCGCAATTAAAACAACTGCAAAAAAAAGTTATTCTTGTGGTGGACCGAATATAGTATCCGACTCCCCTTCCTTTATTTTTTGGTCCAATGCTTCAGGTACAGTCAATTCGCCACTGGAGTGGTGTTAACTGACAGCCAGCACAAGAGTTATATTTCAAATATTAGTTGAACGTCACTTAGGCCAAACTTTGTTGAAATTATTATTGTTTCCCAGTAATACCATATCACCAATTTAAAGTGTTATCTAACGCTTCTAGTGATACATCCCTAAGGATTGCTACACTAATTGGCTTTTTTTTGTAAATAATTGAAAGAACAAAAAATATTAACAAAACCATTATGATTTTTTGTTTTGTGGTTGTGACAACAATAGATATTATAGCACATTAAATAATTAACTAAAAACTATATTATTATTATTATTATTATTATTATTATTATTATTATTATTATTAGCACCGGGTCTTACTACCCGTTCGGGTTATACGCTCTTACGCTAATGTGTAATGGTAGGGTGTTTATGAGATGAAATGGAGGACATATAGTTTAACGTGGAATCCGAACCATGGTGGAGTTATTATATTCAAACTTAAATCTTCTTATAGTTGGACCTCAAAATAAATATTCTTTTTTTTATATAACTTAGAGAAAGAGCCATACTAAATTTTAGTTTTAAAATAAAACGTTTCTATTTCATATACATATGCTCATAAGCACAGTCAAACACCGTTTGTATGACGCAATCAATGGCTTTGTTTAGTTTTGTTCGTCATCCTAATTTGTGAAGAGAACGCAGCCTTTTATAAGGTCTCGTTTGTGAAGCATTTTTAATTCAACCACAGACGCCACTTTGACAAAAATGAAACGCCCAAAAGATTATACTTATAAGTTCATGTTTAATTAATTTAAAAAACGGTTGAAAGAAAAACATAGCTTAAAAACAAATGGTTTGTTGTGAAAGTTTTGACAAACAACAGTGTCAAAAACTTAACATATGGTCTTGCAGGCCATATGGTTTGGTGAACGGATGCATGAGGGTATATCTAATAGCATTTTCAACATGTCACCACTACTCCACTGGCGAATCGGCTTTAGTTATTTTTTTCTCTTATTAAGCAGTAAATCCTTGTTACACAGGGTACGCTTGCTTACCTAAGCGTGACCCGTACGAGCGAGGATAATAATTCATCTTGTTTCCATGGTCTGTTAGCTAGGGATTATGCCATCAATTTTTTCCTCTTCGCTTACCATTTGTTTTGATTAACAAGAAACACAAAAATGTTGGCAAAGCCAGCGCAATCCGTAGTTACAAAGTCTAGTTACACATTATTATAATGTCTGTTAATACCATTGTGGTTTTTCAGCCGGATAAAAGTCATGTACGGCATTGGCTTGTCATAAAACATGTTAGTTTTGTGGTTCGTATTGAGAAAGAGAATATGTCCAACTATGTTATAAATATACTCAAAAGCTAATATTATCCGACACATTAGCTCAGTCGGTAGCATATCTGTCTACTGAGCTAAGGGTCCCATTTCGATACCCGGCATATCTGAAAAATGTATCCTTGGGGAAATGCGGGTTTATTCTTTCACAGCGATGAGGACAGGATGGTGTGTCTGTTCTAGTCTTAAGTTAGATTATCTATACTTATAAAATAACATGTCCTGACTGAGTGACTGACTGATTCATCATCGCCAAGCGCAAACTATCAAGGCTACAAGCATGAAATTCGGACTTTATATTCATTTTGTTATGTAGGCACCCACTAAGAAAGGATTTTAGAAAATTCCACCCCAAAGGGTTCAAAATAGGGGATGATAATATGTATGATAATATGTATGAAAGTCCGTCATTTTGAAAGTTACATAAACAAAATTTTGTATTTCGGTTATTGACGTAAAACAAATAAATACGTGTTTCAGGAATTTTGGAAATTTTATTTAATAAGGGATGAAAAAGGGGTGAAAGTTTGTATCGGACTTGCATTATTTTTGATCTGAGGTCAAGTTATGGTCATCAACGTAACGTAATATTTTAAATTAATCTGTAAATACATATGTATATTTTCGTATTTGTATATAATCAACTTCCACGCGAGCAAAGCCGCGGGCAACAGCTATCTAGTAAAGCATATGGTGCTACAACAGGCCTAGCAAGCCGGTAGTGGAAAATATATGGCTTGAATAAAAACTGACCCAGGCCACAAGCACATTGCTCAACCACTTTTATTTTGACATCGATAACCTTGTCATAATAGAATCCTTACATCCACCGATTATCTTAGACTATATGTAGATTCCAAAGGAAATCTAACAAAAAATATCTTTTAGGACATAAGAGCCCTTTGTCACACCATAAAAGTTAAATGATTTCATCAGCACATGACTTAATAACTAACTTAACCAATTAATGCTAACCCAATAACGTTCTAAATTACGAAATTCAAACAATTGATTTAATTTTTCAATGACAATGAATGGGCTTGTATAACTAAATGCTGCTTTTATTTCATGCCCAAAACATCCACATTTATTAGTGTAATAACTTCCGAGTGGTAGCCAACCACTTTTTCATATAAAGACGGTCATAAAACCACGTCAAAGACTAGACCAGATATCACCCGAGAAAGTGCAGCTTTCTCAGCTTTCACAGTAAAACGAAACTAAAAGTTGCTGACTGATGTAGATCAATAAAAACAAAACAAAAACAAACACCAAACTGGCATTAAAAAGTTGTCACCGGTTTATGCTGAACTTCCTGAAGTTTGTTCGTAAATATAAAGGCAATTTTCATCAATTGGCTTTATTTTTTAATATATATCAAGTTGGGGGATTTAGGAAACGTGAGTTAAGGGCAGTATTTTTGCAGTTTTTCACAACTTTTTTTTTGACAAATAAATCAGATATTGCTTAAATAGATTCGTTATGTTTAATTTTCTACATCCATTAATTTCAACAGGTGTTGAATATTTGTCATAAGCATTGCGGCTTAAAAATAAACTTTTCAACCTAAGAGAAAAATCGTCATTTAATCCCAGGACACCCTGACAGATATTCAAGAAATGAGGTGGGCCTAACCATGTGAAGTAAATTAAACTCTTTGTTTATACTGGAAATGTATTTAATTTCTTTTAACAAAACACAAGCTTTTAAATAAAAGTATACAAATATATACCCTTTCTCGCATGCCCTATACTCACACATTATAGGTAAACAAAAACAATCTGTAAATGGTACACCGAAGGTCTCAGTTTGATTTTAATAAGTTTCTGGATAGTCATTCTGAGTATCTAAAAGGAAAACGAAAGTCTGGCACTCTTAGGAACAGTGAACGACGAAGATGATGCTGATTGATTGGAGAAACTTCTGATCCGTCCAAAGAGAAACAGTCAACATTGGTTTTCCAAGGTGGCGGGTGCAAGCAAAGCTCCTGTACTCATCAGTGCAAACATACCGATATAATGCATCTGCCTTCATCACCACGAGAGAAACTTTCTTAAAACATTAACCATAACCTACTTTGTTTTATTTATTATTAAGTGTATCCATAACGCGAGGGTTAGTCATGGATGGAAATCAGTTTTGGTTAACGATACAGCTGTCATTGTATACAGACAGCTTTCATTTAAATTAAATATAGTGGAAGCAGGACACGTGTACATGGGAATCGACCCCAAAACTTTTGACTAAGTGTACTATCAGTTTTTCTTTGTATGTCTAATTAATATTTTCTCTAAACACAATATTAAAACATTTACATACAGGAATATATCAATATTCTTGTCTCACACCAACCAACTCATGCGATTTATCGAGTTATTTAAAACAAAATATAGGCCTATTAAGAGTTAACGAATATATATTTTTCACTTCGAGTCAAGTTCATATATAGTTTGAATTAAACATTGAGTTTAAGAAATTTGAGCTATATAGAACTACATCTGTTTTATAGATTTTATAGAATGGTAGTTTTTTTTGTCAATACGTTATTATCATTCAAATTCGGATTTTAACTGAATTTCAATATAACTATACATCATGTAATATATTTTTTTAAATCAAACAAAAGTAAATATTGGAGGACTGTTTGTTATGAAATAATATCTTAAAATGTAGTCAACTCAATAGAACTAAATATTTTCAAGATAAAATTAAAAGTATCAAGTTCTCAAATATTTTAGAATTTTTGAAAAAAAAAATCTTGGAGTTGAGTTCGAACAACTAATTAATTCGACTTGAACCAGAATTTTATAGTACCCGTACACCCATAATTTTTCTTATCCTGTCAGTTCAAACAACTTTACTTTCCAAAGGGGAAAACGCTGAGGGCCCCCAACCCCTCACTTACCATTTCCCTTAATTTGATTTTTACGTCATTAGCACAACAATGTTCTCACCACTGAACAATCCAAGAATCATCTCGTCTCCAGGGTCATTCTTAACTTAGTTTTAATTAAGGTTTATTGATGACCGAATCTTAGGGCTAGGATAATTAGGGGGGGGGGGGGGGTTTGTCAGTTGAATTAACGTGGGAAGAGTGAGGGAAAACCACGATTAAAATCACACGTTGGAAGAATACCCTCTAATGAGTCTATCGCACCCAGCCGGGATTCGAGTAGCATCAACGGCTATCAAATGCTTTACGAGTATACCCCTTGAACCGCTTGGAAAAAACTGTCGTTTGCTCAAATATTACTTTATAGACAGGAAAAGTGATTTATGTGCATATATTTATCTTGCTGGCGTCAACTACGAGTATATTTACGAGCTAGTATTTTTAAACTTCATCGCAGAAAATAAAAATAAATTGAACTGTTCACCCCCTTTTTAATTACGGGTTCAATCTAATTCAGTATATTTGTCATGTCGTGCGTCAAACAATTATCAACCCACTACTAGTTCAAATCTAGGTGAGAGACGTAGGTTCATTTTTCAAGTAGCATAAAGACAAACGTGATAAGAACAATCCATACTTCTAATCTATTAAATATTTAATAATTTTTTCAATATTTTTATTTTTAGCACTATTGAAAAAAGTAGAAGACATATTTCTACATGATTTTATTCCTCAATTTCTTCCAAATATTATTTTTAATAAACAAGAAAGTAAGTAAAAAAAATCAACGAAAAAAAAATGTATTTACACTCTTAGTATCTATGGTCTCATCGCACGCCACTGAAGGTATCTCATATCGCGCTCACCTGCAACTCTGCAAGATAACTTCTCTTTGTTGGTCTGTTCTCTCGAAACGAGGTTCCTTCTCTCTCACTGGTACACTGATCACTCAAACTCTCACTCGACGATACACATTTCTTTATATACCCGGTGTTACCCGCGTAACCTCGATACTGTTGTGGGAGGGGAGGGGGAGCGCCTGTTACCCATTCAGCAGAGGACCCACTAGACTACCTCAGGACAATACTTGTGTGCACCCGTTTGGATTATCCACGTATTTACATTAACGGGGTAGGAATAAGGAGGGTAAAATATTTAGAGAGAACGTACCAACATTTACGTGGAGGTAGAATGGAAAATCGTTTAAGGAGAAACCCACTTTCTATACGCCCTGCCCGGGATTCAAACGCTTGACCTACCTATGTCAAGATTATATGAGGTTGACGCCCAGTATGACAACCATAGGGGAGGGGGAATTTATAATTCTAGGCCTACGTTTATTAAAGATTTTATTCTAAAGTGTAAGGGATAAGAAGGGTAGTTTTAAAGTAAATTCACCCACACTAGGATGAAGAGTGAGTAGTAGAACTACAGCACCTTAATGAGATTTGAACCTAGATAATAGACTATATTGCAACCTGACTCCTTAGACCTGTGACTACAGGTGTGGTAGTATTCGTAATATGAGATGACATTATAAGGTAGATGATTATTTTAAATCAAATACACCAGCATACGCCTGGAGAGAGAATATAAACATTAATAAGAATGCAAATTACATTTTAAATGAAAATACAAAACTAAATTGAGACCTTGGCTGGTTTTAAAGAACACAGTTTTTTTAAATTAGGTTAACCTGGAACAAAAAAAGAGGCTACCATTACTAAATTAATCTCACATACCACTAATAAAGATGCCGCGTTCCCCTAGGGGTACGAACAACCACAAGTAGAAAACCACTTTTAGGCGTATAGATTCCGACACCTTAGATCAGTTGATAGCTTGTCTGTCTACTAAGTTAAGGGTCTTGGGTTCGATTCCCGGCATGGGTGAAAAGTATCATTGGTGAAATGTGGGTTACCTTTTCACGGGTGACTGGATGTTGTGTCTGTCCTAGTCTTAAGTTAGATTATAAGGCATATGAAGCTACGACAGGCCTAGCAAGCAGTCAATGGACAATATATGGCTTGAATAAAAAACTGACCCAGGCCACAGCTGGAAACAATATTGGATGTAAAAAAAAATGGAGGCCTAAAGAGGAATAGCGGTAGTATCTGACGGTAGTAAGATTTATTAAAGCTACCTTAAATATGGTCGTTTGACAAATCATAAACACTCTACGGTGTGAGCCCACAAGCGAGTTATACCGACCGAGCGGCCGACACCATTAGCGATGATATTTCCAACATTTGCGGCTAGAGGGTATCATGCTATCATCACGTACCCTCCTTTCTTAATCTCAGTTTTCTAAGCCGAATCTGCTACTTATTCATTCAAGAAGCACCGTATGTTTTTTTTGGCCATGTTGTGACATTTACATTTGTTTAAACTTTTATGTTAATTCCTTTCATTTAAATATTTATGGATTAGTTTGACCTCGTTACAGACCCACTGCTTCACAGATACATTTTGGAAGCTCCCGGGATCAAACCCACGGACCTCTAGGTAACCAGGAAATCTAACCAATAGATCATAGAGACAAATCATAATTATGTTCTACAAATAGGTATCACTTTCGACAAATCATTTTAATACCGAAATAATAAAACTATGTAATTACTACGTTTTATCAATATTCAGAGAAAAATCACGGATCATTACTAAACGTGTTCGAATAGACCTAAGCAAAGTTTACGTTTAAATATTGTTAGTAGTCAATTTTAAGATTAGTTTTTGCCATCGTTTAGTGAAAATAAAGTTTGATTATGTTTGTTGGTTTTCCTCACCCCAGGCTTTCTTTAATCATTTATGTTACCTGTTAGCCTATTGAAGGCCTACGTACTGAAAGCGCACAGGCCGAATTTGTGTAAATAATTTGGAGAATATCAAAAGCGTGCCAATGTTTATAGTCTCTGAACCCCATATTATAACACCACTTATTGGTTTGTTCCCGAACGACACGTGTATATTTCATTTTGAGTTGTATTGTGTCTGCATCCTAACCAATCTAACCTAATCCTGAAGTTTTATTATTTTATTGTAATTATTGTAAAGAGTAAGGAGGTTGATTGTAATACATGTTTGCCATGTTACCCTGTTATTCAGTTGTTTTTCCCCTGTTCGCTTTCGACCAATTTGTATGTGCACTTATGAGGTCCCTCCCTTTTTTGGGCTTTCGGTGTTTTCCGCTGTTGAATTCATTTTTAGTTTACCACCCTGTTTTAAGACTATCTCTCTACCGTGATGTTTGACACATTAGCTCAGTCTGTAGCGTGTTTGTCTCCTGAGGTAAAGGGTCCCGGGTTAAATTCCTGGAATGGCCGAAAAATGTATAATTGGTGTTATGTGTGTTCACCTTTTCCCAGTGATGAATTAACAGCCAGGGGTTGATTTAAGTTAGTTTATAAGTTGTGTGATGATATAATCAGTCGGTTCAAAAGTGCACGTTAAATACATCAAATACATTTAAAAAATCTATCATATTATCTATCTTTAATGTATGCCCCAATCCCAAATGTAAGTTGTCCACAAGATACCAGCAGCATCAGCCATTTGTCTCAAGGCGCTTCACTTGCATTTAGCCATTATATCCGCTCAATTTATTTCGAAATTATATTTTACTTTCCCTCATGCGCAGTGAATGATCCATCCGCTCTTGTTCTTCTTGTTGTCTGAACATGACATTGATCACTGTTCGAGTGGTTAAAAGGGCGGTCTGTACCACCTTTAGCAGCCACATTACTTTCCTCTTGAAGAAAAATGTGAAATGAAATTCCAGTTACCTGCAGATAATTACACTAAAAGGGGTAGGGATAAGGAAACTAGAAATTCAGGAAATGTATCCGAATGTTTATAGAGGGAGAGTGATAAACAATTTAGGAAGAAAAAAACCCACCCTTATCACACCCGGCTGGAATTTTAATCCCAATCTCCTCGCCACCGTAAAAGAAGACTAAATGAGTCTGAAACCACGTTCCCACCGTTGTGAGTGCATTACGTTAAGGTGAAAGTGAAGGGAACGCAAGAAAAGATCAGTGTTTTTGCAGTTTTTATAGCAAAACATTTTTGGGCCAAACAAATAAATTAATATTTCCCAGTAGAAACATAGTTTATTTTTCTTCATATGATGACTTCAACAGTTGTTGAATATCTGTCAAGGATATCTGGAATTTAATAATAACTTCTTTCTTAGTTAAAAATGATTCTCATCAAATGATAATATACTCATGACATATATTCAAGAACCTGTTGATATCACCTTGTGAATAAAATTAAAATATATGTTTCTACTGGAGTCATATCTTATTTATTTGACAAAAAAAAAAGTGTTGCTATAAAAACTGCCAATATACTTCCCTTTTTTCTCGTCCCCTAAACTTCCAATTTAAAATTGTTATTTTGCGCAATACTTTAATGAAGAACAAATTGTTACATTCTTTATATCAATGAAAATTAATAATTTTCTAAGAAAGGTTATTGGCGATTGTTCAAAACATGATTCAGATCAAAGAGTTTATTTAATAGCTAATGTGTGGTTTCGCAAAGATTGATACACGAATCAGGTATTGGTACACTGCAAATGGTTAAGAATGTTCATGGCGTGGCTCTAAATCAATCTAGACTAGGATTCCGGTAGGAAAGACCTTATCTGGTAGTTACAAAAAATACTAAAGCATTATTCATATATACATATATCAATCCATGCATGTGATCTTTCTTTAGCTGTCGCTTTTGATTTAAATCATCAATAATTATTAAATAACAATAATAATATAGAAAATGTAGGAGAGTGCGAAGTTTCAAAATTTTGAATTTAAAGTTGAAACCCAAATTTTATTTCTTCGACTTTGATGCCCCAATAACTTTCACATTTTTTAAACATTTCGAAAGAAGGAAAAACCTTCGATAGATTATGAAAATATTTTAATTATCTCACTAAATGTACAGTATGTATATATTTAAACATATAATCATTTTCAGAACAGATACTGATCAATATTTTAACTCAGAATAGTGATTAAATGACATCTAAAACGTAAACATGAATAAACTCAGATAATGTCAGCATAAAATAATACAAAGTGCCTTGTTTTTCTCTCTAGGCATTTCTTTCTCTTTACCCAGATGCACTTAATGAATAGTTTCAAAATTACAAGTACTGTTTGTTACCCGCTTTAGTGGCCGAATGGTTTAAGGGTGTCACTCTTGTGATAGACTCCTGCTGATGATAGACTGATTGGGGTTCGAATCCCAGCAGGGTCTACTAAAGGTGGTTTTCCCTAAATTGTTCCCCCTTCTACTTCCACGCCAAAGCAGATAAACTGCCTATAAAATTATTCCCTTTTCATCCTTACCCTGTTAGAGTAATCAGATATATTATTTCTGTTGTCAACATCCCTTTTTCTCAACTAATAGGCCCACAAAGCCTACAGCGATGAATAGGATATCAATGGATAGGATTTTTTACAGACTTCTGACAGAATACTCAGTTTATGTTATAACACATTGTTTGTTTAAAATTTAAGTCAAGACCAAATCTTTTTTTTTGGGGGGGGGGAGGGGGAGGTTGAATGTGCGAAAGTTTCGCAAGGGTTTACTGGTTATAATATATGTGTATAGCCTGAATAGGCAGTAAGATGCGGTGATAATATAAAAACTATTAGTATTATATTATAACAGCATACACCATCTTCGACTTTACCTTATTTTTACCCGCTTTGGTGGCCACGTGGTCCAAATCACGACTCTCGCCGTAGAATAGACAGTCGATGATGGGGAGATTCAAATCTCAGTCGGGTGTATTGAGGGTGGTTTTTCCAAAATAGATTTTCACTCTGCCTTCATGCAAGTGCGTGCATGCTTCCTCTAAATATAAGATTCCTAATCCTTAACGCACTAGCGTGGTTAGTACATAAGAGTATAACCCGAACGGGTAGTAAGACACGGTGCTAAGATGTAAAAGAAGCTTCGCTTTGACCCCGCTTCACATTTAAAGAGTGAACTATTCGCACGTCCCTAGTAAAATATTATCAATTTTGACCACAAACAAAAATGTTTGTGTTTTATAGAAAAGGGTTATTTATACCATATCCCTACTATAAATAGTGTCAGGATTTTCTGTCCCAGTTCTTTGCGACCCCGCCCCCTGTATGGAGTGACACCATCACCATGACAACCGCAGGAGTGAGGAAATAAAGTCGAGGTCAAGGTGCCACCCACCGCCGCTAACATTCCCCGCTGTTTAGTCAGTTACACATGGCCGTCTCATGTGTCGGTTTCTACTTTCTCATGCAGATAAAGTACTGTAACCGAGAATATTCTTTACTCCGATATTTTCATCTATTTTGGCACTAACTTGACTCCTAACTAAAACAAAAAAGTGGGTTTTAAAATTCATTTTGTCTCTCTCTGTCTGTACCTCGGAATACAGCCTAAATAGTTTAACTGATTAAAAAATACTGTTCGATTAATTTAACGTACTTTTTTTTTTTTTTTAACCGACTGGTTACATCAGCACAATAATTATAAATTAACTTAAATCTAAAAGAGAAACCACACCCAGCCCTTCTTCGTTAATCCATCACTATAAATAGGAAAACTCACATTTCGCCGATACATTTTTCACCCATACCAGGAATTGAACCCGGCACTATTATCTCGGTAGACGAACACGCTACCAACCAGGCCCACCATGAGGGAGGGACTATTGATACCGGGCCCGAGACTTCCAGTGACCCGCGCCCAAGATATAGATTAACGAATTAAAAAAATAATTGAATTAGATTAAATAAAGTAAAACACGAATGATTGTCAATAAAATGCCCATCCATACTAAGGGACAGTGCATGTCCAATCCACAAGCTGAGGTTTCCTCCAGAGGAACCTAATAGCATTTGTCACAATGGTATCATTGGTTCGGTACAGTCTTGCGCTTCATTTTGTAAATGTTGGGAACTTTCAAGGAGTCTATTAGTTTGTATTTATATTAAATTTGGTTCGTGAAGAGAGTAGAGTAGTGAATCAAGTTCAATTTAAATGTAAGTATTTTACTATGGGCGTAACATTTTCGGTGCTAAGTTACGGATTAATTTGCGTGAATTTATTTTGTTTTGTAAGAATGATCAACGATATTTTTTTTAAAGAGTTCAAATTTAAGTCGAGCAGTAGTGGCATAGCTAGGGTAAGGGAGGAGGGGCTTTCTCCCCTTGAGAAGCAGTGGTGGCATGGCTGGGGGGGGGGAAGGGGTTTCTTGGGAACTAATTTGTGTCCCCCTCCTTCCGATTGGATTAAACTTGCCCCTCTGTAGATTTATTTTACTCGCCTTTGATATGATCGAATATTAAGCTGAAAAATTGTCTTGTATCAAACTACAAATAGCTTTTGGAGGCGTTAAATTTTCAAAAACCACCGCAGTGATAGTTCCCGTACCACGGAGGGAAATAATGTTCAGCGCAGTATACAGGAGCCCTTCAGTCCCTTTTTCGGCCCAGGATCTAAACTCGCTGACAGCAAGGAGAGAATTCTTCACCGCGGGTGACTTAAACTGTAAGCACACGAATTGGCACAGCCGCACATCAAACCAAGCTGGCCGCATCCTGGCAGAAAACTCGGACCATAATAACTACACGGTATTGGCGCCGGAGGAACCGACATACTACCCCTCCAACTATAGAAATCTCCCGGACGTGCTTGATGTCATTCTCACAGATCTCAACCAGCACCCAGAAGAGTTGCACACCCTTAACGAATTGGACTCGGATCATGTTCCGGTTTTCTGCAAGCTACCATTAAAAACCAACCACCGAAACTCCTTCCTTAAGAGGAATACCCCAATTACAGATTGGCCCAAATACCAGGCCACCTTAGAAAGAGATATACCTCAAGCTTGGAAGGTAGAGTCTACTGAAGAGGTGGACCACTCTATCACCCTCCTGACGTCGACACTCCTGGAAACCCATCGAGCAACAACGAAGTACGAGGCGCCAATAATCCACCTCAAGAGGGAACACCCCGACCTCAACCTACTAATAGCCCAGAAGAGGGAAGCTAGACGTGACTGGCAAGCATATCGCTCTCCAAGACATCGGGCGATATACAACAGATTCAGGGCTCTAGTTCGCCGTAGAGCGAAACGACTCAAAATTAGCCACTGGAACGAGTACATCTCAGAAACAATCAACGGGGGGGACGATATATGGAAGGTCACGAAACAACTGAAAGGGGGCGCCAAAAAAATCAAAACACCAGCAATCCACGGACGACAGGGCATGACATACTTAGCCAAGGACAAGGCAGAAGCGATTGCGGAGTCGCTGGAGGACCAGTTTACACCAAACACCGAACCCCAGGACGATGACTTCTCGGCAACAGTCAAGGAAGAGGTGAAACAGTTTCTCGAAGACCCTTTCGAACTGCCACCACCCCCGGTGTCCAGACTGGAAGTGCTACAGGCAATCAAAAAGCTGAGGAAGAAGAAAGCTCCGGGAGCGGACAGGATCTCCAATGAAATGATCTGCCACGCCCCCGCTGTAGTGATCACCATCTTGACGGCCATTTCCTCAGCCGCATTGAGGTGGGGATACTTTCCGGCATGTTGGAAACTGGCGGATGTGATTTCCATCCCGAAACCGGGAAAAGATGCCAAATTCCCGCAAAACCGAAGGCCCATCAGTCTCCTCAGCAGCCTCGGTAAGATCTATGAAAAGATCTTACTTGAGAGATTGAAACTCTTCGCTCTCCAACAAAATGTACTTCCCGACACACAGTTCGGTTTCCGGAGCCGCCACTCCACGGTTCACCCTATAACCAGCCTCGTAGAAGAAACCACGGGGAACTTCAACAAGAAGGAATCGACACTTGCGGTCCTCATGGACGTAGAAAAGGCCTTTGACAAGGTTTGGCACTCCGGCCTTCTGCGGAAGTTGATAACTTTCAACTTCCCAAAACCTTACATACACGTAATAAAGGACTTCCTACGAGGACGCAGTTTTAGAGTCACAATGGAAGGCGAGAAATCGTCAACACACAACATCAAAGCAGGAGTCCCACAGGGGTCCGCAATCTCACCCTTCTTGTACAGCGTGTATGTCGCCGATGTCCCTACAGATCCGAAAGTTAGGGTAAGACTTTTTGCCGATGATACGCTGTTCTACACATCACACAAGAACATCAAATATGCATACAACCACATGCAGAGATATCTGGACCGGTTCGGTGACTGGCTAACGAAATGGAGGATAAAGGTAAATCCCGCCAAATCTACTGCCATCAACATCACAAAGAGGAGGTCTCAACCACAAGACCGTTTCAGGGTTCTGGGTGAGCCTATCCCCTACTCAAGGGAACTCATGTACCTTGGCGTCACTATCGACTCCCGCCTAAACTGGGAAGCCCACGTGAAGAAGACCAAGAAAAAGGCGACGGGGATCTATATCCGAAATTACTCGCTCTTCAAGTCCCAACACCTTAACATCCAAACAAAGCTGCTACTATACAGAGCCTTAGTCCTCCCTGTACTCGTGTATGCTTGCGAGGCGTGGAGCTACGCCTCACCCACCTTGATTAATCAGCTCCAAGTGCTGCAGAACAGGGTTCTCCGAGGCATTCTTGGGGTGAACACCAGAACAAGCAATGCGCGCATCCACGCGGAGACGGGCTCTAAGACCCTAAGGGACATATTCCTGATACGAGACGCTAGTTTCTACGAAAAAAACCTCCTGTTGGAGAACCAGATAATAAGAAACCTAGGACAGTATAACCCCCGAGAACCTAGGCTTTACAAAAAACCTAGACTGCAGTAATCCCCCACCCAACAATCATCTCATAAAACCACATTCACTTATTCATCCCTCGCCCAGTGCATAAATTAATCTTGTTTACTTTCTCTTACAGCCCTTCTAGAATTTACACACACAATCCTACACATAGGGCCTGACTACGCTTGTGTTTTCCATCACAGTGTACTAGGCTCTATATAGATACTCCACAACACAACACGCTTTTCACTCCACAAATCCTTATCCCACTTCATTTGCCCTCCACAATCACAAAAACTTTCACAAAAAGAGGTTATGATCTGTGACTACAGATCGGTACTCTTAGGTATTAACAAGCCACCTACCTTCTCTCAGGGTCGTTTCTGACACTCAGAGCTGGTAGACAGGCAAACAAGGGAGGAAATTTTCAAAACGAACTCAGGGTGGCTTTGGAGAGAAAGGGTTGGAAGGTTTACTTCACCCCTATCTTCATAGTAAGAGTTGAAAGTGATAGGACTTTGGAACTCAGGGTGGCTTTGGAGAGAAAGGGTTGGAAGGTTTACTTCACCCCTATCTTCATAGTAAGAGTTGAAAGTGATAGGACTTTGGAACTCAGGGTGGCTTTGGAGAGAAAGGGTTGGAAGGTTTACTTCACCCCTATCTTCATAGTAAGAGTTGAAAGTGATAGGACTTTGGAACTCAGGGTGGCTTTGGAGAGAAAGGGTTGGAAGGTTTACTTCACCCCTATCTTCATAGTAAGAGTTGAAAGTGATAGGACTTTGGAACTCAGGGTGGCTTTGGAGAGAAAGGGTTGGAAGGTTTACTTCACCCCTATCTTCATAGTAAGAGTTGAAAGTGATAGGACTTTGGAACTCAGGGTGGCTTTGGAGAGAAAGGGTTGGAAGGTTTACTTCACCCCTATCTTCATAGTAAGAGTTGAAAGTGATAGGACTTTGGAACTCAGGGTGGCTTTGGAGAGAAAGGGTTGGAAGGTTTACTTCACCCCTATCTTCATAGTAAGAGTTGAAAGTGATAGGACTTTGGAACTCAGGGTGGCTTTGGAAAGAAAGGGTTGGAAGGTTTACTTCACCCCTATCTTCATAGTAAGAGTTGAAAGTGATAGGACTTTGGAACTCAGGGTGGCTTTGGAGAGAAAGGGTTGGAAGGTTTACTTCACCCCTATCTTCATAGTAAGAGTTGAAAGTATCGATTTTAGAGTAAATATTCCCAAAAATCCCCGTAGGCGTACACTTGATAGGCGATACACTTCAATAAAGCGGCCCTTTTTAGGGCCAAGAACTCACTCACTAACATCAATATGACGGACAAAGCAACGGACAATGAGTTCGAAGAAGAAGACTACCTAACGGATGAAGAATTTTCAACTTTAGTGAAGTACAGACTCCCCATTAAGGAAGCTGCTACAGACATGGACTACCAAATTGTGACAAAGAAGAGACCTAGAAACTCACCAGAAGAGGAAAAACAGGCATCAAAGAAACCTTCAATTAAGGCAACAAGAACACTGTTCAACATTGAGACTGCAAACCAATATTAGGGACTCCCAATGGACGAAGAAGAACAAGGAAAAAAACAAAATCCAGAGGAAACACAACAGAAAACCAGACAAAGACGACCTCCTCCAATAATAGTTACCGACACTAAAAACTACATGGAGGACACGAGAACAATTAAATCTAAAACTGAGGGATTCATGCGAGTGGTCCATACCTCAGAGGGGCTCAAATACCACTTCGACAATGAAAAGGACTTCAACCGTGCAAGAAAATACTTACAAGAAATGAAACGAAACTACTACACATTCTCAATTCGCAATAATGATCTACTCAAAATTTGCATAAAAGGTTTGCCCTCCACAATGACGCCTGAGCTGGTCCAAGAAGAACTCGAAGCTTTGAGCTTCACGATACAAGACATAAGACAACTACAAACGAAAACCTATGGAAAAGTGCGTAATCTAGGCGTATACTTTGCCACGCTCCCCAACTCTGAGCACAGTAGGCAAGTTTACAGTCTTAAGGTACTGTACTACACTCGAGTGACGATAGAGGCTTACAAACCAAGAAAACAGCCAACACAGTATCACAAGTGCCAGGGTTGGGGCCACATAAGGATTAATTGCAACCTACTTCCAAGATGCGTTAAATGTGCCAGAGGCCACCTCACCGAAGAATGTAAGAAGAATGACCGATCAACCCCGGCCAAATGCGCAAATTGCGGAGGGGACCACCCGGCGAACTACAGGGGCTGCGCTGCCGCTCCCAGTAACAAAATAAACAAAACTGACCCACCAAGAATAACAGAAAAGACATCGGCAACAACAGTAGAGACAAGAGAACAGAGTACCAGCAAACAGCCACTAAATAGAACTTTCAGCGAAATAGTCACAGGTCAACAAAAAGGAAACACAACAGAAAGAAATAGATCAGAATCACAACAGACAAAATACAGTAACAGGATACCGGAAAAACCAAACCAAACAGAATTTCAGGAGATCGTAAACTTTTTAAGAGACTCCGAATTCTTACACTTCATTGAAATAATCAAAACCTCACTCCCGAAAATAAGAATAGCAAAAGACAAAATGGAAAAAAAATGTATTCTCCTGGAGATAATGTCAACCTACCTACTCAATGATTAGAACATTAAATATGGTCGACCACAACGAATTAAAAATATTACATTGGAACGCGAATGGAATAAAACAGCAATTAACAGAACTGGAACAACTCTTAGAAAAAATGGAAATAGACGTAGCATTCTTCAGTGAAACACATCTAAAACCGGAAACAAGATGCTCAATAAGAAACTTCGACATAATACGTACAGACAGACAAGCAGACAAAGCAAGCGGAGGTACTGCCATCGCCATAAATAAAAATTTCCATACAGAGAAATCAAGCTCCAAGAAATTCAAAACCTGGAAACGACAACAATTATCGCCAAAATAGGGAAAGAAGAGTGTCTGTTGGGGGCAATCTATAAGCCTCCACAAAAACCACTCCTGCCGGAAGACTTAGATGCTATTACCAATTACTACCACCCCTTTCTGTGGGCAGGAGATCTAAATGCTAAGAATCAAGAATGGAATTCGAATTCAAATAATGCAGCAGGAGGAGTACTGGCTAACCACGCAAATAGAAAGGGATATATAGTGATTGCACCAGAATCTCCAACTATATACCCATACAACACCAACAGACCCGACTTAATAGACATAATAATCACTGATACTGACCTACCCATTGATGAACTACAGACTTTGAACCACCTGGACTCAGATCATGTACCCGTATATTGTTCCATAGTAACTAACTTCAAAACCAATGAATGTCCCAAAAGGAGAGTAGCAAAAGAAACTGATTGGGAAGAATTCAGAAACAAAATAAATTCATCTTTGCCGGGAAAGCCAATCATCAAAATAAAGCAAGATATAGACACATCAGTGGAAATACTATCGAACACTATAAAGAGAAGAGACGAAGAAAGCCACAAGAACAAATAAAAGAGAAATTCCACCAAATACAATGGACCAAGACATAGAAAATTCAATTAAGGAAAAAAACCAAACTAGAACACGATGGCAAAGATACAGAGACCCAGCGGACAAAAACAGACTCAACAGATTAACGAGAGAAGTAAGACAAAAAATAGAGACAAGGAAAAAAACTGAATGGAACAAAGCAGTTGACGAAGCAGGAGAGAATCAAAATATATTATGGAAACTGACAAGAAACTTGACAGGTAAAAGAAAATACCAACGAACAGGGTAATCCATGGGATGAATGGGCTATGCTATGAGGCAGAAGAAAAAGCAAATGCAATAGCAGATACACTCGAAACCCAATTTACGCCAAACCAGGAGCCAGAAAACGATGAATTCACCAGAAACAATAGACAACATATCAGGGACTATCTTACGAGGCCAATAACTGACAATATACAATACATCACCCCAAGAGAGATGGAAGACGAAATCAACAAATTGCCAAGAAACAAAGTTCCAGGACCAGATGGTGTAAACAACGAAACATTAAAGGAACTACCACTGAAAATCATAGTACATCTAACAGAAATATTTAATCAGATAATAAGAAAATGTCATTATCCACAGGCTTGGAAGACCGGAAATGTAATATCTCTACCAAAAGCCGGCAAAGACCCAATATTCCCACAAAACAGGAGACCGATAAGGGTACGGCCAGACTGAGCGCGCGAGCGCGCGAGCGACTAAAATATAAAATAGAACACATTGGTTGTAATGGGGGTGGCCACACTGGAGCGAGCGAGCGAGCGAGCGCGCGCGCTCGACCCGGTACAGTCTAGTTTACAGGCGCTAGGCAATATTATTGTATGTTGGTTCATTGAGTGCTGGGGAAACTTCTCATTTTGACATGATATTTGACTTTTTTCTATCAGTGATAGGTTTAACACACTTGCTATTAATGGCCTGGTGACCTGGCGGTCTAGGGGTAAGGTGTCAGACTTCTGTGCTGGCGGCCGGGGTTCAATCCTCGGTCCCGGCACAGATTTATCTGATTACCAAACCCTTCCTTCACCTCTGGCAAGACATCTTGTGAATGTGGGGAAAGCCAGGCCTCCACCGTGGTTCGGATTCCACGTTAAACTGTAGGTCCTTCATTTCATCTCACAATCACCCTACCATTACACATTAGCGTAAGTGCATATAACCCGAACGGGAAGTAAGATGCGGTACTAATAATAATAATAATAATAATAATAATAATAATAATAATAATAATAATAATGGCCTAATTTTATTGGTAAGACCATAAATAATATAATGTATATATGTAAACCCGATATGTTAAAATACTTCAATATTATAATCAAAGTAGGCCTTTACAAATAAGAATCACCATTAGTTTGGAGAGAGTATGAAAACACCACAACAATAAATAAGTTTTAAAAATCCCCTTCAGTTCACTGAGCCAAGATTCGAACCTTTGCCTCCTAGTCAAAAGCTATCGAGTGCAACGCACCATTCCGCCACTGGTGCGGCAAATCTGATTTTAAAACACTTCAGTACAGTACCATACACATTTCTCAATTTATTAATTGGATGCACTTCTACTTTTTTCTTTTTTATAAATACACAATATTTTCTGTAAGAATTTTCGAGGAGCAGAGATGTACTAAGTGTGTTTGACAGATACATCTTCTCTAACTAGGGGGGAGGGGGGGCGGTGACCTAGTGGTCTAGGGGTAAGGTGTCAGACTTCTGTGCTGGCAGCCGGGGTTCAATCCTCGGTCCCGGCACAGATTTATCTTATTTCCAAACCCTTCCTTCACCTCTGACAATACATCTTGTGAATGTGGGGAATGCCAGGCCGCCACCGTGGTTCGGATTCCACGTTAAACTGTAGGTCCTTCATTTCATCTCACAATAACCCTACCATTACACATTAGCGTAAGTGCGTATAATACGAACGGGTAGTAAGACGCGGTGCTAATAATAATACTAATACTAATTTCTTTTACCTACGATTAATTGTTATCTGGGAGATTGTACAGATACATTGTGATTTTAAGGGTCGAAACAAATTTTGCGAGGAAATAAAGGTTTTATTGCAGTTAATTGGAGATCAGAACAACGTGGGAGGTATTCAATTACCATTCCATGTGCCACGAAATAGATAGCCCTTTCCAAAGCAGTTATTTGGTTTTTGAACGTGCAGCAATCGCCATTCACCACTGGGTTGCAATACAACGTTAACATTACTGAGTTGGTTCCGTTCCAAAAATTAAGTGAGTCAAGTGAATAATTCTCCTTCTATATAAATAAATCCGGCACAGATTTATCTGATTACCAAACCCTTCCTTCACCTCTGACAAGACGTGTATTAATCACAACTTGTTAATATGGGGAATGCCAGGCCTCCACCGTGGTTCGGATCCCACGTTAAAAAGTAGGTCCTCCATTTCATCTCATAATCACCCTGCCATTACACATTAGCTCGAGTGCGTATAACCCAAACGGGTAATAAGACGTGGTGCTAATAATTATTATATAAATAAAAATATTTAGCTACCGCAGAGAGAATACACGGGGTGAAATAAAAATCAAAACCCAAAATATTTAAATTTAATTTAAACTCTGTTTACACTGAGTTATAGCAGTCTTTACTTGATTAATTTACACTATGGATTGCTCAGGAGTTTTCAAAGGTTGTGCCACAAAATTATTGAAGTTATGTTATTGTATATAAAAAATAGCTAAAAGTAATTTCATTTAATATTAATTTTTTTTTAAGAAATAAGAAAAAATTCTATAGCTTTAATATGGGCTGTTTATTTTCCAAAGAACTTAATGACTTACAATCAAAGATATAAGTAATTAGTGAAAATCTTGTTGTATCTTACAGTAATTTGTGATATAGTAGTGGACACAAAAAAGCATTTCCTGTTTAACTGAGAGAAGTATCTCTGCGCATGTTCATGACTGAGTCTCCCGTAGTGTCGCGAAATGCATTTTACAGTATGACGTGAGGACTCTCAACAAATAATAGTGTGCCGTGAAAAAAATAAATATATATAACCACTACCAGTAGCATATAAGATAGGTCCATAATGTAATCCATCTGGCAAGACCTTTCAGGTTGAATCAAATGTATATTTATTGCCCTAACAATATATCTTTTATTTCTTGGCACATTATTTTGTCAGTTAATTTTGTGATGGCATTTTGTAATCTTTGTTGAATCATTTGTCTTACATGTCTGTTGAATGGTAACCGTTGGCTCACACTAATGGACCCTTCTGGCAGCATGACGCACTAATACGATAGTAACAACTACCTATTTATATTTGAAAATTGTAATTACATCATAGCACAAAATTTATTTTCGTCTCGTTCTAACAGTTTTTTAAATAAAGTTTTAGCAAGAATCTTACATACTATGTTATTACGACTAATCTTCCATCCAATTTCGCAATTCCAGGCATAGTCTATTAGAGATAAGATCAATTTTTCTTGACACATGATCATTTTTTTTAGCACTGCGTCTTACTACCCGTTCAGCTTATACACTTATATACTAATTACACCTATAGTTCTAGGGATTTAAGAAGGTTATTTTAAAAGGAAGTATATCCGCATTTGTATGGAGTGAGAGTATAAAAACATTTAGGAAAAACCACCCTGAGTACACCCAACCGATATTCGAGTCTTGATCTCCTCGTCATCGGCAGTTTAATCCACTTCGAAAGTAGCGCCTTAGATCATGCGTCCACTGAAGCGGTTCGTGAACCTGTTTAAATTCACTCATATAATTCACACACGTGATGCTTTATAGTGTTTTAACGTTAGTACATTTAACACCAAAGTCACTAACGATTTGATATAAGAAGTAGAAATGAGTAAGGTAGTTTAAAGGTAAATGCATTTGCATTAGCATGGAGAGGGAATGTTTAAAACATAAGTCACATTTAGAAAATTCTTCCCAATGCATCCAGATGATATTTGGTGCTCGATTTCCTCAGTACCTGTATTATTATTATTATTATTATTATTATTATTATTATTATTATCATCACCACGTCTTACTACCCGTTCGGGTTGTACGCACTTACGCTAATGTGTAATGGTAGGGTGATTGTGAGATGAAATGAAGGACCTACAGTTTAACGTGGAATCCGAACCACGGTGGAGGCCTGGCATTTCCCACATTCACAAGTTGTGATTAACACACGTCTTGTCAGAGGTGAAGGAAGGGTTTGGTAATCAGATAAATCTGTGCCGGGACCGAGGATTGAACCCCGGCCGTCAGCACAGAAGTCTGACACCTTACCCCTAGACCACCAAGTCACCGCTCAGTACCAGTAAATTAAGGCTATTCCGAGAATGACACCGTAGACCCTCTGAGCATCATTGCGGATATCACACAATATTCGCGTGGAGTTAGATAGTTGATAATGATCATCCATATGTGGCATTTATACAGTATTATAAAATTAACAGAGTAAGGACCCAATTCAGTTGCCGATTGGTCTAAGGCGTTAGTCTCGCAATAGACTGGATCGTTGATGGAGTGAGGCCAAGGTTCAAATATTGGTCTGATGCACTTGGGAATGGCTTTCAGTATGATTTTTCCAAATGAACTTTAATACTGATGCATTTACTTTAAGCTAGTACTCCATTTCCCATCACTTAATGACCTTGACACTTAACCGCTAATGAACAGAAATTAGTTGAATATTACATCTAAAATCGGCACCATTGGCCACGTGGACTAATTCTCCAGCTCATCTAGTCTTGTTTGTCTGTGATGAGGAGATAGGGGTTTGAAGCCCTGCCAGTGTACATGGGAGTTTTATTTTACTAAATAATTTCTCACTTTTCTAAATACTTCCTCACTTTTCCATGTAAAATGCTGATACATTTACTCTAAATTCTACTTTACTCATCATTATTCAATTAGTGTAATTAAATGCAAAAAGTCCGAATGGTGAGAAGACGCGGAGAATAAACAAACAAATTACATATCGTTTTAAAAGGTCCAACTTACACTTTATTTATAATTGCTTTAGTTTTCAAACTTTCTCCGGTTCTCTTCCGTGGCACATCCTATGATGACTCTGTGTGAGCCGTGAACCAATGACCTTCACCCTTTGTTCCAGAATCACAGTCTGTTTTCATTCCTGCCGTAACCGGTTACTTAGGCCGATGTAGGTGCTTTCTGGTAATTACCAATCCCAACTTGAGTTAATTAAGTGGGGACCAACCAACATTATATTTGGATTAGATAGCTTAAGAGAGAAAAGAAGATTCCTAAAAGTGAAACTCAAATAATGCCCTCTGGTGGTGTGGATTGTTGCCAGTGCAAGTGGAACTGGTTTAAAATGCACATGTGAATTGTTCTCATAGCTTATATTAGAACAATAATTGGCAATGGCGTGTAGTGGAGTGTAGTAATCAGAGTTTTTTTAAGCACCGCGTCTTACTACCCATTCAGGTTGTACGCCTATGTACTAATTACACTAATGGTTTATGGATTAAGAAGGTTTTAATTGAGAGTAAATGCACCCGCATTTATGTAGCAGGAAAGTGGAAAAGCATTTAGGAAAAACCACCCTCAGTGCACCCGACTGAGATCGAACCCCAATCTCCCTGTCTTTGGCACAAGAATAGACCACGCAGCCACCAAAGCGGATTAATCAAACTTAAGGTGAGGTGGATTGGGATGTGAGTTGAAGTAAGTGTTTTTGTTGTTTTTATAGCAAAACTTTATTTTTGGCCAAAATAGATATACTATTCTCCAATAGAAAAATAGAGTTTAATTTTCTTCACATGATGATATCAACAGTTGTTGAATATCTGTCATGAGCATAGCAGCAATTAATGATACATATTTTCTCTTCGTTTAAAAAGTTGTCATTAAATTCCAAGACAACCATGACAGAAATTCAACAACTGTTGATATAACAATGTTAAGAAAATTAATATTTACGTTTCTACTGGATAAATATTTTATTTCTTTGACGAAAAATATTTTTTTTTATAAAAACTGCAAAAACACTGGCCTTTTCTTGCGTTCTCTTCCACCCCATCTTAAAGCCCAATATTAATAGGAAGCGCTTTCATCGCACTAAACATATACAAATCAAATATTTCTTCAACTGAGAGAAGCCTTCCAACTATATGAAAATTAACTTACAATTTCGGATGGATTAATTCATTTATCCTTGCAAAGTTTTGATGTGTGTGTGTATGTCTTTATCTGACAGCAATAAAACTATTAGATCTGCTCTCACGTATTCATACGTCAAGTCATGTGATCTGCAGCTGTCATTTTCGATAGATATTATCAATATCTATAAAATAACACTAATAATCAGGGAGTACAACTATCATATTTATCGATCCTTGTTCTGGTTTCAGTTCTTTCAGTAAACATTTTAAGGTTCCGGTTAAAGAAAAAATATGTACCTGTTCTTCTTTTTGTTTATTAATTAGGTTCCAGTTCTGGTTCTAGCTCTTGTTTTTAATCTAATGACTATGTCAACATTATAAAATTCGTAAATAGAAAAATACATTAAAAAGAATTTACAATAAATTAAAAGTTAACTATATATATAGAGTTAACTTTTAATTTGTTGTAAATTATTTTATATATATATATAAAGGAATAGATCCAACTTTGACAAAATAAACTGAGAAAAGGAAAGATTAGAGCATTTCAAAATTAAATTATTTTAAAGAAAAAAGGCCATAAAATATATTTTAAAAATAATTGAAGAATTGATAAGAGCTTTATGAACCTAAATTCGTATCGATTACAATTCTAGTTCTGGTTCTTAAGTAATTAATTTTTGGGTCTCCTTTTACAATTTTGGTTCCTTAGAAATAACTGTTAATGTTGGTTATAGGTTTTAATTCTGATTCTGGTTTGACTCCCTGCTAGTAATATAGTAAAATATTATCAAGACTGGCAGTCAAAAAAGTTTGTATTTTCAATAAGTACTTACTATGACAAATAATTTGACTTTATCAGTATATATAAGTCTGTTGGCAACAGGCGAACTTAACTTGAATAATTAGGATACAAATTATCCTTTTAGTATAGCTTAAAAACGCAAACCCCTTACTCAGTTATTTTAATTCATAAAAGGCTTAGAAAAGTTTCCATCAGATAAAAAAAAATCGAGAATCCGATTCCATTAGATTATGGCCCGTGGCCTACACACATTAAGAAATTTAAATGGATTTGATTTAGGCAGTACTTGCCTGAAAAACTTAGTTTTCCTAAGTCATCTGGGTTTCTAGGTATTTTTGATTTTGATTTTTTGTAAGCCCTCCGCCCTCAAACTCCAGTTTGGGGACCCCCGTAGGAATTTTCTGTAATCAAGCATTCCTATACACTTTTGGATCAGGGGCTAGCTGATTGCAAAATCTAAGCTTTCTAGATCTTCTTGGATCCGAGATTTTTCCAGCTTTGGATTTTTTGGAAGCCACACACTAGTTTGAGGGCCCCCCCCCCATTGAATTTTTCAGTAACCAAACTTTCTTGAACCCTTTTAAGTTGGGGGCTACCTACTTTCAAAATGTCATTTTCTTAGGTCTTCTGGGCCTTGAGATTCTTTCGATTTATTTTTTTGTTAAACCTCCATGTATCACCAAGTATTCATAGGTCTCTCAGTAACAATTACTCATTATGAATTGTAAATCTCAACACAACTGGATGCGGACAGCGATCAAACTCGACATGCAGTATCTGACCGCCACCTCGAGGTAGAACGCTGAACTATCAGTGATGTTTCCCGCCTATCCGCTGCCCATGTGTGCACGTCCATTGGGTAACATAGGTTACACTTGACCGCCACCGCGTCCACCACCGCCACCACTTGGGTATGTGGAGACCTTAATAGTTTAATCTAATGGCTGGGAATGATCTATTAAAATAGAATGATGGGAAAACCAAAGAGATTTAGTTCCTAGGTATTTAACATGCACGTTCTGAATCTACTGATTATAACTGGACAAGACACTTGAATTTAAAACGGACACAGCACCCAGTCTCCAGATCATTAATTCATCACTGTGAAGGAGGGAAACACCAATATAACGAATTATAATTTGTTTTAACCATGTCGAGAATTGAACCAGAAATCTTTAGCTTACACAGTGATATATGTATAATATGTGAAAATGCACCTGCAGTGCAACCGGCTGAGATTCGAGCCTCAGATTCTGCGTCTCATGATATTCAGTCTATTGTGAGCCTGGCACCTTGGACAACGTGAGCTTTGGTTTGGGTGATAATACATTTAATAAATATGTTGATATAAAATTAAGCCATAGCTGTCTCCTATACCTGACGTTGGTTTCCCTTACCATTCGATCACCGGAACTGGCCTCAACTTACTCGAATGATTTCTTCCACCTCAGTGATTGTGACGTAACTAATGAAGCGAAGGATCTAAACTACAACATTGTATAGTTTTCTACCAAGCAAATTATCCGTGAACTAATATACTAGGTGACAACCTCTAAGGTAGTTGTTTATATTATCTAGCTCCTACCGCCAGCTGTTGTCAAACCTGCTTCAGAAACCAAGTAGATTAATAACGTAACTGGATTGGAGCTATCATTCAGATAAACAAGGGAGGAAGAAAATACAAATAACAATACAATTTGTTTTGTGATCTCCCTATTAAATAACCTCATTATATTCACAATTATCCATTCTTAGCTCCTATAGCAGTTAGCCTTTCATTTCCCAGTCATTTACGTCTTAACTGTAACCCAAATATGGGGTTAGGATTAGCAAAAAAATATTTTCAGAGTACAAAATTTAAATTTTTAAATAAAGTTTACAAGTTATATTAGATTTAGAGCAATAGAAAATAATTTTGTTCTCACTTCATTAAACACCTAACTCATGTTCTGTTAAATGTTTTGTCAATGCTTAACCAAAACGCGGGATATGATTGAAATTATCTCATTTACCTAGATGGCCCCCATAAGGTTGTAGGTAACACCAGTTAAGGCCATTTTTTTTGTGCGAAGTCTTTATAACAAAATAAATCAAATATTGTCCAAGTAAAAACATAGAGTTTAGTTTTCTTCATATATTTATATCAACACTTGTTGAATATATGTCATGAGCATAGTGGCATTACATGACACACTTTTTAAATCAAAAGAAAAAGTTGTCATTAAATTCCAGAGCATCCTTTAAAGATAGTTAAGAACTGTTGAGGTCCCAATGCGAAGAAAATAAAATGTTAGGTTTCTACTTGAAACATATTTGATTTATACCTTCACATTTACATTGGTTAATTTTTTTTAAAAGATATTGTAAATTGCAAACTATGTCGATAAATAATGATAATGGCACTTTGGTATACAAAAAGACGCGTTAAATCTGCGTCTCACCCCACGAATAACACCTAACTTAAGCTGCTTTGATGGCCTCATAATCTAAGGCGTCACTCTCGAAATTAACGAGACTGATAATAACAGGGAGATTGGGAGTTTGAAACCTAGTTGGGTGTAATGAAGGTGGCTTTTCCTAAAAGGTTTTCCACTCTCCCTCTATGAAGATGCAGATATACTTCTTCTAAATTAAACCTTCCTTTAACCTAGCTCATTAGAGTAATCAGTAAACATGTGTATAGCCTGTATAGGTAATAAGACGTGGTGCTAAAAAAAAAACACCGTATCTAAAATCGTAGTAACCAAGCGTCGCTTCGAGTAGAGGTTTTTTTATAGTCTACTTTAAAGAAATAATATATTGTGACCTGGTGGTCTAGGGGTAAGGTGTCAGACTTCTGTGCTGGCGGCCGGGGTTCAATCCTCGGTCCCGGCACAGATTTATCTGATTTCCAAACCCTTCCTACACCTCTGACAAGACATCTTGTGAATGTGTGGAATGCCAGGCCGCCACCGTGGTTCGGATTCCACGTTAAACTGTAGGTCCTTCATTTCATCTCACAATCACCCTACCATTACACATTAGCGCAAGTGCGTATAACCCGAACGGGTAGTAAGACGTGGTGCTAATAATAATAATACATAATTTAAAGAAATAATAGATTTATTACCATCGTGGATTACTACCTGTTAAAACTATACGCTTATATACTAATTACGCTAATGTGCTAGGGGTAAAGGAAGTCTAATTTAAAGAAAGTTTTTCCGAATTTGTATGGATAGAAAGTGAAAAACCATTTAGGGAAAATAAATTTACCCTCAGTACACCCAACCGGAACTCAAACGTCGACCTCCTTGTCATTGGTTGTCTAGCTTATTGCGATAGTGAGGCCTTTGGCCATACGGCCACCGAAGCAGGTAAAATGGAATTGATAGCAATGAAAATGTTTTACCATATTTTAAAAACCAACTGCAATTAAAAAAATATATTCTTCAAAACTCACAAACTATTAAACTGGTCCCAATTTCTTTGTTGTCAAATGAAGCATGCAGGTTATCGCACTTCGATGAGTTTTCTGGTTAGAACAGAGTACAAGGGAGTCGAACTCGAAGTATTGATTGGTTCTGGTTCTAGTTCCGGTTCTTCAATCAAACATTTTAAGGTTCCGGCTTTGGATCTGGATAGAGAAAAATAAATGCTCCTGTTGGTTTCGGTTTTTAGTTAGGTTCCGGTTCTTTCAATTCTTACTTTCTAGCTATCTTACAGGTAGAGAAAGTATTGTGATCGTCAAAAAAATCAAGTGTAGTTTATTAAAGGGCGAAAAGAGAAAGAGTCAATTTTCTCAATATCGGCTCTAACTATTTTGATTAAATTTCATTCCTAAACATTTATAAATATTCAAAACAAAATGGCTACTCTCAATATTTCGGCAAAATATCTTTAAAGGCTCCGGTCTGATGCATAAATTCACATCTTTATATCATATCTCCGAAACTATTTGAGATATGAAATTAGTCAAATTACTTATCATTTCAAATATGTAGATTTATTTTTAATACAAATATTTTATTCGAAACATATTTTTATAAAACCATTAACTTTCAAGCTATATGCATATATATATATATATATATATATATAATATATATATATATATATATATATAATATATACACTTTTCGAACACAAAAGGTAAAAGTATTGCAACCGTAAAAAAATCTAAACTGAAATGTTGGTGGATGTCAACGTCTCATGGCCCCCCAGACCCTAAAAAGTGGTCTTTGCAATGACGTTTGTCTGTGTGTCTTTTTAACCCCAAAATTAAGAGTAGTTTAATAAAAAACGAAAAGAGAAAAAAAACAATCTTCTCAAAATCGGCTATAACGATTTTGATTAAAATTCGTATATAGGTGTTGATTAAGATTATAAACAAAATGGCTTATTTCATTTTCTCATGAAAATGACTTACTTAAAATATAGTTTCACCAAACCAATAGTTTCAGAGATATTGACAAATATATTAATATAATTTTGTGAGCTCTGGTTGTGAAGATATACTTAAGTTCAAACGCAATCATTCTCCAATATAAAGTAAGCAAATAAGTAAGTTTTTCAAGAAGTTGATGTTTTTTTTTCTTTTAACCTCTTAGGGGAAATGTTTGTACAGCACAGGGGCGAATACAGAATTTTCGTGAGAGGAGAGGGAGGAATTCGGGTGCTTCCATCGTGATCGTGTCAGTGAGGGGGGGGGGGGGGGGCCCTTCAAACAATGTTGACGTAAAAATACTTCAAAATTTGATAGTAGATATTTAAGTAATTTTTCAGTGTAACGCTAAACTTGGGAATAATCCTCTTTTGAAAGGCATAACTCGACATTTGCATTTAGTATTGAAATTTACTATGCTCAAATAATAAGAATATTAACAAATAGTGAATATTAAAAGGGAAATATGTTTAAATATAATATCAACTATAACATTAATAGCTTTTTAGCTATTCAATCAATTAGAATTAAGTTAAAGAAAAAGGACTTAAGATTCAATTATATAATATAATTATTGCAATTTAGAACTTTTAAGAATATAAAAATATACCAATTCAAATACCGGTTTTGGTTACTAAGTGATTTATTT
The DNA here is from genome assembly GCA_039000515.1 of Timema cristinae. Taxonomy (NCBI): domain Eukaryota; kingdom Metazoa; phylum Arthropoda; class Insecta; order Phasmatodea; family Timematidae; genus Timema; species Timema cristinae. The sequence goes on from JBCFYV010011172.1 coordinate 115,973,768, forward strand.
TTAGGGTTACTGTTCCGGATCTGTTTCCTTGAAAATAACTATTAATATCAGTTATAGGTTTTGGTTCCGGTTCAACTCCGTATATTGTATTAAAATTCCCAGTTAATTGATATGAGGTATGAATCCAGGACAACATAAAGTCGGAAATATTGACCAAGAGGTGTTGAAAGACTTTGCCGCATATTAAGAAAGGTGAGAGCACCCAATCAGATATTTATAGCACTGGGTCTCTTACTACCGTTCGGGCTGTATGCCTATATACTAATTATACTAATATGTTAGAGATTAGGAAGGTTTAATTTAGAGTGAGTGCACTCGAATTTGTGTGGAGGAAGATTGGAAAACCATTGAGGATAAACCACCCCAAAACCACCCTCAGTGCACCCAACCGTGATAGCATCCCCGTCTTCGGCAGTCTAGTACAACTAGAGAGTAGTGCGTTGGACCATTCGGGCACCGAAGCGGGTCACAAGAGAATGACAACGCCCGGTACGCTCCTACTTTTAAAAAAAAAGTCTGCAGTTCCCTCACAGGTTGTAACCATGTATATACATTTTCTTACTACGGATCATCTACTAATGATTCCGAACGAAATATCGCTACAGTCCTCTGAAACCGGAACAGGAAAAACCATCCAACCTATCACTCACTCTTTGCGGATGGTCACGCGTTTCAAGGTATCAGGCTTGCAAAAATAAACTGGACTGTTTAAAACATCCTTTAAAACTTTTCAATCTTCACATACACAAACCATTTTCTTAAAACAGAATTTATTTTATTGGTAACATAAAACTATTTACATAAACAATGGCTGTGTTAACAACGTTGTCTACTTGGAAGATTTCAAATATATTTTGCGAAGCGGGTTGCATCTAAACAGTCTAAGCACTATCACACTTAGACACCAATGAACAAAATAGAAAGAAAGGGAATAAACTGAGAAGTTTCCCCTTAAGGCCCTTGTCTATGTCCTTATAGCACTTTCCCTCTTCCTCTAACGAGTTTACACAGTCACTTTAATATTTGCACAATAAACATGTTTACAAAAAACTTAAAGATAAAAATAATAATGTTATGAGACTTTAGGACTATTTTCAGAATTATTTTAAGACTTTATGTTGTGTTTTTCAAAGTTACATCTTTAAAACTAGCTCAGTAAAACGTAAATTCATCAACATGAGAAACCCTATCTTTACCGGCCTTGACCTTACAGGTAGGTAACGTCCTTAAGAGAACGCAGACAATTTTTCAATAACCACTTTGCTGATTATTCCGTGATAGTTTCTATCATTATTTAGTAACAAGTTTATCTAATGAATTAAGTACATCACCCGCATACATGCTGACTACTGATTTTCTAACTGCAATACCTACCATCGGTTGACTACGTAATGATCACTGACGGTTATTCATGTTTTAACTCAAAACCAGTTTTAGCCAGGCGAAAAATCGTTCAAGTCAACTTTCTTCTTTCTTTCTTTGTAGTCAAGTCCAGTGACCGTTTTGTGATTTCCATGCAAATTCACATTTCGGGATTCTTATATAGAGAAAAGTCTTTTTTTTTCACGATATCAAACCCAATCTTAATAAGCGGCGAAAACCTTCATCGACTAACGTAGATTACAATATATTTATTTTGCCTTTAGTATTGGAAATTTATATTAATTACGATAATTGTCGAAGTTAATGATTCTATTTGGAAAAAAATCAAAATCTGTTTGGTAAATCTCTGAGAAATTTCTGCCTAAACACATTTTTAGTCGTTTTTCTGAAATTGTGGGTTTCCCTTTGAGTCTTTTTGAAATATGAACATGTACAAGCTACACCTACGCCTACACTTTTATTTTAAAGATTAAAATAGATTTTAAATACTTCCGGGATTCATTGCCTGAAGTATTCAATTCACGTTTTCAATAACTGAGTGAACATTTCTCCTTTAGCATGTTTAAAAAAAAAATTCAAAACTTTTAAAATTTTCCCCGTGAATATTTTTGGAATTTGAAATTTTTGGGCACATCCTCTGTGTATTAAAAATAAAACAATGATAACATTTAATTTGGTAGAACTACGGGAATCAATATTTACATTATTCACTTCATGTTTTGAATATACAGGTTGTATTGATTTATGTGGGAAGTAAATGGGATGTAGCAGATCTCAAAACAACACAAAATATCCTTATGAACATATGTCCTATGTTCGATGGTTCCCAAGATAAGGCCTTACAAGTTTCCACTGGATTTGTTAGCCCTGTTAGTGTGGCCCTGCCTGTGTACTAGCAGTGATACGTCACTTACAAGAGGTATTAACATTTTCAGTAGATACTTGAAAGGTCTCATCTCGGTAGCCATAGAACAGAGGTCATATGCTCATAAGGACTTTTTGTGTTACCATCCACATCCCAGTTACCTCCCACATAAATTAACAAAACCTTTATACCTTAAAAATCCTCCCCCCTTTTTTATATAAGTTTTCTGTGAATTTCCGCACCTTTTTTAATTCTTTCTGAGATTTGAAATTTTTGGGTACACGGAATTAAAAATGTTAAAAATCCGTTGGGTAAAACTTTAGAAATATTTGACGAAAGGATTCACTACAAGTTTTAATACTATATAGATTTAAAATTGTCTGAAATTGGAACTTTCCCTTTAAATTATTTTTGAGATTTGAAATGTTTGGACACATCCTCTGTGTATTAGCCTTCATTAAAAATTAAAATTAATGAAAATTGGTTGTGTATAATTGCGGGAATCTTTGCTGAAACTATTAGGTTAACATTTTAAATACATATTGTTCCACCTAATCTCTCTTCATCCCACATATACAAACACACACATTGTGGTCTGGGTTCGCTTGCAACATCGGTCGCATTGTTCTGTTCGCGGTAATTCATCAAAAACTCCACCCACCTCCGGCTTTATCCCGGCCTACTCATAGAACTTGACGATTCACCTCTCAATCGTGAAAGGTTGTGTGGATGCCCTGATCTGTTGATAAATGATTGATTAATCATGAAATGCACAGACTAGGTTAAGTGAGTGGTTTTTTTCACTCGTGACTCTGATACAATAGAGGCCGGGTTTGAATCCCTCTGGACAGCAATGGAGTTGTTTATCATACAATTCTTCCTTTCCTCAGAAGAATTCCCAGCCTCTTCCTACGCTATGTAACATCCTCTATCCTCAAATGTTGGCACTGTCTTCGCCAACATGTGATGGCTACTCGGTCGATAGTAGCTCGCAAAATTTAGTTTAACTAGACATGCATATTAGGTGTATACAATAACATATTATAGTATTATTATTATTATTATTATTATTATTATTATTATTATTATCTATACTTATAAAATAACATGTCCTGATTGATTGACTGACTGACTGACTGACTGATTCATCATCGTCGAGCGCAAACTATCAAGGCTACAAGCATGAAATTCGGACTGTATATTCATTTTGTTATGTAGGCACCCACTAAGAAAGGATTTTAGAAAATTCCACCCCAAAGGGGTCAAAATAGGGGATGATAATATGTATGATAATGTATGAAAGTCCATCATTTTGAAAGTTACATAAATAAAATTTTGTATTTCGGTTATTGACGTAAAACAAATACATACGTGTTTCAGGAATTTTGGAAATTTTATTTAATAAGGGATGAAAAAGGGGGTGAAAGTTTGTATCGGACTGACTGACTGATTCATCATCGCCGAGCGCAAACTATCAAGGCTACAAGCATGAAATTCGGACTGTATATTCATTTTGTTATGTAGGCACCCACTAAGAAAGGATTTTAGAAAATTCCACCCCAAAGGGGTCAAAATAGGGGATGATAATATGTATGATAATATGTATGAAAGTCCGTCATTTTGAAAGTTACATAAACAAAATTTTGTATTTCGGTTATTGACGTAAAACAAATAAATACGTGTTTCAGGAATTTTGGAAATTTTATTTAATAAGGGATGAAAAAGGGGGTGAAAGTTTCTATCGGACTTGCATTATTATTGATCTGAGGTCAAGTTATGGTCATAAACGTAACGTAATATTTTAAATTAATCTGTAAATACATATGTATATTTTCGTATTTGTATATAATCAACTTCCACGGGAGCAAAGCCGCGGGCAACAGCTATCTAGTTAATAATAATACAATAACATATTATAGTATTATTATTAATAATAATAATAATAATAATAATAATAATAATAACCATATCGTATAGTAAATTAAGAATAAGACCAAGGACGTAGCCAAACCAACATTTCAGGAGGGGTCCGAGGGCACGGCCTCTCAATGGTCACAGCCAAAGAATTATTACAAATATTAAATGCCTCTAGAATCTATATGGAATTAATTTCTAAGGTAATTAATGGCCAGGATTAAATGGGCTACATTAAGTGTTTTAAATTTGTTTGATATTTAGAAACTTACATAGCGCCTCCTCCCTACAAGTCTGAAATGTTACATTGAGCACTTATTAAAATACATAAAGTGGTGGGCTAGCTGGAGTGGAGGTTTTAAGGGAAGGAAGTGGATTTTTAGAGGGTAATAATTTTTGCTCCCCCTCTAAATTTATTTCCCTCACTTCTTATATTTTAGGAGATGATACGATTAAAAAATACAAATAGCTTCTAAATCTTAGGGCAATGATTGAATTAAAATTTTAAAAATCATATGAGAAAAGTTTTAAATATCTTTTAGAAGCATCTTTAAAAAAAATGTATTAACTAAGACTATTCCAAATAGATTACATAAAAGTATAATAGAAAAAGCTATGACCACTCCAATAGCTTGCCGATTGCCGGGGGAAGAACCCCGGCATTCTTTAGGCTGGGAGAGAAGAGACAATTACCTCAAAATCCTTTTAGAGTTAATTGACCTTCTCCTTATACAATTAAGTTTCTGCCATCACTGACCCAACATGGATAATTTGAAATATTATTTCGTTTTTTCTCTAAAAAAAATTAGAGGTTTAAAAATCTGTGCTTGTAGAAAAGGTTGTCAAATGCACTTCGTAATTTCAAAATTGTACACTTTTCAAATAATGATATTACAAGCTTGACCAAATGTATTGATTTGACATTTATTTCTAACTGCAAACTGTTTGGGGGTTGAAGCTGGACCTCCTTCCCTCTATCCTATCCCACCCTCTCAGTCTTGTCTCTTTACCGATTCATTTGCAACGTATTCTCTGAACTACTATTTGAATAACTTCCAGTTAAAATATTTTGTTCCCTACTCTAAAAGACTTATCCGCTTCCACAATTCTCCCCACGTTCACTAATACTTCCTATTTACTTTTTCAAAATTTTGTCGTGGTCTAACCAACCTAAATAATGAATACAATCACAAACAATTTTAAAAAAAATGACTTTATATTAGAATACCCGTATTTTATTGTTCTGTTTAAACCGTAAATAAGGCCGTATTGATTTTTTTACTGCCAAATCTCGGGGAGGAGGGGTGGTTTGAACCAACATAATTCCCCCCCCCCCCCCAACTTGGCTACGGCCTTGAATAAGACGTCCTTTAAATACAATTTAGGCTGAACGAGAAATAATTTGATTAATCTTGTGAGCTCATTAATTACATAGATAAAATGCATCAAAATTATAACTAAGAGAGGGGGGAGGACCACATTGTAAAAACTCTGGCTCTGAGCTAGCTAGTTCTGCCGGTAAACATTATAAACACTTAATAAGATTAGAAATGGAAACTACTATTCACAACCTTAACGGTGACCAGTTGGTCGGCATCAAGCTTACATGGTTCTTAGTCGCTAACACGGTTCGAATCCTTGGTCTCATGCATTATGGGTGTTTTTACACATGGCAATTTCCCTAAATAATCCTCTTCATCAAATGCGGCTGCATTTCTCTAAGCTACCCTTCTCAGATCTACTATTTAGATTTTCTCGTTAATAATTTTTATTTTGTGAAAAGTGACGAGAGAGGGGCTAGCCAAGTAACCACCCTTTATAATATTTTAAAACATTAAATCGTGCCTTATTCCTATCCGGAATATCCGAATTAGACTGTATAAATGTCGACCTCGGTGGTTTTGGAGTAAATTTCTCGCCTTAGGACACGAAGTTCGTAGGTTCAAAACCCGCCGGTCGATGGATTTTTCTTGAACAATAAAAATCCGTAGCACAACTTCCTTCGGAGGGGAAGTAAAAGCCATGTTGATTGTGACATGATAAATATCCCTGGAAGGTATGCGAAAATACCTTTCCCAGCAAAATTGGTAGACCCTTTCGCTCTACTTCATAGAAATCTTCGTGTGCTGATATAATAAGTCGGTTCAAAAATTGCACGTTAAATCCATAAAATAAATAACTTTAGTTCATAATGCCATAAAGTAAATATATCCACTTTAGGGTGGAGATAGAGACTTTTTGGTAACACCACCCTCAGTATACCTGGCTTCGACCTTTCCGCCACGGCCAAATTGTATAATACGACCTAGACGCCTCATTTTGAGAGCCCACCAATGCGTGTTTGCCCATTATAAAAGAAAGCATCGGTATCCTGTTTTCTCGAGTGTTTTCGATGATCAGTTACAAGTAATCTATAGCTCTGTGACGCACCTGAATATCCAATGATCCACTTTCTCATGTTTCACTTTGATTTCTGTGCACGCCTCTCGTCACACATCGTCAACACAAGTAGCTACGTGCCTGAAAAGGATGTTTAATGCTAAGAAATGAAATCGAAAGTCAATGTCAAATTCAGTGGAATGTTGAGCGAGGGAAGGAAAATTTTAGTAAGGATGAAGCTGCTCTTGCTAATAGCAAAAAAGTATAAACACAAATACATAATTATAGTATTTAATAGATTCTTTTTAAACATACGGCTTTTTCAGTACTCGACTTACAAACTAACTTATTATGCTACAATTACACCGGAGCGAACGTTAGAGAATACGAGCGAACGAGCACCATTTATTGGAGCATTCTCTTGGGTGTAAACAGTTTGCGATCAGGAGCGAGCTCCATTCGGCAGTATTTTCTGAAGGTATATTTACACCGAAGAGAATGGCAGCGAATACGAGCGAACGAGCATTCGGCGAACATTCGCTACCATTAGCTCCTGTTCCATTCGGAGATGTTCGGATCTGTTCGAATGGTGTTTACACCGGAGAGAACAACTTAGATTCAGTGATGTTTGCAAAAGATCCACCCATTCGCAGCTACCCCGAGAGTGTGAAAACTCGTGTACCACGGAAGGTAGTGATTATGAAGACCATTTAGCAGCAGCTTGTTTGGCGGGTTTATTTGTAGTTATGGGGGAAATTGCGCAGGAGGAAAATTCGGGTGCCAGGATTTTTTTTATGGAAACGTCAGCAATCCTTACAACAATCACTACAAACTAAAAATAACGCCAATCATTAAATAATAAATAGCTAAGAACGCTAGCGTTTGCAAAGTCCAAATGGCGAGACTGCTTACACCGGAATGAACAGCGAACAGAGGAGAGCATGAATTTCCTTTGATGATTCGATCAAAGACCGACAGTGAACGGATCATCAGCGAATGTGAACAGAACATGAGACGGGTAGTAAGACGCGGTGCTAAATAATAACAGAACATGAGCGAACACTAGCGAATGGCGTTCGCTCCAATTCGCTGACTGTTTACACCAAAGAGAAATCTCCATTCTCTGATGTTGGTTTGCACTTGTTCGCTAATGTTCGCCACGGTGTAAATGAACCTTCAGATTCGGTTGGCATTCACTGATAATACTCCCACTGTCAGTCTTAACGCGAATCATAAAAGGGAATACATTGTTCACTTGTTCTCAGTTCGTTACAGTGTAAAAAATCTTGCCATTTGGACACTGTTTACATAATTTATTTTTGTCTATTTAGAGTCTGGATTAGTTTTCATACTTGTTTGAACTTATTTTGTAGTGTTTTTACTTTACATCCACTACTGTTTTCAGCCGGTCGTGGGTCAATATTTTATTCAAGCCATACATTTTCCACTACCGGCTTTCTAGGCCTGTCGTCGCGTCATATGCCTTATATAGCCTAAATTAAGACTAATACAGACACAACATCCAGTCCCAAGCCGTTAATTTATCACTGTGAAAGGGTTAACTCACATTTCACCAGTGATACACTTTTAGGCCATTCTGGGAGTTGAACCCGGGACCCCTAAGTTCAGTAGACAGACACTCTACCGACTGAGCTAAGGTGTATTATTTTTAAGTGTGCTCCCCTCAATTGATCTGAGTAGCCAAAAAAATCCTCTTGGAACATACGTGTAAAGTTGTGGAACAGACTCAAGGAAGGTTCGAGCTGCTAATCTTTCAGAAATATTTCACTTCTGTGGTTTTGACGTATCCGTAAAAATTCTGACACAAATTTCCCTCTCTTTCCTTCTATTATGCGCAATTTTTTGTATGACTAGAAGTGCAACCACCATACAAGCTAATATTACCTGGTCTTCATCAACACTACTTTTTATGGTACACTATTTAAACTATATTTATAGCCTTATTATTAAAAAATACGAGTACTCAACACCCTTTTGGTACCTGCGAACAGGTGGATATTTTGCTATTAGCGCCGATTATCAAGTTGTACTTCCTGGTATAAATGTTCATCAAACTGGTCCAAACATCATCTAAAGCCGCGTCCAGACTAGAACAGAGCAACGAACACGAACATTTACACGAACATGTTTGTTGTTCTGTTCACTGTGGCCGAGTGTCCAGACTTGAACAAAACAACGATCACGAACATTTCCACGAACATGTTTGTTGTTCTGTTCGCTGTGGCCGTATGTCCAGACTTGTCGTGAACATGTTTATGCTTGTTGTTCTATTCAGTCATAGTTTAAAAAGTTTCAATCCCAGATCTGTTTTACAGACATGAAATATCATTATCATTTTGTCTAATGTAGGATTCTGGTTGGAAAAAACTTTTCTAAAATGTAAACTACTTTTTTACTGTCAACCTTGATGACATTTCTTAGTTGTATTATTTATTATCATTAGTTTATCCTTATTAATACTATCAAAAGTGACCGTCGTAGATCACATGAATTAACGTATACGTTTAGGAAAATTTCTTAAGTAGCTTTTATAAAAGTCAAAAAAAGTTCCTTCCCATCTAAATCAAATTATAAATTTAGCTTGCTTTCAGCAAATCAGAAACAACTAGTGGTAGCCAGGAGAGAAAAAGCCTATTGTAAGTTTAAACGCTGTATGTTTTATTTTCTTCCCAAATATACACATAAAGATGATATTTTAGAGACCTGAATCATTTCTTTTATGTTATCGGGAACACTCTTAATTTTGTCGACACATTCACAGACTAACGTAAATAATTATGTTTATAGATTGCGGTTTCGTTATTGAAAATTTTGATATGATAATCCTAGAAGTAGATATACTATTATTTAAATAAAAGAGACATTAAAATCTGTTTTATGGAGTTTGAAAAGTTATTGTCAAAATAAATTGATTTTTCCAAAATGGTGACTTCCTGTTTGAATATTATTTGAAATTGTTGGACAATTACTTAATTAATAAGCTTTAATTTAAAAAAATATGACACTAGGTTGGATATAACTTTGGGAATCAATGTCAAAAGGAATCGCATCACGCTTTAAAAATGTGCATACTAGTGGATTCGATGCTTCTTGTTTGTCCTATATTTTATCACCAAGTATTACTACGTGTTCCGGCTATAGGCCTAACCATGGTAACCACTCTAATGAGTTAGAAACGAGGAACTAAAAATTATAGATTTAATATTTATAGCATCTTTGGGGAAGGAGATTGGGAAACCATTTTGGAAAAACCAACTTCAGTGCATACGATAGGTATTGAACCCCGATATTCTCATCTTCTTCAGTCTATTCCAACATGAGAATAGCGCGTTAGGCCACATGGCCACCATGGCGTATTCCATTTAATTGTAGACAGTCCCTTTTGAAGCATAAATCAAGCACGACGCGTTAATATGAGTGCGTGTTCAACAAGCCGGCGAGTCACTTCAGTGGCGAAGGGGGGGGGGGAGATGAATTGTAACGCGAGCTAAGGTAGGTATTTTGATAATTTTTGCTGACACAATGAATAAAATATTGCTTGATAAGATACGTTTAATTTAATTTTCTAGAAATGCCCTTAAAGTATAACGAAGTGTTGTATAATGTGTACTTTGTACACATGGTCACATATGCAGCAGAAACATGGACATTGAATGTAAGAGAGACTAGGAAAGTGGAGGCCATGGGAATGAAGTTTGTGAGGAGTATGTTAGCTGTCACGAAGAAAAACAAGATTAGGAATAAAGTTATCCTGGAAAGAGTGGGAGTACAAAGAGATGAGATAGTAGAGGAAACCAGACTGAGATGGGCATGGGCACGTAATGAGAATGGAAAAGGAAAGATTATCAAAGAGAATGAGAGAGATAAAGTATGAAGGAAAAATACCACAAAGGAGACCAAGAAAGATAGGTGGAGTAGATAACATAAAGTGCGTAATTGAAAGAAGAAGATGATTGGAAATGATTAAAGGATAAAGAATAGTGGAAGGATAGAGGAATATGGCTAAACTGAATAGGCCACAGGCTGGAAACAGTTTTTATTTTAGCACTACGTCTTACTACCCGTTCGTGCTATGAACTGATATACTATTTACGCTAATGGTTTTTAAAATGAGGAAGGTTATATTTGTAGGAAGTGTTCCTGCATTTGTATGGCTAGAGATTGGACAACTATTTGGGAAAAAAATCTTTCTCAGTATATCCGATCAAGAATCGAACCTTGATTCTCCCTGTCATCGGTAGTACTGCGAGAGTAGTGCCTTAGACCACGCGGCCACCAAAGCGGTTTTGTAGAAACAATCGATTATGATGATGAGTTTAATACTCTACATATATAAATCTCAACAGTTCTTGAATATTTGGCAAGGACATCCTGCAATTCAACGATAAATTTATTTTCATTTTAAAAGTTTATCATAAAATTTTATTGTGCCCATATCAAATATTCGAAAGATGTTGATGGTAATATATCTTGGGAAAGTTAAATTAAACATCTATATTTAAGAAATAGTATTTTGTTATAAATCTTCAAAAGTACTGGCGTTAACTCGCGTCCTGCCCCCTACCCCTTAAAGATATAAAGGGTGAGGGGTGGAGGGGGTGAAGTTAAACAGAAAAGTTGAACATACCATATTAAGCTAGCTGCACTTTTTATCCCTTCCCTCAAAGAGTCAGTTATCGGTAAAAGTGTGTCACAGACTAACTTCATCTACTTCCTCTATGTCATAATTTGATGTGGTTATAATACGCTATAGTAGGTCTGCACAAAAACCCATCAAGCAGGTGTGATCGTTTTAATTACTAGACTAAATAAAACCATTCCACTGAAATAATCTTTAACCCAACTGAACTTCCAAACACGTTCGTCAACTTCCTATTCAGACTGCGCACTCGTCATGTTCTTGGATGTTGTTGACTGTAATCTTAACATCGAGCTGGTCTCTCTCTATCTTATAAAACAGAGCAGGCACACTTTGCACATTCACTTCACACTTTTTTTTTGTTCCTAATAACTTTCACTCTCATGGCCAACCGACAGATTGGATGGTCCACCCAGGTTGCGCGCGCCACTTTTGGTGGTGACGTCACTATTTCAGGCTGAAGTGCACGTAAGCTATACGTTTATCCACTTAAAGCGTATGACATATTAAATCAGTTGATAATTCTTATCTCCACCCAGGTATGGACCAGGGTTCTATTTCTGGTATAGTAAAAATACTCTCAATAGTGAATTGACAGTCCGGAGGCAATGGGTGTTGAGTGTACTCTAGTCTAGAGTTGAGTTAGTTTTTAAATCATTAACTAATATGTATAGTTCTAAAAGCGTACTCTAAGAACCCTTAGTTAATAGCATGTAGAATTATCACGTTCTATAAAATAATGACTTACACACTGCAATAGTTCTTTTTTCATGACCAGGTGAAAAGGTCCAATAACAGATTTCAAAGACTCTGGTTTTATACTCAATAAATGCTCTAAATTATATTTTATGTACCCAAGTAATGATATTGGAACATTCTGATAGTTTTTTTAATTCCATCGCCGTATTTGAGTGATAAAGGAGTCTGTCTACGGGTATTTAAGGCACTGGTTCGACCCCAAATAAAATTTATACTAATTCACCCTTCAATTTGCTGCATCCCCTGGTGTATCTCGATTATTTTGTCTCATGGCCCAGCAGTTAGAATAAAAGGTATTATTCCAGTTCACTTTTTGTGACGTTGTCACAGACATAATGCAAACATGGACGATCTGGCTCACCTGATCTGGTCCCCTTTGACTGGGCTGGATCTCGACTTCATGAAACACGCGCACTCAACTCCACTCAACATCACGCGGCTTACTGACCGCCCGTGGCTCGAGGCCCGATTAGAGCAAGACTCGGACAATTGAACATCAAGATGCGCTAACCCGTATGCGCCGACGGTTGTGTTCGAGTGAAACAAGACTCATCCACCGGCGCGTGATTTGAAATTATCACGAGAATAATCGAGATTTCTGTCGAAGCAACGTACACCCCTCTCCCTTCGTCCCAGTGTGATTCCCGCCGTTTGTGAACACGTGATTGACTTTGTACAGTATATAACGGCTGGACTGTGTAGTGATGTCACTCATTTCTCTGCACTCGATTAGGTGAGACACTTGTCTTAGATTTAGACGTAGGTCGTTGTTCGACGTTTTCTAAATTATGTTTGGGTTAAATTGTTCAAAATTTAAGTTTCAACTTTAAATATAATTCATGATTACTAATAGCTATATTTCTCTGAGACTGCAGGATTTGCCTGTCAGCCATTATGGTTTATGCGCTAGCCTTTTCTTTGTACTTAACGTTGTGTCCGCCTCACGGACGGGTTGGAACTTTAGCATGTCGCCATCTTGGGGCGCTAATTATTTCTATTTAACATAGTTGTTCTGCTTGCTAAAAGTTTAAGATTTGTTACGATTGTGAATTTTTTTAAATTGTTACTCAACTCGGGGGGCGCGAGCCCGTGCACCCAGCACGTTGGTCATTATAATAATAATAATTAGATTGGAATAATTTGATTGGATCTATTGCAACAGGTTAGGTTTAGGTAAATCATTTTCTCTGTCGCGCCTTACAATGGCAGTCTATTATAAAACTTCATACTTATGTCAATATAGTGTCGGCATCGCCGGGTCGTGTAGACCTATACATATTACTTGTATTTAACTTTCCTGCTAGGTTAGTCGCCTTCTGCGAGGGTCAATTTAGTCATGACTACGTTGGTATTAATCATTCTGTTTTCTCTTAACGACTTGGGGTCTTGCCCCTTTATTTATTGTTTACTTCGGCCCTTATCGGCCAGTCACTCGACTTTCCTAGAGTGCCTCGCTCTTGTATGTCTGCTAGTTGTTTGTAGAATAAAATAAACTCTCTTGTAACTTACCTACCTTTTATTTATTGTAATTTGAACCTATCAATTCATATGAAGGGGGGGGGGTTACATTTTGATTAGAAATAACCTTGTAATACAGATAAAAAATTTAGTAAATTTACTTTAAAGTATTCATGCGTCAGGTAATGTTATCCGCAGCTGTCACTATTGATAGATATTAACAACAAAACCTCCATTGCTTAAGTCCACAATCCAACAATACCAACAGAACAGCCACTGTCTGTTAGCGAAGAGTGCCAAATTCTGCTGATAGAGGATGTCACGTGGTAAGCACGATGGGCCTACCACTATTAATCTAAGTTATCTAGACCGTCTTAGCTACTTTTCCATTCAAGCAGCTCCACATTTGTTTTCACGAGGCTGAATCGATCCCATTAAATACCCACTGCTTCACATAAAATCTTCAAGCATTGGGGATCGGACCAAGGTCCTCTGGATTCGTAGCCAGGAGTTCTGACCACTAGACCACATAAGGTGCTCTAGATATGGCCAATATCACCTCAAATACAAGACAAGTTTCACAACGCTGGTTAGTCTAGGTCGCTAGTAGCACCTTCTTACCCAGTATACCACCTTCAGACATAACTGAAAGAGTCAATTTGATGTTATTGTCCATGACACACGACCGCATCGGTAGCGTTATCCCTGTTTGGTCTGGTATGACGGTGACGGAGAGATCGGGGCTAGAAAACTGTCCGGGGTGTCCCCTTATCCTTAATTTCCTTTCATTTCTTCTTTCCTCATCCTTACCGCATTAGTTTAATCAAATCTTGAAAGTCCGGGTGGCTAGTAAAACGCAAAGCACTCAAACAAACAAAAAAGAGAGAGAAAAAAATAAGCGTTGTCCGTGGCAAGTCAATGTCGGAGCGGAGCGCGCGAGCCAAGCAATTACCGCTCGTCCTTGACTGTTATTTCGTTCAACAACTGAAATGTGTCGTGATCCTGGTCTTGGGTTGCATCACAGTTTAATGAGAGAACTGGAGCGGTCACGACATTGTCGAGGCTCTCGTCTCTTTTGTTGAGCCCCTATCCGGGAGGCTACACATTTTTATACGACCTGGTCGCCCCGTGACAGTACATCGGCACTCAATGCCTTGTTATATTAGACTAGACCCCCTTCCCCGTAAAAAAAAATATTGTAAAGAATCCTGTAAAACAAAGCTTCAAATCATCCATCATGTCAATATAAAAACAAAACTTTTTTTTTTAAATACAGTCCTACCATCACTGTATAGCCCCCTCCCTCTTTTTATTCTCCCTCCTATTTTCATCTCATTCCTCTTTGCTCACCCCTACCCCCCCACCCTTTTCACCAACCCCACTTTCCTTTCAACAACTTTTTTTTTCCAACGACTATATAATATACTATCGACATTTTTATGAGGAATAAATTAAATTTTCATAATAAAATATAGCCTATGTTACTCGCTGATAATGTAGCTTTATATTGGTGAAAGAATTTTTAAAATCGGTCCAGGAGTTTTTGAGTTTATCCATTACAAACAAAAAAACAAATCTTTCCTCTTTATAATAAAAAACAAATCTTTCCTCTTTATAATATTAGTATAAATGAATGTGGAGACCTGGTGGTCTAGGGGGAAGGAGTCAGACTTGTGCGTTAGGGATTGAAACCCCGGTCCCGGCACAGATTTATCCGATTACCAAACCCTTCCATCACCTCTGGCAAAGTGTGTGCTTTCACGCTTTGAGATTATGGGGAATGTCAGGCCCTCACCGTGGTTCAGAACTCACGTTAAACTGTAGGTCCCCTCTGCTTTCCACCATCAACATTATCACGTATCATCCTACCATCTGGGGATAATGGAACTCACCCTAATGGTGTCCTCAACTCAGAAATGAATTTTATTTCTTTATTCAGTGTTTACAGTCCCGGTATCTTACAATCTTTAAATCCGGGCCGTTTTTCCACACAACTTTTACTTTATTTATACAATTTTAATATGAATTTCCTTTTTAACATTTCAACACATATTTTGGCTCTTAACTTAAATGAAATTCAACTACCCCTAGCTCAATTTGATCCACCCCGGGTATACTACGCCCCCGGTACCCTCCCCCGCTAGGCCCTTCACAATGCCCGGGATCTCACTCCCGAGTCCACCAAGCGCTCAGCAGAGGTGGGCATCCCCATAATAACCACCTGGGGAGACGCCCTATCAGAGTTGGTGCCCCGCCTACTTTTAGCCACCATACTCTGTTTTCATCCTTCCTTCCACCCTTGGCAGCTGAATTTCCTAATCTACCCCCTATCTAGTTCCCCCGTCCCTTATTATCTATATTAACTACTAACTAAGCTAAGCTAAATTACTCAACTATTCTATTCCCATTTCTGCCGGGGAACACCATCACCCAGATGGTACTAGAGGGCTGCAGGGCAGCCGCCTTTCTCCATCTTGACTCTGAGGGCCCATCAACCATAACCCACTTCTCTTGTTTCCAAGGTGGTGTGTCATACGGTGCAGGGAACCCTCAGAGTTCATAATCATTTCACTAACTTTTGTTCATACAACTGGAAAACTGTCACAAATGAATTCCTCCATTCACCAGGAGAACAGAGGTAAGATAAGGTCGAATGGCCAAGATTTAGGGCATTAGCCCCACCCATTATATGAGGGTGGCCGTAATACGTGACTACAGCCTAGACACAGCAACTTTGGGTCTCCCATTTAAATAACATTGCTTGACATTCTGGCCAGCCACCCGCACCTTTCTGCCAAAACGGTGTCTAAGAGCCATTGTGATACATCTCCAATGTGACTCCGCGCTGGTACTTGAATATGCCCTGTATCTGTAAGATCACTTCCGCTAGATTGCGCAGTTTTTTTTTTTTTTTAAACCCGTGTCTTATTACCCGTTTGGGTTATACGTTTATATACTAATTACGCTAATGGTTTTATGGATTAGGAATATTATAGTTAAAGAAGATGTACCCGCAATTGCGTGGAGGGAGAGTGGAAAAACCATTTTGGGAAAAACCACCCTCAGTACACCCGACCGAGATTTGAACCTTGATCTCTACGTCATTGGCAGTCTAAGTCCACTACGAGACTAGCACCTTAGGCCATGGAGCCACCGAAGCGGGTTAGCCCGTCACTTTAAAGTACGGTTAGAATCATGGTGTAACATATAGTGTCGGTACTTGTTTTAAGAGTCCGTCGCATATCACAGAAAACACCTAGCCATAAATATTCAGATAGCCGGAAAGGTAGTAAGACTTGTATCATAGGGGGGTAGGGGGTAAGAGAGGGGGGGGGATATGGTCCTGAGCCGCTTGACGCGATGTTATTACATAGCTTGATCTTTTGATCTTGAAGTGCAAGTTTCTAAATGAATTCCTGCTAACATGTTATTTAACGTGTGACCAGCTCTGAAACTCCTCCTGACATCCCTTCTACCACATCTCTTTACGACCTTCTAGGGTTCGATTCCTGGAGCATATTTTCTGCCGTTGTTACTAGGTTAGTTTATGTTAGTACATATCGTGTTGCTTTTCCTTGTTCCCATAACTCTGGGAAACAAATCAAAATATCTCAAATATGGTGGCTGGTCATTGTATAAAGCACGCTTGATACCGAAGATATTAAAGGCTTAATCTGGTGGTTTTCAGCCTGTGTTATGTTTACCCCTATGGCTACTTCCCATACTTCCATAATAATAATAATAGTAATATTAATAATAATAAGATTGGTCCCAAGCTGATAAATGACCTTAGGTCTTTTTATTGAGCTCTTGATTCCTTCCTTTGTACCTGTGTCACTAGTGATAGATAATGGTAGCCATTTTTCTGTTCTAAGTTGACCTAATTTGAGAATAATATAAATAAAAAACGCATTCCTAGAAATAATTCCATAATTATAAATAGCTACTATTATTAATATGTTTTGTATTTTTATTTGAATCAACATCATTTGTCCTCATTCTTCAGGTTGGTTTTTCGCAGTTCTCCAATTCTGCCATCCTGAGACACGTCTTGTATATCTTTACAATGTTTTTTTCCAAAATCCTCCGCTCTATGATTCGTGTATCCCATAGTTTTTTTATCATTCATAAAAATGTGTGTATTAATTTTTGTAGCCTGACATAAAAAAATAGCTAAACATTCTTTAGAAGTGTTTCAATAAAAAGTAACACACCTCATTTCCAAACTAAGTAGTTACTTTCAAAAAACATTATTACAACTAAGGGGAATAGTTTTAATGAAATCATTAATTTATTAATTTTTCAAAAAATATTGGGAGGTTGATAGAAAAGCACTCACAATAACATGGAACTAGAATGGTAAAAAAAACCACATTAAACATAACGTGCGCTATTCAAACCCCAACCTCTATGCCAACGGCAATATAATGCAACGGGGAGTCTAATGCTTTATACCACATGACCACTATTGTGGGTAAGACCTGAGATTACTCTGGTAGTGCACAAGGATTTACGATCCACGCAAACAAGGTTTTGAAAGGTCAGAAGTACAAGTGAAGTGGTTCAGCAGCCTCTTAATTCCACAAAGAGAGAAAAAGAAGCTAACGAATGCAACTAAGCTATTCCCTGCACGCGCCACTAATTAAGGCTCGTTCACAATATTGGCACATCAACAACTGAGAGCTCTTTCCTGAATACCACGACGGAGTTTTACGTACGGCACGCACAATATATTTGGTCATTACGGTTTTAATTTTTTAATGTATATATAAGTGATTTTTAAATTTTTTAATCACACTTATTAAACACAATGTTATATTAGCACTAGATTTGGAAACTAAGCTAGACGTTGATTTTCTAACAAACGGACATTTGGAGCAATGTTTATAAAATACTTTTTTTTTCAGTCAAAATTAATAACATTTTCTATATTATTATTGTGATAGTATAGGTATTGATAATCTATCAATAAACTGCTGCAAACCACATGCATTGACGCATAAATTAATAAAAGAAATTTAATAATGTTTCCTGACAAATTTGTCAATTTGTCGGACTGTACATTATAGTAGGATCACCATATTAAGAACCTTTCCCTAATCCAACATCTTCTATCTATTTTAGCCCATATAAGAGTTTTTATTAAAGTCATGCGTTTTGCAGCTATTTTTTTTTATTGAATAGTTGTCCATTTTTAACAGCTGTATAATACGCACTATAAGATTATTCCTATAACGATTCAAATTTATCGCTAAATATCAAACTCTAGTATCAAAAATTAAAGTATGTATAGTTATATTAAAAACAGTGTAGATACAGTTAATCATTTTAGGTTCCATCTGGATCCAAACCAAGGTTCCTTAAACAGTCAGTTGTCCTAATTGCACAAATATATAGGAATAATTAACAATAAATGTTACTTCCTTCTGCCATACAATTTAGTTTTATAATGCTTTGAGTTCCACGTCAGGGTTATTCGCATTTAATTACCTTATTTAGTCGTGATAAGGAAGGCAAATTTGATAGAAAATGTACACGCTATTGAGTAAAGGAGAGTGGAAGGGGTGGAATATATTTAGGGGGAGGGGGTAGATACTCCCAGTACACCCAGCTGGGATTCGAACCCAGACCTCTCCATCACAGGCAAGCCAGACTAGATGAGCTTAGTGAGCGTGCCCACCGTTAACGGTATTGTGCGTTTGGTTTGTCAACTTTCTAAATCAATGATGGGTGGATTAATTATGTGTCGACGTTAATTTTAAAATGAATCTCATTTGCAACACCTACGTTTGTTGGCAGGTTAGCGTAGCTCAGGAATAGAAGAGGAAGGATTTGTTCACTAATTGAATTACCCGCCGCCCGCAAGCACTCACATACCATTCAGCACCCAACCCGACAACGCGTTAGATAATCCTCACCGCCGCCAAGTACTTCTAATTGCATAACCTCTAAAAAGCCAGTTAAGTATATATATATAATTCTACACAAAAGCATAACGTGCTTGGTTTTCAATCACGTAATAAAAACAAGTGTCGAGTTGGCTTTCATAATTTCTCTGACACAGGAAGTCGGTGCGTAAAACAAATTGACTTATGTGTACTATGTATTTAAAAAAAATTAATAGCTTTAAATATTAATTTAAATCGTGTTTGGTTGGAGATAAACGTGATAAAACTACACTTTTTACACGGGTGATAAAATTAATGATAAGATATATCATTGAGTATAATTTAAATTCGGAATAAGATGTGGGTTTAACCTAAAAATCAGATATTGTTTCAACTTTTATCATTGTAAAAACGAACAATCTTATTTATCGTTCAGTCTCCAACTACAGGGTTGAGTCAGAAAGCAACTTACAAACTAACAACATCCAGAAAATCATATTTCAAATCATCACTCAAACTTAGCAGAAATAATTGTTACATCTTAATGTGGCCCATAGACAAATTTTTAGGCTTTCATAAGTCCCAATCAAGGTAAGAACCAGTCTCACCTAGACATCTATTATACCTATGACACCTAGGATAATGAGTCAGGTAACAAACAAATATTAGTAGAGTTAATTTTGCACCACACGCATCGGTGGGCACGCGGACTAAATGTCAAGCTCATCTAATTTGGCTTGGTGTTGATGGAGGGTCAGAGTTAGAATAACAATCAGGTATATTGAGGGTGAGTTTTACGAAAAGGTTTCCCACTTTCTTATCACGCAAATGTGGGTAGCTTTCCTCTAAGTTCTATTTCCTCGCTCTTAATAAATTGGTGTAATTATATAATTTTAGACTGAACAAGTGTATAGGAGGAGAGAAGGGAGGAAATCAGTCTCGATGTGCTCGAATTTGACTTGGAAAGCTGAAGTTCAATTCTTAACAGGGTACACTAAATGTTTTTCTTGTGAATTGTTTTCCATATTATGGGCCAAGTGAACGCCGGTGTATTTGATTACAATTCAACCTCCTCTCCTATGTAGCCAAATTGGTGTAGACTGAGAGTTGTCCAGGACACACGAAATTTTATATTTACTAATAACTGCCAACTTCGATAATCGGTGGCCGCACAGGATAAGGCGTCCCGTCGAAATAATCTTGGCTGCAGTTGCTAGGAGATCAAGGCTTGAATCCCGGTCGGGTGTACTGAGGCTGGTTTTTCCTAACGGTTTCCTACTATTCTTCCACGAAAATCCGGTAGTTGCCTATAAAATGCTTCCTCCCTCCTCTTTGCCCCATTAGACAATTATAAATGTGTATAGCCTGAACAGGTAATAAGACGCAATGATGATATATAATATAGTAGCATGCTATCAATTTTACTCACAAAAATAAGTTACTATTAAATGGGACTGTACAAATGTGGACATGGTTGCCATTATCATTCCAGTACAAGTTTCTATAGTGAATTAAGTACGAAAACGCCGTACTCTGGCCCGTGA
Organism: Timema cristinae; assembly: GCA_039000515.1. Classification (NCBI taxonomy): domain Eukaryota; kingdom Metazoa; phylum Arthropoda; class Insecta; order Phasmatodea; family Timematidae; genus Timema; species Timema cristinae. The sequence continues at coordinate 115,994,618 of JBCFYV010011172.1, forward strand.
TGCCATGACTACTCGTTCAGGCCGAGAGGTGTCGCCAACTGGCACCAAGGTATATCAGGTGTATTGTTAGAGAGGTAAAGATTGACCGGAGACCGCCAAGTGGCCTATGTCCAATCAGGGAGGTGCTCGCATTCTTCCTGGTCACCGATGCGTCCCTTCCTTCCTCATTGGCTCGGAATTGTTTCCTGTGTGGATATCACCCAGCTTCATTATGGTCCACCGAACAGAAGGGATCACGAAAGATTTTCTACGAGTCACAGAATAATACTGGCGCCGCTGTCGGCCCCAGATGGGGAATGGAAATGTATCCATCCACTTCAAACTAAATCCCAAAGGAAAGTTAAATCCTTCCAATCCCTTTCCCGGAAAACGACTCTCATAATTCACCCACAATCCACCATCATACCTTAAACACACCCTCCTCTATCCCTAGAAAATAAAATCATCCCCATACCCGAGACCCTGCACAATCACTCACTATCACCATTTTCACCTCAAATTGTTATTTACTAGTACACCTCTATTTCTTTTACAGCCTCATTTCATTGGTTTCATTTCATAGGTATTAAATTTCATTCACGAGATTATGAGTCACGACAGTGACTCGGTACTCAAACAGAAAAAAATAAGCCCTTTCTCTGATGACCTAGCTTGGCGTTCTGTCAAGGTGGATATTCAGAGTCGGACAACAGCCGACAAGATCAAGAATGAATCTCGTAGCTTAAAAAGCATCATTTTGCTTGGCAATTCTGTGAAATTTTGTTGTAACTATAATTATTTATCGTATGCCATAAGGTTTGTACGATTATAGATTCTTGATACTCTACGACACGTAATTGGCCTTTGAGATTAGGTATTAAATAGGTCCGATTACTTCACTTTGATTAAATGATGTGATAAAAGTTATTTTGAAGTGCCAGTAGAAATATTAATCTAACACCTTAGCCCAGTCAGTAGCGTTTCTGTCTACTGAGCTAAGGGTCCCGGGTTCGATTAACGGCATGGCCGAAAAAATTTTCATTGGTGAGATGTGGGCTTATACTTTCACAGTGATGAATTAACGGCCGGGACTGGATGTTGTGTTGGTCTTAGTCTAATTAAGATGATAAGCATATGCAGCTACGACAGGCTAGACAGCCGGTAATGGAAAGGTTATGACTTGAATAAAAAACTGACCCAGGCTATAGGCTGTAAACAGTAATGGTTGTAAAAGTAAAGTAGAAATACTACTAACCAAAGTCTAACTAAACTGACCAGGCAACCATATGAGTATTTCCACTACAGGAAGACTACTGTTATATCTTCTGAATCGAACCCAGGACCTCTAGATTAGTAGCCAGGAATGCTGAACACTAAACCGTGAGGTGTAGGTTGGTGTAGAGTGAAAGGCTGATGGCAAAACGTCTACTGTCCTAGACATTGTGTTTAAATCGCCTTTAACGAATAGATTAGACTTTTTTTTGAGCAACAAATACCGCTGTAATTACATACACTTTTTCGTTTTTGCACTGTGGCTTACTACAGTTCAATTTAATATAAAGAATCTTAAAGGAGATACAATCACTTTTTGCTGCCGGAATTGGTAACATTAATGTTGATTCACACTGATGAGACTGTGCTCGGGTCGTGCTGGACTGTGTCGTGTCGCTACCATTCACACTGATAGGACTGCACAGGCCGTGCTGGGACTGTGTCGTTGTGTCGCTACCATTCACCTGATAGGACTGTGCGCAGGCCGTGCTGGGACTGTGTCGTGTCGCTTACCATTCACACTGATAGGACTGTGCGCAGGCCGTGCTGGACGTGTCGTGTCGTGTCGTACCATTTCACTGATAGGACTGCACAGCGTGCTGGGACTGTGTCGTGTCGTGTCGCTACCATTCACACTGATAGGACTGCGCAGGCCGTGCTGGGACTGTGTCGTGTCGTGTCGCTACCATTCACACTGATAGGACTGCGCATGGCGTGCTGGGACTGTGTCGTGTCGTGTCGCTATCATTCACACTGATAGGACTGTGCTGTTAGCGCTATTTTGCTCATCGTCAGCAGTAGACATGGATCAAACAGAGGAAGATGCGATTGTTGCATGTGGTCTTTATCTTATTTCACTTGATAAAAGAAGAGAAAACGAAGAAAATTATGGTTTCATCATTTGTTTAGAGCAAGAGAAGAAGAATTCCACAATATATTTGGGCAACTCAGAGATGACCATCAAAAGCTTCACAAATATTAAGAATTAGTGTCCCGAACTTTGAAACCTTATAGAAACTTCTTGCATTCAGTTTTTCAGCTATCTCCTTCCAAATATTTTCTTTAGTGAGATTATCATAATTTTTATGCTGCGAATTATACAAACCGACATTATTAAGTTTTCTTCATCCATAGTTTTGGTTTATTGTACACAGTTGTGTTAACAATGTTGGAATGTTCCGCAGCCACTGTCAGATTATAAATAAGAACCTGCGTGAAGGTTCGCCGCTTGCCGGAAGAAGCCGAAGTAGTTAAAACGACACTAAGACGACACTAAGACGACATTAACGCAACATCGTCTACATTCACACTGATAGGGCTGTGTTGGGACTGTGTTCGTACCGTGCTGGACCGTGACCTTGGAAATCACTTTTGAAACGATCCAAGACGACACAGTCACAGCACGGCCAGAGCACAGTCCTATGAGTGTGAATCAAAAACGGTCTTACAAGGTAACTCTTATGGGAATGACCTGTTCGAGATTGTTGGCAGCACGACACAGTCCCAGCACAGTCTGCGCACAGTCCTATAAGTGTGAATCAAACTTTAATGATATAATTCCATAAGTATTGATAATTTCTATAAAAAGTGATAGCTGAGGATCTCATGATTGGACGTATGGATACGCGAAAGTATATCTTGTAACTTTTCTACTAGTCAGATAAGGCTCTTCCTATGGAGATTAGACTGTACGCGTCCGAGTTATCCGCATTTATCTATAATATTGAGAAGGTAGTATTTAGAGGAAATATACCCAAATTTGTGTAGAAGTAGAGCTGGCAACCATTGATGTAAGAACCACCACTCGTACACCCAGATAGGATTCTAACCCCGACCTCCACGACACTGACAAACATAACTTTACGAACTCAACGTTCATTCCGCTTGCCTACCAATTTGGTTTCTCCAAACTTTTTTTTATTAACACCCATTCGGGTTGTACAAACATGTACTAATTACGCTAGTGTGTTAGGTATGAAGAAGATTGAATTTAGAGGAACTGTACCCGAATTTGCATGGAGTAAAAGTGTAATACCATTTAGGAAAAATCATCCTCAGTACACCCGACTGGAATTTGAGCTCCGATCTCCACGTTATCAGCATATAGTATATTGTGAGACTGATGACTTAGAATATGCTGCCACCGAAGTGGGTTTCTCCGATACTAAGCGTACCAAAACATATTATGTGACATTATTTTAGTATAAGCCCATTTTACAACTTAGCAATAAGGTAGGCCAACTCTAAGTCTAGGGGGCTATATCCGAACCTATGTAGTGTCTAAAATGATTTATAATTTAAACCAAACAAATATTAAGATTAATAACGCTAGTGCTAGGTGTTTAGTATTAAGTGTAATGTTTAAGGTGGGAGGAAAGGAAATGCAATTTAAGGTCAGTATTTTTTTTTTAATTAACCAAGAAAAAACTTTTTTTTTTTTTGCTAAAGTAAAGAAAAATGTTTCTTCAGTAGAAACGTTAAGTTTAATTTACTACACAGTTTCTGAATATTCGTCGTGAGTATCGAATAATATTTTTACCAAGGGATTTATCTTAGTTTCAAATGTTTCTGTTAAAATGCCACTATGCTCGTAAAAAATAGTCAACAACTTTTGAGATTACTATATTAGCTAGAAAATTAAACTAAACTTATTTACTAAAGAAATATTTTAATTAGTAAAAAAAGTTATTTGTTACAAAAACTTTAAGAATACTGACCCTAAATCGCATTCCTTTTCAATCCACCTTAACTTTGAGCAGATATTTAAGTAATTGTTTTGCTAAGGTACTGTAAATACCAGACATTTTAAATATAATATACAATTTTATTAGTGTATTAACATATCAAGATTTACTAGAGATGGGACGATACCAGTTTTTCTATTCCGATTCTTAAATTCTTTCTTCGATATTCGATTCTCACTGGAATAGGCCTACAATATAAAATTAAAAACTTTTTTAATTAATTAGACTCTTTAAACATTTTTGTCTTTACAAATTACAGGGATAATTTTAATTTAGGCTTTAAAACCTTAAAATAAACTTCACCTATATTATAATTATTTACGTTGTGACAGTAAATTTGCAAACAATATATTTCTAAACACAGTTTTGGTAGATGTTAAAATGAAGGTTTGTTTTGTTCCTGGAATGCATTAGGAAACATTTAAAAATTGAAGCAAAACTTCAATTTTTAGATTTTTGAATTTGATTAGTAAGTATCAGTTTTATTACAAAAATATATGTTGAGTAAATAACAAAAAAATGTGTTACGTGCATGGATGGCTTGCAACATCTGATATTCATTGATCTTTTAATAAAGCTTTCACGGTCATTTTCCCGAATATTTTAGGAATCGAAGCATCAAGAATCGAGGTAACTTCTCGATTGTTTCGATAACATCAAGAATCGATAGGTATCGAAGAATCGAGGAATCGAATTTCCCATATCTAATATTTACCTTAACCATTATGTTTTTGAGATATCATGGTTTGAAGAAATACCTTGGTTATTAATGTGATTGCTAGCTAGTGTCATTTTATTACTTACTAGACATAGTGATACACCCTAATTACTTTTAAAACTTAAGGTTCACCAATTACTGTATAATCTGGGGCGTTGCGTCACTTGTTGCCAGGGTAAGCAGAACTTTTTTAAACTGTATATGTGAATGGTTCTAATCCCTCAGTAGATAATTATTTGGCCAGTTATCAATGAACATGCATTCCACTATGAGGTATGTAGAGTATAGAATCTGTGTATGATTTGTCAAATGGGGACTAAGAGAAAGGGAGGGGAGATATCAATAGATAGACTACATTTTTAACCGATCTGCTTAACCTAGTAACTCTCCATGACAGGCCACTGTGTAAGCTTAGGCTATGTGTACACAGTCGAAAAATTGTCTAAACACTTCCTCGTCATTACAATGTGTTCAATAAGTTTGAATGTAAGTGTGTACACATTAATATAATCATATTTAGCACCACGTCTTACTACCCGTTCGGGTTATACGCTTTAAGTACTAATTACGCTAATGGATTAGGAACTGGGAATGTTGAATTAGAGAAAGTGAACCCGCATTTGCGTGGAGGGAGAGTGGAAAACCATTTAGGAAAAAACCACCCCAGTTCACCCGACCGAGATTCGAACCTCGATCTCCCCGTCCTCGGCGGTCGAGCTTAACACGACAGTGTGTACACAGGCAACGACAAGACAGAACTGTGTTTCAGCAGTTGAAAAGGTTTGTGGAGGGCCAGAACATTTCAACGACTATCTTACGACTAGGACACGCCTAGTTCAAACAAACGGGGCCGTGTACACCAGCGACAGTTCTGTCGTTGCTCACCAGATTGTGTTCGGACCAGCCCATGACTTCAGTCTAGTGTTGGAACAAATACCGCATACCTTGCCTATCTATCGTTCGATCATGCTCATTCTCCAAATTGGCGTCCTGCCGAGGAATTGAGGGTTCAACTAGAGACAAAAGTTAATCAAAACTGGAAGCACTCATTCTATAGTAGGGAAAAAAACTTATCGGAATAATTCCTATAACGCTCAAAACTTGTATAAAACTTTCCAAGTGAAAGTGTTTCACTCTAAATGGGGTGCACCCAAAATTGACGTTAACGTCGTTTTTACTGCAGCCTACAAGAATAGACGTAATGTAAGTTTCTGGAACTTTTGTTTTTCCTGGAAACAAAGATGTGCCTTGTGAACACACACATGATTACCAAACCCTTCCTTCACCTCTTACAAGACATCTTGTGAATGTGGGGAATGCCAGGCCTCCACCGTGGTTCGGATTCCACGTTAAACTGTAGGTCCTCCATTTCATCTCACAATCGCCCTACCATCACACATTAGCGTAAGTGCGTATAACCCGAACGGGTATAAGACGCGGTGCTAATAATAATAGTAATAATAATGAACACACACACACCTACGAACGTGACTGTTTTGTCGTTCATCTGCCCTGTGCAGTTGCTAGCCAGAAAAGTAACGACAAAAAAGTATTTAGCCAATTTGTTGCCTGTGTACACATGGTCTTAAAGTCTTATATTAATTGGTGTATAAGGATGGCTTGTTTAAAATGGTAGCCACTTTCTAGTGTATTCTAGTAAAATATTAATATATATTTAGGTGTGAGCAGCTAGCAAAAAGTACTTATTTGTATTCTAGGGCCTTTTTATTTTTTAATACAGTAGCTTTTCCTAAACGACTCAGTTACTCTGTTCATTGATATTTGGTAACGGAATTCTATTTTAATGTGCTTTATCACCCTCTTCGGTGGCTGAAAGGTCAAACGTGCTACCCTCGCAGTATACTAAACTGCTGATGTTGGGGAGATCAAGGTTCGAATCTCGGTCAGGTGTACTGAGTTTCCCACCCAAATGGTTTTACACTTTACCTCCAAGCAAATGTGGGTGCACTTCCTTTAAATATAACCTTCATAATCCGTAAAACTATTAGCGAGATTAGTACACAAGCGTATAACCCGAATGGGTAGTAAGGACACGGTGCTAAAAATAATAATGCTTTATCCCATCACGTTCGCCTCCAACTAACGTCTGCTCTACTTAGTAAATGACGTAAAGTATCAACCTATCAAAAGCCAACACTTTCCCCCACCTCTCATAATAAGTAAGAAAGTGGCGGACAGTTCATTAAATTCCTGTTACGCTGTTTAGTTGCTTTTGGGGTCTTGGAAATCTGTAACACTGGACTGGAGGCGTGGTTATTTCAAGCCTTGTTCACGTAAGAGCGTTATTTACTTGACGTAGAGAGAGAAAGGTAGAGAGAGAGAGAGAGAAAGATCTACCACGTCATAGATGAGGATATGCCGGATTTGTGTTTGAATCCCGGAATGGAATTTTAATTATAAATTCAGCCACACGAATTCTGGTGTTTAAGAATCTAATATCCGATTCGGTGTTCAAATGGTCTATGACTGCCACTCTTGCAATACACTAGACTGCCGATATCGAACATTTATAATATTATAATACAGGGTGGCCATGGAAAAGTATCCCGCCTCTTAATATCCAACAGGCGCCTCACTCTGAATTGGAGGAGGTCAATCCCCTTCCACCCATATTGTGACATGAAGAATGAGCAAGTGAAATGCTTGTCTAAAGCTTTATTGACTCATTCTTCATGTCACAATATGGGTGGAAGGGGATTGACCTCCTCATATTCAGAATGAGGCACCTGTTGGTTATAGGAGGTGGACTACTTTTCCGTGGGCCACCCTGTATAAACAGGAGTTTTCAAGCTATAGTATATTTACGATCTTTTGATAAGAAACTATATAATATTTAACACTGAATTAAAAGAGAAACATAAAACAGTTCCATTGAAATCAGCCAATAAAACAATATTTGAATGTAATAGGTATAACTTACTATACCCCGATTTTGGTAGGAAGAACAGTATCCTGTATTTACAAAAGTCACTAAATTTTTTTAAGTAATATTATCTGCTGCTGTATCTTTTGATAGATATTATCAATATCTAAAAAATAGCCCAATATAGTAATAGATAAGACTTGGATGTATAATTGTTAGATTTATTATTTATAAACGATTAAAGTAAAAAATTAATACCTTTAAATAATTGTGTATAAATTGGATGATAACACATAATATAGAAGAGTGTTATCAATGTTGGATGCAAAGAAGTAGGTTTGAATTTTATAAATAGGTTTTCCAACCAAAATCAGGCCATAGTAGTGCTAGATAATTTTCAGATTTATAGTTTATAGCTGTGGAATATTTGTGGTAGTATTTTATTGTTAGTTTATTAATTTATCATATTTATCTGTATTAAAAACAATAATATTAACTGATGTAATATATTTAAAACCATATGCTTGCATTTTCCTTTATTTCTAAAGCCAAGTGTGTAAAAATAGAATTAAAGCAGAGCTTAAAATTAATAATCCATATTTTATTAATTAATATTTGACTCATAAAAGGGAAGTTATCAAGACATTATTTGTGTCATACGTAGTAATTATGTGACGTAATTTTAAATTTATTTACCAATTAAATGGGGCAAAATTAAAATTACAAAAAATCTAAGTATCTATTTTTGGTTTTGACTGATGAGGAATATTATTAAAATAGTTCTAAGACTTTTAAAGTTACATATAAATTTCTTTAAATTTGTTATAGCCATTGTATTAAATAATACCCACCCCAGTAAGCACACGGACAAATACATCACTTTCGTTGTTTTGTTTTCGGTGTCAGTATCTGGTTTTTAATTCCGGTATGGTGTGTGCTGTACGTGTTTTTACCTAAATAGTTTCCCATTCTCCCTCTACTAAAATGCGAGTACACTTTCTATAAATTCTACCTTCCTCACTCCTACCTAATTAGTGTGAAAATGCGGATAGCCTCAAACAAATGGAAAGAAGCGAAGTGTGAATTATTTGAATAAAGTCAAATTAACGTTGTCCCACTATGACTTAGAGCTTTCATTGCAAAGCAATTTTTCATAATAAATATAATTTGTGAATTCTCTTGTTACTTATTACACAGTTTCTTTATTATTATTTTCACAAATATATCTTAGTTCTGTAGACGATATAAAACGTGGAGCACCTAGTAGATATATTAACTGTATAACTGATAAAGCTTTTGGGTTGCGCACTTCTAGGCGCGTCAAGTGCAACTTCAACTCTCCTTTCACATTACTGAGTGTTTTTCTGGAATTTACTACGTTTGGAAACTGATTCTCGCCCACTTCGTTTGCCGTATGGTAAAATACGTCCCTATCGTAATATACTGGACTACCCTTTGTGGGGAGATCAGGATTATTATCCTGGCCGAATGTACTGAGGATGGATTTTCATAAACGGTTTTACATTCTGACTAAATTCAACTTTATCATCCTAAAACATTATAGTAACTAGTGCATTTGTGCATAGCCCAAACGGGTAGTAAGAATAAGCGCTAAAAATATTCGATAGGGCTATTATAAATTTGTTACTCCCTGTGATAAAAATTGTATTGTTCTTTTGCAACACGTTTTACTGCCCGTCCGAGATATTAGCATTTAATTACACTTACTAGGATAGTTTAAAGGAAGGTATAATTGGGAAGAAACGTGCCCGAATTTGTGTGGCATTCTTTATAAGTTCACCCACTTCGGTGGCTGCGTGGTCTTACCACTAATTTCGTGTTGGACTAGAATCCCAAAGATGGGGAGATCGGGGTTCAATCTCGTCAAATGCCCTGAAGGTGGTTTTCCTAAATGGTTTTCCTCTCTTCTTCCATGCAAATTGGGTGCAGTTCCTCTAAATTAAGCCTTCCAATCCCTAACCCTTTAGTGAAATTAACACATAGGCGTATAACCTCGCCTCGTCCATCAGTATGGGTGAGTTTGACGTTTACTCCGCTGCCCACCGATGTGGGTATTAAATTACTAAGGATATTAAACTTCATAAATAGAATCAAGTAAGGGATATCCATCACACATGGCCAAATAATAAGGAGGCCGAACAAATGTTTAATAGACCCTGGGTTTGATCTTATACTGGGTAATAAAGTAAGTTAAATGCTTTTTTTAGCTAGTTATTTAGTGATTAATTGTGCTTACCCAAGTTAATCTAATTTGTAAGTTACGTATCCAAGATTAAAAAAGTATATATTTAATACTTTAAATAAAATAAAATACATAGTTATAAGTTTATTTTTTTATATTTGGGACGTTTACGTGCATTTTCTGATACAATTGATTATTTCCTCACACGACTTTCAAATTAACCTAACTCTAAAACATACACAACACGAAGTCCCCCGGCCGTTAATTCATCACTGTGAACGGGGAAGCGCCAATTACACTAACTATACATTTTTCGACCCTATCGGGAATCGAGCCCAAAACCCCTTGTGTCCGTAGGCAGACACGCTACCATGTGTATTAAAGTAATGGGTATAAGTTATTTGTAAGCGCTTGTTCGCGCATATGTCGACCGCACTTAAGCAGACCGGACGGACAGTAAATTCTCCACGCGACATAACCAGGAGTAGGTGAAAGTGGTTTTTGTATAGGAGGGAACACAATATGCGTGAAAACAGGTGCGTAAGTGTGTATGTGGGAGAGGTACCCACGGACATGTGTTCTTCAATTAGGTAACATGGCGAGACCCGCTTCGGTACTCGAATGGTCTAAGGTAGTAGTGGCCACAATTTTGGATCTAGTGATCTGCTCCAGAGAAGGGAAATCATTTGAGATTACTACAAAATAATTGGCTGATATTGTTTGTTTCTTTGTTAAAAATAATAGCCCATTTTGTGTTTTGATAGCAAAAAATAGCCCACTTCGGTGACTACATAGCCTCAGGTGCTACTCTCACAATAGACTAGGCTACCTGTGAAGAAGAGATCAAGGTTCGAATATCGGTCGGATGAAAGAGGTTGGTTTTTCATACAATGTTTTCCATTCTCCTTACATGCAAACGCTTGTTCAATTCATTTAAAATTCAACCATACTAATCCCTAACAGTAGCGTAATTAGTACTTAAGCGTATAATCCGAACGGGTAATAAAACGCGGTGCTAAAACTATAAATAAAAAAGAGTAAGATTATATTTCATAAGCTATAAAATCTTATAATCTTTTCACTGACTGAAACCGAGTGCTGCATAATCTTAGGATAGTTTGTTGAACGAGGGTTCATAAATACTCTGACACAAACGAAGACAGAATAAGTGTTCATCAGTCAGAGGACTTCGATGTATAGAATTTTTAATCTTCATTTGAAGAAAAGTTGTACAACGCTTTCTTTCATTTTCTTTCTCTCGTGATCGACTATTTGAGCATCTCTGGTCTAAGGCATCCCTCTCGCAATAGACAACACTGTCGATATCTGGTTTATATCCTGGTTAGGTGTACTATAGGCGGTTCTTCCTAAATGGTTTTACTGTCATTCTTCACGTAAATGCGATTACACTTCCTTAAAATTCAAACTTACTTTTCCTTAACACATTAAAGTGATTAGTAGGTAGATACGTGTACAGCCAAAATGGGTAGCAAGACTAAAAAAAACATGGGATATGAAACTTATTTCATTATAATTTCTTATTTAAAAAAACTTCACTCAGGGTGGGGCTGTAGAGAAAGTAAGTTAAAAACAGTGTTTTTGCAGTATTTATATCAAAACTTTTTTTGGCAAAAAACAACAACAAAAGACACAATATATTTCTCCAGTAGAAACATAGTTTATTTTCTTCACATGGTGATATCATCAGTTTAAGGGTTCACTCCAAAAACAATGTTAATTAAAATGTATAATTTGAAATATAAAATTAGTCAAATTAAATTGATCCTTGTACTATTAAATAAAATTATATTTTTATTTGGTTTTGATTTTATTAATATCTATTCACATAATAAAACTCTAAGTTATGTTTGTACATTTGAGTTTTTGTAGGCATTTCTATCTTTTCTGACTAGTATAAACGATAATAATGCCAAATAATATATTTTTAGATTTTTTTCTGTCTGTTTGTTTCTAGTAAACTCAAAACGTACTCATCGGATAGGATCGGGATGGGACTTTTTTTGTTGCACTTCTCATTGCAACAATGCTTATATGTCAGAGAGCCAATCTTGATACACGGACTGCACAGATTTAAACTATTTATTTTGGTGTCTATTGCAACAATGACTCCACGTAAGAGAGACAATATTTATTACATGGACTGCAAAAATTTAAGCTATTTATTTTGGTTCCTTACTACATGTTGTGGCGTCATCGACATACGAGTATAAACTATTTACCTCGCCTTACATGTGTCTGAAATTGTGTTTGTGGTAGTTTAGCCCTTCCAGAACGTACAGTATCTCCTACACGTTTTGGAAGTTCTTTTATCCCAATAAAATAACATTGTACATTTGGATTCTGGTACGAAACAAGGCCTTCCAGAATGGGCTTCTTACCAAAATCAGGGTATAGTAATGTTAATTGTTCCTGGTGCTATACTACTCAGCGTTTGTTTGGGCTACCATCAATTCGCTTATTTATTTAAAGAAATGGGAATATGAAGTTGAGTTTATAAGGAAATAAATCAGCATCTGCCTGATTCGAACACCCTCTACTCCTCCTCCCAAACCAGATTTGCGTAGCTGGTGACAATATGAAATACTAGTCCAAATCTTTAGACCTCTATACCCCGCCGAAGGTTTATTAAAATATTTAATTCAGTGACGTGGCTTGTTTCCAGACAAAGCATTGGTTCAAACGGCGCTTTTAATTGGTTATTTTCACTTAGCAGAATACTCATTGGTCAGGTATAATCATAGGAGTGTAGATAACTGACAGCTAGAAGAATCTACGAGATATACATTCATGAATCCATTCGCTAAACAATATGATTTGTAAGACCATATAATAATTTGTTATCACTTTTAGCAATCAAAACTTTCTCTACAAACAATTTGTTTTTAATTATGTTTTTCTTTTAACCGTTTTCACATCTTCTGCTAGCTCTAAGTTATCATCACTCCAATGGTAAATTGACTCTATAAGGTGACGTGCATGGCTACATGACCATGTGTGTGAGGTATGTAGAGATGAGCCTATTTGTGTTTTATCAAATATGGACCGAGTAAGTGAGAACATATGACAAACATAGTTTTAATATACTACATAGAAATATTCACGACACGTCACTGGCTGAGCAACTTTTTGATTGAGTTTCTTTACGTAAGAATATCGTTAGAATTATTGATTCATCAGAAATATTATAAATACTCCAAAGGTAAAATATTTAGCCACTCCCTTTACCCCCACAAGAGTCACATTTAATTTTGTTTTACTATGTTTGACACTAAGTTTGTTACAGACTTATTCTAAAGGGTAGGGATTTGGAATGCATCTGCATTATCGTGAAGGAGGCTTGGGGCTTGGAAAACAATAGTGTTAAACCAAGCGTGAGAAACCATCTCATTAAACCCGGCTAGAATTTTAACTCTAACCTTCCTGTAAATTGGCAAACCAGACAAGACGAGGTTGACAGCTCTACCTGCATGCCCACCAGTGTAGGAGTGGCTTTAAAAATAAGCTACGCTCTAGATCATAATTTGTACTGTCTAATCGCGACTTAATATTTATAAACTAAAACTAAGTAACATAATTATTATTATTATAGTGAAATTGAAGGTAGCACCTTGGCATTCGCATGGAAAGAGATTGGGTGGACTACATTACGAGCATTCATCACTACCCACACGGTATATAAAAAGAGAGAATCTCTTTGTCATCTTCTTCTATATCAATAAAATGAAGATTTTTTTCTGTTTGTCATGACTCATAAGTATTGCGCGATACCTACCTCTCGCCGAGAGCTGAAATTTTAAAAATTAGTAAATCCTGTTCATGAGTATGTGCACCATAAAGCCGTAGTTTAATTTTTAAATTTTGATAAGATGTTTAAATTTAATTGAAAACCGGGTTTATAGCAAAATGTCATGGAGGAAACTTTGCACTTAAAGGCATTATACAGCTTATTTAAAATGCTTTAGAATCCGCGTGGTGGGTAGGCTGGTTAACATAGTTGCCATATAGTGGGAGAGCACGTTATTACTATGCAAGCATACTCAGTGGCTATCAAGAAATCCGTCAACGTGCATCGGTTGCTATGACAACTACCCTTCACGGATTGGTCGAGCGTGTGACGAGACTCCACTCCCCACTCCGGCTGCGCTGAGCTCAATCCTAAAGCAGTTTAAAACTTTAAAGTTACCTGCCACGAATCCACGTACAGTAATTAAACCAAAAACGTTCCTTCCGGGAAATGACGTCAACTAGTATAAAATAGATAATTTGTTTTAAACTAATTAATACATTTTAAATAACAGGCTTATAGTATCCAAGCTAATAATTAATTATATTAGCTTATTCAATCACAATTGCTTTATTATTTGTGCTAGGATAATTAGGGAAACAACTAGTTGATATTTTCTAGAATTTTCTAGTAGCCTATTAATCCTAAAATATATAGTATTTATTATATAAAATATTATATCTATATAATATTTTGGTTACAATTGGCACATTACTTAGAACGGTAATGTTTGAAAACCTATCAATAAGGTGCTTTTGATTTATTGCCTTTTAAAATACCTTCTTTAATAAATATTCTTAGTAAATCTGAATTCCTTAATAGAGTTTCAGATGGTAATTAGTAGATTTCTATTCTGTCTAATAACTGCGCGATAAAAACGATTGAATCGAGTTTCCTTATTTAGCTTTCCCCGGTGGGTTATTACGTCAGGAAGGCAACCATAACGCAAATACGTTGAAAGTTTTACCTCAAGGTCAAGGACACTGATTCCACCCAACTTTAAAATAAGCATATAAGTACTGTACATAGGGTGCGAGTTTAAATGATTTTGTTTTATTTGTAGGTATTCAACATGATTATCAAGTGTTTTAAAATATGATTCAAAATTCGTAATTTGTAGTGAAACTGAAGATTCGAATTTTAGAAAAAGTTATATATATATATATATTTGTTAACTGTTAAAATTAGGGAAAAAAGCTACAGTTGAACTACAGTATGCCCATATTAAAACAGATTAAAAATTGGTGCACAATACTTATCTGTGAAGCAATTCTAAAATGGTTTAAACAGAATTCTCGATTCAGTTTTTATCCAAATAGCATTTAATATCCCAACAAGCAAAAGGTTCAGTATTAGGAACTTCTATTAACGCTTTATCTCCATTGATGTTTAATCAGAAATTATCTACGTCCAATAGTGTTCGTGTAGAGTTGATTGGCGCGCTCTTAACCCCTTGTGTGTGGTATTATGTATGCTTACTGACCTTGGTCAATTTAGTTTGTAGGTCTTAAGCTGTGTGTCTAGAAAGTGTACGTAAACTGCCCCAACCATATCCAATAAAATAGAAAATGTTTTG
The DNA here is from genome assembly GCA_039000515.1 of Timema cristinae. Taxonomy (NCBI): domain Eukaryota; kingdom Metazoa; phylum Arthropoda; class Insecta; order Phasmatodea; family Timematidae; genus Timema; species Timema cristinae. Next base: position 116,009,799 of record JBCFYV010011172.1, read on the forward strand.
GATCTTTTTGTTTTCTACCAGTGACAGCTTACAGGCTGACCAACAGAAAGTCGGTATCTTCCTTTGATCGGACGTTTAAGTTTCTCCAGTAATCGGGGCACAGCATGTTCGCTTCAACTGTTTGGACGTTAATAAATCATAGCTTTCAAAATGAACTCATCATACAAATGGCAGAGCTAGGTTTTATAGGTAATGAGATGAAAACAACACCTTTCTTCTGAATAAATTAATAAATAACATTAGGCCAACACCTTTCTACTGAATAAATTAATAAATACCATTATCAAAGAGTTGAATAATCACAAAATGTGAGTTCTAAATGTTTCTAGAGGAATTGAAGTGTATTCTCTTGAGCTAAACTACTTGTGCCAGTGGTAACGTAACTTCTTGCTGAATTGACGAAACTTTTTTTCTTTACCGCTGCGTCTTACTACTTCTTCAGATGATACACATATGTACTAATTACGCTAATGAATTAAGGATGAGGAAGTTTGAATATAGAGGAGGTGTACCTACATATGCGTGGAGCTAGAGTGGAAAACCGTTTAGGAAAAAATAACCTCAGTACACCTGGCTGGGATTCTAACCCCAACCTCCCTGTCATCAGCAGTCCTGTCTATTGCAAGAGTGACGCCTTATACTATTTGGCCATTGAAGCAGATTTGAAGTAAATAATTCTATTACTAACCCCAGTATATTATTGTATCATGGATTAAATAATACACTTATATTTATTTCTTTACACAAAAATGATTCTAGTTCTCAAATTATACGTTCATTTTTATAGTTGATTTTTAAAAACTATTTATATAATGATTTTGGTTTTGTAATAATGTACATTTGAAAACAGAATTTAGATTGAAACAAGAAATATTCAATTAAATCCAAAACAAATATTATTCTCTTTTATTAGCTCGCCGAATGTTATTATATATTAATATAAAATACTCACGGAATTTTCCATTCATTTATAAAATAATATTCCATCACTTGACTATAAATCAATCCTTGGATTTTTAATTTTATATGAATACAATTTAACATATAATGTAATGGTTCATTAAATTGTAATGCATTTTTGTAAATTGTATTAATGACCTGTATGAACTTGAAATGCACATCAAGTTTGGAAAAAAAAAATGGTACGGAACTCCGCAAGAACTTTCTCGCTCTATTGTTTGAAACTGGAGTTATTTATTCAAAACTCGTAATATATGTGAAACGAAATAATATACAATAGAAAACCCAAGCATAAATTTCACTATACTTATGTAAAACTTTTTTTTTTAATCCTGGTTTAAAATTTTATAATTTTGTTTTTAAAGAATTAATGTCCTCATTTGTATGTTCGGACCGATAAAAAAAGATCAATGTTGGGTCAACAAGGGTCAACACTTCGTATTAAGATTTCAACTTCCGCTTAAAATTTTCGATATTTTATTAAGTGTTGCAAATCTTCATGCCATCGCTTTGCTATTAAATTCCCCATTTTTAAATTTTGATCATTAAAAAAATGTAAATATTGACTATTGAGTCTAAATGGATATAGATCATTGTTGTACAAACATTTCTCCTAAGAGGTTTAAGGAAAAACAACATAAACTTTTTGAGAGACTTATATTTAATTACTCCATGGCATTGGAGAATTATTGCGTTAAAACTTAAGTAGTATCTCTCTACAACTAAAGCTCACAAAATTGTATTAATATATTTACCAATATCTCAGAAGCTGTTCTTTATAAAAATATATTTCATATAAAAGTTTTTTATTTTTAATAGTACTACAATTTTGCAATGATAAGTTATTTAGTATCTCAAATAGTTGCGGAAATACCTAAGTTTTTTCTTCTGTAAAGTACCCTAAAATTCATTTTCATGGTAAAATGAAAATAGCCAGTTTATTTATAATCTTAATCAACAACAAGATATGAATTGTAATCAAAATCGCTAGAGTCGATTTTGAGAAAATCAATTTTTTTTTCGCCCTTTCTTAAACTACTCTTAATTTTAAGTTTAAACAAACACACAGACATACGTCATTGCAAAGACCACTTTCTAGGGTTTGGGGGTTTTGAGACATCTACATCCATTAATATTTCAGGTTAGATTTTCTTTTGTGGTCGCAATACTTTTACCTTTAGTGTTCGAAAAGTTAAAAAATAAATATATTTACGTATAGCTTGAAAGTTATTGGTTTTATAAAAATATGCTTCTTATAAATATTTGTATTATAAAGAGACCTACATATTTGTAACGATAGGTAATTTCATATCTCAAATAGTTTAGAAGGTATTATAAAAAAAAATGCCAAAATGTTGAGGGAAGCCATTTTGTTTAGAATATTTAGAAATGTTTAGAAATGAAATTTAATCAAAATCGTTAGAACCTATTTTGGGAAAATCGACATTTTTTTCTTTTTGATCTTCAGTAAACTACCTAATTTTAGGGTTAGATATCAATTCCAAAAACCCTCAGGCAACCCTATGAAAACCCTAGATACCAAGTTTTAGCCCGATCTGTAAAGTAGTTTAGGCTCTAGTTGGAGGTACAGACAGGCAGACAGAAAGTCAAAAACCACTCTTTTGGATTCGGGGGTCATGAAACGTCAAAATGCATCAAAATCTTGAGTTCTATTTTTTTTGACGATCACAATACTTTCTATACCTCTGGAAGATAGCGAGAAAGTAAAAATTTAAAATAATTTGATCATCCGCCGAGGCTGAAACAACTAAATAGTAGTGGTGTTATCAATCACCGCTAGGTGGTAAAGTGACGTAAGGCGGTCTCGACAGTCGTCTACAAAGTATTAATTTTGTCGGCTTACCAACAGGTAGCGCTACTCATCGAAACCTTGTCTCTAAAACCTTTTCACATTAATAAGCACTTCAGATTTAGAGAATGGTAATGTGCGTGAATAAGGAATGGTAATGTATGCGCATGCGTAGCTGCCTGTTTAAGGAACATTAAATACAAACGTATAAGGTCGAACACACGGATATTTTCTGAATGGGCCAACAAAGGAAATTTGAAGCCTTAAAACTTTCCAGCCTCATTCAATTCGTTATCCTTCACAATTGCACTTGAACTTGGACCTCTGAGCCCATGTCCTCGGTTTTCAAGTACAGAGGTTTCATTTAGTAACTCAGAATATATAATTATTATTATAACTTATAAAAAAAGTGATTGGGATTTGAGACTAGTCCTATATAAGAAGTGTGTGTGTGTGGTGGTGGTGGTGGTGGTGGTGGTGGGGGGGGGGGGGGGGGGGGTGAAGGAAAATCAACAACTTTAATTTAAGTTGTCACATAAACAGCGAATGGTATCGTTATTTAACATTTCTTTCAATATACAGGACAAATTGTTTTACATTATTAAATCAATCTCAATGTGAAATTTAAAAACAAAGTGATATCTAATCAGTTCCTATATTTTATTCTGTTGTCCTTTCGATCTTTGATAATCAACCTACAGTCCAATTTTAAAAGGAGAGTCCTTCTCCAACACCAAGGGAAATTACTAGATCTACTTTCATGTATTCTTACGTGAGGTTATGTGATCTGCAACTATCACCAATAGCTAAAAAGTTACATTACTAATATAGTAATAGGACGTCTTAAATTACGCAAGGCTTTTTTTCTCATGATTTTTGACTCCCCCCTCTTCCAGGTAAGCGATCGTATGCTTTTCTATCTCTCCCCCACCCCTGTATATATTTCGTAATTCTTTACGATTTTGTAAATTATGTTATTTTAATCGTTAAGTTATTTTTATTTTTATTATTATCATTATTATTATAAAAAGTAAGAGAGAGTTGTAACTGTAATTAGCTCTATTTGTGTAAAATATGTAATATATTTCAAATATGTATATAAAATAGTGAAAACTAACAATTAAAGTGGGGTTAATCAGTGATGTTAATGATAATAAGAAATTAAGAATTTTCTAAAAAAAACTTTCTCATTTTGTCTCATCATAAACATTGGTAAAAAAAAACCTTACGTAAGATAGATTCTGACACCTCTTTGTAAGAAAACGAAAATAAAATTACTGATCCTAACCTCCCCCAAAACCCCCTGCGTGATTTAAGGACCGTAAAATGTTATCAATTTTGGCTGCAAAATATGTGTTTGTTTTTTCCAATAGGTCTAACCGATGAAAATTGCACCATACATGATATATATTTTTGACCTATGGGATTTTAAAATTTATTATGGCTGTAGTAATTTTCAAGATGGAGGACATGTGACTTGTTACAGAATACAGTTCATATGTTCGTACAAAAATAATACTGCATAAGTGCCTGTTTCAGCGCAGGTGTGTGCCTGTTTTCATATTTCTTGAAATAATTTATTATTTATATTAAAATAATAAGTACGAATATATTTAAGTGTTTGGAATAGATTTACTTAATTACTCTATGGCATTAGGAAATCGAAGGCTCATTGCCACACTCCCAAAAGTACTCCATTTCTTTATCTTAAGCTAGTTATATCCAGTCCACCTCATTACATGGTGCACCCTATCTCCCATCTGCGTCTGAGTCTTCCCAATGGTTTCTTCTAATTGGGTTTACTATTCACTACCTTGAACAAGGTTCCAAAATCTCTCATTCACGCTGCATGTACTACCCACCATAATCTGCGATACTTGACTATCTTAACAATGTCTTGTCATGTGTACAGGGTATGTAATTTATCATTATGTACCTTCCACCACTACCCAGTAGTCTCATCCATTTTTGGGCCAAATATCTTCCTAAGCACCTGTTTTCGAATAACTTGAATTTGTTTTTGTCATGTAAGGTAAGAGACCACGTTTCACTCTCATAGAGAACAGCCGGTGGAACTATTGTTTTGTATATTCAGAGTCTCTTACATTCCTTGAAAGTAGGTGAGATGTCAACAACCTATTGATAGATTAATAGCATCCATTTCCCGACTGTATTATTTTCCTAACTTTCCAATTTATTATAGTTATTGCCAGTTAAAATTGTTTCTAAATATCAAAACTCATCAACCCTGTCAAATAATATGTTGTTCTGAACTGAGGATGCTGTAGAACTACATCGAAACTGGTCGTCAAAGGGTGGCTGCTTACGCAGGAGAAAGCGGATTCCATCAATGAATCATCAATTTGTAAACACTATCTTTTTAATATTTTCTTTTTTTATTAACTAATTTCAACGATCATTTTACAATTTTTTTTAAATAGTAGACTACCCTGTAATCTATGTTTCAATAAAAAAATACTAAGTAAACATGCATCATTAGTTTAAATTATTTAAAACATTAAGTGAATAATATTTAAAATTATAATAAAATTTATTTTTAGCATTGGTTTATGAGTTTGATATTCTTATTTGTAATGATCGAATTTTAATATGTTTTTTGTTATGAGCGCTTTTATAATATGTTTTGACTGTCATTCTTCTTGATATGAAATATTAAATGATATTTTATTTATTTTTTCAAAATTGTTTAATGCTTAATACAACTCTATATATAATAACTCAATAAATTTAGACATTCATAGTACATTTATTGATTCACAAATTTAAAATAGTGTATAATTGTAATCAAAATATTGAGTTTTCACGTGATTATGTGGTCATTTACATGAGCCATCACTGGTTGGGGGATAGGAGTCAGACCCAAATCCTTACACCACGTAGATACCATATTATTTATTCACTGCGCCTTACTACCCATTCATATGATTCACATATTTACACAGATTAGGAATGAGGATAGTAGAACTTTGAAAAAATATACTTGATTCTGCGTGAAGCGAAAATGGGAAGCCATTTAGGAAAAAACAGTCGACCAAGATTTTAATCCCAACTTCCCTCCCCCCCCCATAACCGGCAATCCAGCTAGAGTGACGTGTCATTCCATGCGACAACCGATGCGGGATATGTATTATATATTTCTTACTGAGGTAAAAAATAACAATAAGTATTTATCCGTTTTCCAATCCTCAAGTTGACGGGGGATTAAGTTGAGTAAGATTATATTGAGCCATGATTGGGTCACGCATGTTACCCAAACAAATTCCTGTGTCACATGAATTTGTTGGATCTATCAATACTGGAAACGTGCTATGAAGATAGTTAAAATCAATAAATAACTTCTTTCCTATGTTAATACGTCAAATATTGTGTTTATTTTATTTTGGTCAATACGTCTTCTTAGCATTTCGGGTTGCACGCATATAAACTAATTACGTAAATATGTTGGGGATTAAAAATGTTGAAATTAGTTTAAGTGTATCCGCATTTACCAGGAGGGGAGGGAAAAAACCACTTTGGGGGGGGGGATACTCTTGGTGCACCTGACCATCCGACACTAGCTCAGTCGATAGAGTGCATACCTTTCAGGATTCTTTTACATACCACAATCGACATAAGAATGACAGCTTTATTTCCCCTCCGAAGGAAGTCGTGCTACGGATTTTTATCGCTCAGTAAAAATCCACTGATTCCAGATGAGCTTGAACCTAGAAATATCAGGACCTGAGGCAAGCACTTTACTACAAGAACACTAAGGTCGACAAAAATAATATTGTTATATTTTGTAAATATTTAAAACAATTATTTTACTTTTCAAATGGTATCGGGAAAATGTTATTTCTTGTGAGTATGATGGATCTTGAGGTATATGTACTCAAAAACTAAAAAAAAAAAGTTTTGAAACTCCACGTGTCTTTCTGTCCATACCAAAACGGCTTTTTATTGTATTTAGTCCAATCTGGAACATCCGTTGTCATGAATGCCTCAAGAAGAAATAGTGATTTTAATTATAAAACTAAAGGTATTTGCTAATGACCGATTTTCCAAATTTTTTGCAAGAATGGATCTTACGATTTTATGTTTTCCATGTTAAATAACACTTTCTTTATACGTGTTATTTAGTTAATAATTAATTTTAATGAAATTAGTTATATGGATCACTGGTTTTTGAAAATGTTGCTTTAAGTTTAAAAATATTATGTGAGAACGTATGCACGAATGTGAGGTACTATTTGTTTCCCATATGTTCTAAGTCTACCTTCCTACCATAATTTCACTATAGTTTTTTTTTTAACTATTCGTGCATGCGTTTACTATACAGCGTTTTAAACTGCTTTAGGATTGTGGTCAGCGCAGACGGAGTGGGGAGTGGAGGCTCGTCACATGCTCGACCAATCCGTGAAGGGTAGTTGTCATAGCAAATGATGCACGTTGCCAGATTTCTTGATAGTCACTGAGCATGCTTATATAGTAGTAACGCGCAAATTCCCAATGTTGGGGCAACTATGCTCTCCAACCCACCCACCACGCGGATCCTAAAGCAGTTTAAATCGCAGTGTAGTGATACATGTTTATGTTTGTTGTCACGCGTGCCATATTGCCACATTACGATAGAAATAAATTACTCTCCCTTTCATCATATGTAAATTTACAACAACAAAAAGCTACGTATGACCCGCCATTTTGGCTATGAACCTGTTTTTTTTTTTTTTTCGTTTGACACACGTGGTTTGACGAACGACTTAATAGGTAAGATAAAGGAAGATAGTTTTGGTAAAATGTTAACCACACTAGTGTGGGGATAGGGGAAACTCATATTTGTAAAAGCACTTTCAGTCTACTCAATCAGGGTTCGAATCCTGACCTCCTCCTTATCACCAACGGAGATCATTGGAATTACTAATATAGCACCTTAAACTGCTCGACCACCACTGCAGGTATAAGTCCTGTTAAGGCCCTGCCTACCCTTTCTGGCGGTGTGTTGAGCTTTAAGCTCTCAAAATAGATGGCGTTGCTAACGTTATACAAACTGGTGGATTCCAGCCATCAGGTTGGCAGCATTACTTGATTGTTTAAACAATTGGGAGGCTGGCTGACCAGTAATCAGCCGAGGCTGCAAGCAAACTTTTCTAGAACTGATAGAGATAAGAAGTGTAGTGCAGGACCGTAAAGTGTGTAGGCGACCAAGTTGGACTAAACGTGGGGAGATATAACGTCAAGATACAATCATACTCTCGAGCAGAAAAATTAGCCTATCCGTTCCAGCCAGCTAGACGCTTCACTCCGGGGGTTCAAATCCCTGCTGAGGGTATTTTGGGGAAACCTTATTCAATCCCTTCCTTCTACTCTCCCACGCAAATGTGGGTACATTCCCTTCATTAAAAAATATGTCTAAAAATAAAAATAAATTATTCATTAAATAATATGTTATTAACAAACACTCTAGCTTAATTGTACAAAGAAAATAAATAAATATATTAATAATTTTTGTTTTCCCATTTAAAATGCATTGAAATGGAAACATTTTAACGAAAATAATTCAATAACTTTTTTTAGCATGGTTTGAAAATTCCATAAAAATTATGAAAGATGCCCAGATGTGTTACTAAAATAAATAAAAAACAACAATGTTGAATTATTAAATCTTTTTTAAAAACTTTCTTTGTTTAGAACCGTGCATTTATGGGTAGGCTCAGCCTTAAGCCTGGTTACTGCCTGCCTATTCCGATGTAATGCTTGGAACAAGGATTGAATGGACGTGAGCTGAATGTGCCTAAGCTAAATGGGCCTGAACTGAACGGGATTAAGCTTAGCTGACCTGAGATTAGTAAGCCTGAGACGAGTGTACCTGAGCTGAGAGGACCTTAGCTAAGTGGGGCTGAATGGAGCGAGCTAGAGCTGAGCTGATTGAACCTTAACTGGGTGGACTTGGGCTGAATGTATGTGAGCTGAGTTGACGTGATCTGAACGGGCCTGAGATGATCGGACCTCAGCTGAACCAATAGAAGCTGAGCATTTCTGAGTTAACGCTCTCCACAAAATAAATCTGATAATTTCAGTTGTTAGTACAGAAGTTGTACTGATTGTCACTTAGCCACACAAGGTCTCGAAAAATTTATTCCGTTTGGACAGTGTGTAGGTCAACGAATAATTAAAGTCGGCGAAACGTCTCCATTGATGAGTTAATCTGACCTTGTTTATTTAGAATATGGAATTAATTTTTAGCAGGCTTTGTGTAAGTGTACACCAGGGGTGGACAGTCAAGTTTCAAGCAACCCAGTTGTAACACTGTGGAATTAATCGACCCGCGTCGGGCGTCGATTGAAACACTAAGGATTAATTCCTTGATATAATAATGCTGTTACGATGTTTAGGTTGTCTATATCTCCGTGGTCGAGCATAATTAAAATCAGTATAATTAATTTAATTAAAGAAAGATAACTTTTGATGGCTGTTTATTCACACACGGTTTATTTAAATTACATCTGTTAGTTACTTATACATACTCCAATTAAATACTTTATATCAATGCACACTTGTGATATAAATGTTAGTTTTTTTATACTGTGTTAGACTGTGACTGCCAGTGTGTGGCTCTGACTGACTTGTGCGTGGGCGGAGGTTTGTGCGGGTGGATCCCCTGCTTGTGTGTCGCTATTTGGGATGACTGGCTGATACGCACAAACGGTTTATATATGACATACCCCTTGCGTCTTTCTCCCCTCGTCAACAGAGTAAAAACTCACTAATAGAAAGAGTCCTGGCGAAAGGTGTTGTGAAGGCTAGCTTCTTATTGGTATAGAGAATTGGCGTCTTTACCAAATAGTGCGTAGTTGTTCCTTTAACAGAAATAATGGTGTAAAAAATATATTGTACTGTTAAAATCCTTTTCACATTATTTCTGAGAAGCACGTGTTTCTTCATAGATGAATCATAAAAAGATAATCTACATATATTACTTTAAAGAAAAATTACCTTCATCCATAACTTTTTATATATTTTAGATTGATCCAAACCAATATCATTTCACAGTACAGACTTCCCCTTGAAAGCAAATATTACTTACTACTTATTCAATGTTTCAGTGAGTACTCTATTTAATACTACATTGAGTGGTTTATATACTTATGAAATATTCATATTATCCTTCTTAGTTCATTTCATTGGAAAAAGGTTTCACAGAGTACGATTATAGTACTAATAATTTCGTAATAATTCTGAGTCATTTCAGGTCAATTATCAATTAGTAAGTCGTTATTAAGTTCATTTTAAACATCAGTGTCTTCTTCCCGGTGACATGAATGAGCAAAGCAGCATTTAAATGGGTTGTCGATATTAACACTGGGGAGTCTATATTTTTAATTATTTTTTTATGGTTGGAAAAGGAACTTTCCCACGCCATTTGTGTAGATCACCCACCTCGGTGGCCTAGTTAGCTAACGCGTTAGTTTCATGTTGAGCTAGACTGCCGAGGATGGGGAGATCGAGGTTCGAATCTCACTCGGGTGAACTGGTGTTGGTTTTCCCTTGTTGGTATTCCACTCTACCTCCGCGCAAATGCGGGTTTACTAACTCTATATTTAACCTTCCCCATTACCAACCTTACCCATTAGCGTAATTAGTCCTTAAGCTTATAACCCGAACGAGTAGTAAACTGCTAAGTGTTATTATAATTATTATTACCGACCTACAAACAGTGAACAAAGTTTTCAAAAAAAAATCTCTATTCATTACTCGCTTTTCTCCCGAAGTATCTTCCCTGGCCATTCAATCTTATCTGACTAAAGAACTCAATCTTGATTACCTTATCTGCTCAAAATTGAAAACTAAATTTAATTCATATTCCTCCTTCCATATCTCCGTCAAAGAAGATGATTTTCCCATTATAAACAATGGTGACATTTGGCCGTCTGGTTGTCTCATTGCACCTTACTATGGGAAGTTGCTGCCAGAGCAGATAGTTTGTGAGGACTCTCCCTGTGTGTCTGCCCCTGTAAACGCTGCTGTTGCATCTGACCTTGGCTCACAAGAGGATTCAACTAGAACCCCACTCGTGACCATCAATGGAGGTCTGGAGGCTACCTCCCAACCCATCTCCCAATGAATAATAGTGATATTTTACAATATTATCAAAATGTTCGGGTCTGCGAACTAAAGCTAGGGAATTATTTTCTAATGTTTGTTTGAATGAATTCTCTATTATTTGTTTGGTTGAAACTTGGCTCTCTAGTGAGTTTATTAATGAAAATTACTTTCCCCCTAACTATAATGTTTATAGAGCCGATAGGTTATGTGATGAAGCCACTATTCAAGGGTGGTGGTGTTCTCATTTCTGTCATTGATTAATATTTCTGGTGTAGTCAGGAGAACTGACCTAGAGAATAATATGGAATGTGTCTGGATTGAGAACCCAACATTTGATCACCAAAAACTGTTAATTGGGAACATATATCTTGCTCCCCAAATAACAGTCGAAGCATTTAACAATTACTTTATTTTTCTTGAAGGTGTGTTGGCTAACTACCCCTATAGAATAATACTACTCGGAGATTTTAACTGCCCCAAAATTGATTGGAAATACCATCATTGTCAGAACATTTCGCATTTCTACATTAAATTAAAAGCTACTAACTTCTTGCTTCGACTAACATATTAGGATTAGAACAACTTAATGAAGCAATAATGACACTAACCTCCTTGACCTTGTTTTTGCTAATTTTCACCACCCCTCTATTACTCAAAGCTCTCTTCACTAGTAAATATTGATTTAGCTCATCCGCCCTTATTGATTTCACTGATGTACCTATTGCTACTAAAGTTAATGAAACCCCCACTACATATATTGACTATGCACGTGGTGATTGATTACCTTAATCTCTACAACGACCTGGCCACTGCTGATTGGTCTTTTGTTTATTCTACTACGGATGTTAATTTGGCTGTAGATAATTTTACCAAGTTAGTCCAAAGGAAAATCAAAACGAATATTCCTCAAATTAATATTTTAATTTGTCCAAATATCCTAATTGGTTTTCTTCTTCACTTAAATACTATATTAGGAAAAAAAAACTTTTGTTTTCAAAAAGTTTAAATTAACAAATAATAGAGTATTCTATTCACAATTTTCTCACTTTCGTAAATCAGTTAAAACTACTTTGATTATAGACAGAGCCAACTGGATGAACTCAATTGAAAATAGTATTAAATGCAAACCTAAAGATTTTTGGAAATTTGTTAAAAATAATCGCATGAATAAAGTTTTCCCATCCAACCTAGAAATTAATGGCAAGTCTATAGTGGATCCTTTATTAATTGCTAATAGTTTGGGAGCTACTTTCATTCGTTTATAATTCAGCTATTCCTGTCTTACCCTGTCCCGTATTGAAACTAGTGTGCCCTTGTATACTTGCCACATTACACACCTTGGATGTTGCTAATGTATAAAAAAAGTGAGTTCTTCTAGATGTGCGGGACAGATGGAATTCCAAGTTTTATTGTTAAAGGCTGTGCCAGCATTTTCAGCCATTTGTTAGCCTATATCTTTAACATTAGCCTATCAAATGAAATTTTCCTCTTACATGGAAACAATCTGTTGTCATCATACCTATCTTTAAAAAAGGGGCAAAAACAAATGTTTGTAATTATAGACCAATTTCTCTCTTAAACACTTTCTCCAAAGTATTCGAGAAAATTATACATGAGCATACTTTCCACCACCTTAAAAATAAACTTTCAGATAATCAACATGGCTTTATAAAAGACAAAACTATTGTCACTAATTTAGTAGAATTTCTTGGGCATGTTGCCCCTCAAGTCTCTGACCAAGATCAGGTTGATGCTATTTATTTTGACCAAAGTAAGGCATTTGATTTATGTCAGCATAATATTATTCTCTCTAAACTTGGTAGTTTTGGACTTTTTCACTCTTATGTAAACTGGTTCAGCAGTTATTTGCATGAAAGATCATTCATTATTAAAATTGATTCACACACCTCTAATACATTTTTAGCACCCTGTGGCATACCTCAAGGGTCTAATTTAGGACCTCTTCTCTTTAATGTGTTTATTGATGACATTGGTAAATATTTGAACTCTTCTAGTTATCTACTTTTTGCTTATGATGTAAAATTATTTAAAACTATCAAATCAATTGCAGATTGTATAGATTTACAAAATGATGTAAATGGTATTTTACAATGGTCTTTGGAAAATGGAATGTCTATCAATAAATCTAAGACCAAATCTATATTTTTACTAGGAAAACTAATCCTTTCTTTTTTACTTATAAATTGGCCTATGAAAACATAGTTTGCACCCTTTATATTAATGGTCTTGGTGTTCTTCTGGATAACAAACTTTATTTCCACTATGATGTTGACCATGTCATTTCCCAGTCATTGAAATTACTTGGCTTATTAAATTTATTACTTCATCATTTAAGAAAGTTGACTGTTTTTTATGTCTGTATTACGCCCTGGTTCGATCTAAGTTAGAATATGCTACTGTTTCTTGGAATTCCACTACCTTAACTGACTCTCTTAGGTTGGAAAACGTTCAGAGAAAATTTGTCGCTGCGTGCTATGATAAATACTTTAGTAACCGGATTTATTATGATTATGACAGAATTCGAAACTTATTAGGGCTCCAAACTCTCTTCTCGCGTAGACTTTATTGTGATGCCCTTTTTGTTTTTAATATTTTCAATAACAAAATTTCTTGCAAATTTGCCCTTGATGGGTAGGCGTTCATATCCCTTCTCGGGCTTCTTGTAATCCTAAATTATTTTTTCTTGAAAGCTCTTATAAGATGAGCCCTATAGGTAATTGTATCCATAGCGCCAATTCTAGATTTGTCGATTTCGACTTTTATCATAAAAGGAAAACTAAACTCAGAGAGTTATTTAAGGTTATCCCATATCAATAATTTATCATGTAGAGGTTTGCCTATATTATATAAACTTACAATATTCTGATCTATTTTTTGCATAATGTTACTGCTTACTATTTAGTTATTTGTTATTAATGTTATTTTTTATTCTTCTTATTATTAACTACTTTTTTTATCTCGTAACTATTCATCAGTATATAACATTATTTATCCATTTTTTGTCTATCATTTTTTCGTGTGTAAATATATGTATTGTAGTATGTACGTGTGTACTTTTCAGTGCTGCCTGTTATAAGTCTTACGACTGTTGGCCAGTACTATAATAAAGGAAATTGAAATTGAAAATTATTATTATTACTTGTGTAGACACATTATAGACTATACGCAAAGAAACAACAGACGGAACAGTTTATACCAGCATTGCTTTTATTTTTAGCACCGCATCTTACTACCCGTTCGTGTTATACGTCTATTTATCAATCACACTAACCCGTTACGGATTAGGAAGGCTAGATTTAGAGGATGTGTACCCGTATTTGCTTGGAGGGAGAGCAGAAAAACATTTAGGAAAAAAGTCTCAGTACACCTGACCGGGATTGAACCCCGATATCCGGTTTTCAGCAGTTCATTCTATTGCGAGAGTATCACCTTATACCATGCGTTCACTCAAAAGGGTGCCATAATTGCACTTTCACAAATCAAGTATACATATGGATTGGAAACTGTCCATAAAAATGTTATAAAAGCTATAATTCAGAATTACGTAAATAGTTTTATTTTAGAATAAAGTATAAGCGTTAGGCCTAAGTAAACCGGCGCATTTGGATATTTCCCGGTGTCCCAGTGACTCAGTCCACCCTGGTGTACACTACCACAGATGGTTCGTGATCGTTGGTTCTTCCCACACTTGACGCCACGCTTTTTTATTGCAATGTACCGGGTGAACCGTCCTTAGCAACATCATAACATAATAGGAGATCCAAATCACAAATAAACAAAAGCAATAGGAGTGAGCGGCTGGAGTTCTTGTTTTTTGAATATCTGAGATTGACCTTCAAAACTCAGAGCACGCAAATCACACCAGTTGCGGGAATAATATAATGACGGTTGCCCTCAAGGAAAATTAAATTTATAAATATGTATCCAACTTAATGATATACCAAAACACACAAAACCTAAGGGTATTATTTCCATTTTTAGCATTGAAAAGACTTGGAATAGTTTTGTTGATATTTATTTAAAAGTATAATAATTAAATGTATAAGTATAAGCATTAGCATTTGAATAAGTTTGAACAATATATAGAGATCATGAAAATTATTAAGATAGCCGTAGAGTTGGAAAAATATTTTCATTCTGAATTAGAATGCTTGAAACAAAAAAATATATCGTAGTTAAATACGGCCTTAACTCAAAACAATTACATTAGAGGTGACCTGGTGGTCTAGGGGTAAGGTGTCAGACTTCTATGCTGGCGGCCGGGGTTCAATCCTCGGTCCCGGCACAGATTTATCTGATTACCAAACCTTCCTACACCTCTGACAAGACATCTTGTGAATGTGTGGAATGCCAGGCCTCCACCGTGGTTCGGATTCCACGTTAAACTGTAGGTCCTTCATTTCATCTCACAATCACCCTACCATTACACATTAGCGTAAGTGCGTATAACCCGAACGGGTAGTAAGACGCGGTGCTAATAATAATAATAATTACATTAGAAGAGAGCATTGATAGCAAAATAAATTATTTCCGCACCTCACAAGTTTGTAAAGATACGGGATCTTCGTCAAACCAAAATATTCATTATGAAATGCATATCTACCTCCATAAGTTACAACATGAGTCCTCGAAAATTCCCTCATTATTCCTTATACTTCTATACATATTCCCAATATACACTACGATCTTAAAAAATCACACCATCGTACGGCCAACAGGCACTCTCCAGAATAAACACTTTAACAACAGGTGAAATTTAAACTGTCAAAAAATCTTTTTTAAAGAAAACTTAGTCCCAAAATTACCAACAATAACCCTCATAATAATATCTCTTCTGTCTCACAATTAGGTCGAGAGATAGCTCTACAAAATAATCGATAGTCTCAATAATAGATAAAGCATCAATATCCACATAAATGAATTAACTATCGATTTCCAAGGAGTATCGAGATCCATACAAATTATTTAACCCAAAGTTTAACACTGATCAAAATCTATATATATCATAAGTCCCTCGTTACAAAGTTAATATTATGAAGCCGAAAGAGAATTTTGAAAGGTTGAAAGGTAAATAAAAATTAAAAAAAAAAAAAACATTGAGTAGAAAAAGAGTATAGATCTTACAGTTTAACAATCCCGAAGCCTTGCTTCCAATACCTTCGTCCAAGCTAAATTCAAGAGTGGCCATACATAGCCTCGCTGGACAACACACACACACACACACACACACACACATTATATATAATATAAATATTATATTATCACATACATACATATATATATATATATATATATATATATATATTATATATATATATATAAACCCCCGGATAATATTGGAGAACGGGATAAAAGGTGGGGGTAAACATATGGATCACCAAAGGAGGGTAACGTGCATTACGACAGAAACCTCTACCATATTCTCCAAACATCCCGACGCTTCGAGAACGTGGAAGAACAACATCTCTCCACATCTTAAACTCTTTGGACTGTCCATGTTCGTGTGGCGAGCTCTTGTGGTCGCTGATCGAAACTTGAGAGCAGCGGATAGTTTTCCTTGTGGCATGCTTATGCTCGGTAGTTTTTATGTTTTCTTCCCGACTCATAGTTATAGATGCAGGGCCGGTGAAACGGGGTAAGTTGTATAAAATTTTCTTAGTCCATTCTTCGAGGATTGTAGCTAAATACTACACGGGGAGTGGACGATTTTACATAATGACGGGTTACATACCCCGTACTCATCACAAGGCATTGTTAGGGTAATCAAATCTGGTAGATTGGTGCAGAAAATGCAGCGCAAATGGAGTAATCTAGAACCGTGTGCACGGGTTTGACTGTTAAACCCAATGGGTTTAGACCATTGGGAAGACATACATGAAGATGGTATGAGGGCAACAGAATGGACCTCAAAGTGGTAGGATATAATGAGGTGGACTGTTTAGAACTAGCTCAAGATAGTTAGAGATGAGTGGCATACTTTTTTTAAATGCTGCAATGAACTATCGAGTTCCTTATGCCATAAAGTAAGTTATAAGACACATCGCAATGGACATGTTTTCCGATGACGGGGAGGTCAAGGTTTGGAATCCAGCTGAACCCACAGGGGATTGTTTTCAAAATATGATTCATCACATTTATTTTCAACCCGCACAACTATAGGAACGTGGAAAAGTTTATATGTCTTGTCTAACCGGTTTCGCCGGTAATGCAATGGTCAATATTCCAATCCCGGGTGGGTGTACTTTGGTGATTTCATTCTTTTCTAAATAGTTTCCTGACCAACACTTTAGCTTGGTCGGTAACGTGTCTGTCTACTGAGCTAAGAGTCCGGGTTCAATTCCTGGCAGGACCAAAAAATGTATCATTGGTGAAATGTGGGTTTCCTTTTTCACAGCGATGAATTAACGGCTTGGGACTAGGTGTTGTGTCTGTTATAGATTTAAGTTAGTTTATAAGTCGTGTGCTGAAATAATCAGTAGGTTCAGAAAGTGCCGTTAAATGCCCCAAATAAATAAATGAAATAAATTATTTCCAACTCTTCTTCCACGCAAATGTGGCTAACATAATCTACGTTCCTCCCTTTATCCTTATTAGTGTAAATATGCGGATACCTCGATGGTTATTAGGACACAAGGTGCAAACGCACTATGGTTTTCACATCCACTTTTTATGCTAATGTGAATGCAGTTTTTCTATTTACCCTCTCCTAGATTAAGTTTCTTTCACAAACCTTAGTATCTATTCGGCGATACGCATACATTAATCGAGTAAGAAGAAAAGGGATGAGAAAGGTGTAATTTTAGAATAAATATATCGGCATTTGTGTGGAGGGATAGGGAGAAACTATTTAGTATAATACTCAGTGTTACCTATCCGGGATTCTAACCTCAATCTATCCAACAAGGGGACACGAGAGTGAGGGATTAGGCCATTTGACCACGGATGCGGGAATATCTTTATTTAAACACTTGTGCTTAGTTCGGATAGGAATTATAAAATAAAAGTGTATTTACATTTACTTTGTTTCAGATCAATGCCAAGTGTAATAAGTTTGTTGTAAATAGTTGTTCGTGATGGGACTTGTACTTGTTTGTCAGGGTGTATCGCTCTATTTATCGATCCTGGAGAAACCGGTTTGAGTCCTTGTTAGGAAAGTTACCGTGAAAGAAGACATATATTGATTAATTAAAACGACTTTCAAGTAACGTCGCAGTTTCATGTTGTTGTGGTTTTTTTTTTCCACTTCTTGATACCCATCCAGGCTACGTATTTATTACACTAATTAGGGGAGGCGGAAATGAGGAAGGTATAATTTGATTGTGTAACAGCTTCAGTGGATAATGGTTTAAGCAAGTCATCACTCACACAATAGAATAGACTGCTGAAGATGGGGAGATCGGGTTCGATCCCAATCGGGTGTACTGAGGGTTGTTTTTTCCTAAGTGGTTTTCACACTCTCACCACGCAAATGCTAGTACACTTCCTATAAATTAAACTTTCGTAATCCCTAGTACATCAGTGTAGCTACGAGTAGTACATAGGCGTAAAACCAAACCGGTAGTAAGACGTGGTGCTAAAAATAAATTTGAGAGTATGATACATTTTCATGAAGGGAAAATATGAAAAAAATTATTTAAAAATAATCCTACCCTCAGAACACCAGGCATGGATTTGAACCTCGACCTTTCACTATCATTGGCAGCCCAGACTAGTAGATGAGCTTGATATCTATTACACCACGCGAACGCAGACTGGTGCGTAGTCAGTATTATGTTGTTGGTTTTTTTTGTTTTTGTTTTTGTTAGTTAGGCGCACTTTTCGTCGTGCGGGTTGGTATCAAACACGCTCTAATAACTTAACCTAGGGCAGTACACCTGCCACGAGATACCTATATTTGGAGTCCAAAATATCTCGGAAATGCTCTAGTTCACTTCAGACGATGTTGAACCACAGATAGAGAGGCTGGTTCGAGTCTTCACAGGCCTGAGAATGTGGTCTTCTCTCAGGAGTGGCTACTTCACTACAAATATGGTTTCAGGCGCGGATAACACATCTAATGCCTCATTACAATATTCAACTCTTACTGCGGTGGTTAGGCATGCATTTGTTTGACTTGCGCTTTAATATATCGGCAGTGGCGTATATGAGTCGAACTAAAGAAAAAGCAAGATACATTTTAACTGGCCTTCAACTAGAAATTCGATAGTGAATCTTACCGATCTTTTAGCCCCCCCCCCCCCCCTTCACTTCCTTAAAAATCACTCCTGATGCAGCCGGCTGGAAACGAACCATAATATCACGGTTTAAATATGGGCACAACAAAAAGGCGATGCCACTCCTGTGGTTTGGTTACTATTCAAATACAGTTTAGATTGTTTTTAAAATGTGGACATCAATTATTGTTTTTTTTAAAAGTAATTGTCTTATTTGTACTCCATTTTAATTAAAATCTACATGAGTTTCGACCGTGTGTACGGAGGATTAGTTTTATCTAACTTCCCTCCATACAAACGTAAGTATTCTTTCTCTAAATTCTTCCTCCTCCATCGCTACCCCCTTATTATAAATATACGAAAACTTTAGTTTGAACAGTAATTAAGGCGTGAAGCAAACAGTTTTTATTTTATGGCCAAATAAATATATATATTAGAACTTCCCACGGGAAAAATATTTTAGAGCAAGTAGAAAGGGAATGTAGTTTAGCAGCAATGACAAAGAACAGCCCTATTTACCTAACATCTGCCGAAACTGATACCATCTGTCTAAAGTGACAGCTGCAGAACATATGACTTTGTATTAATACAGGCCTGTAAGCAATTGTCACTGTACTGTATTATTGCTGCATAAATCCCCCCCCCCCCCCCCGGGTCGAAGATGGCTGCGTAATCTGATCGATCCCTAGCTTACCTGATTACTCATATGTAGCTGATGATCTGAGCACGTCCATTACATACTCTGCCTTAAAATATAAATGAAGAATGACCCTGGGCAAGGGGTAACTCCTGGTTATCTTAGTGGCTGCAGCATTAGCGTATTGAACTAAAGATCCCGGGTTCAATTCTCGTGTACAGTGTATTTTTTTCAATTTAAAGAATATGATATTTAGATGAAGCTACAGCCGTACTTACCGGCTATAATAGTTAGTAAATTTAATATATCCAATTATATTTATACAGTTTGTTTCCCACCACATATTACTACTCGTCCGGACCACACGCATTTAATTAATAAAATGGGGTGAAGATGTGTAAGGTAAATTTAGAGGAAATGTAACTGCATTTGCATGATGAGAGAGATTGGAAAATTCGATCGGT
The DNA here is from genome assembly GCA_039000515.1 of Timema cristinae. Taxonomy (NCBI): domain Eukaryota; kingdom Metazoa; phylum Arthropoda; class Insecta; order Phasmatodea; family Timematidae; genus Timema; species Timema cristinae. The sequence goes on from JBCFYV010011172.1 coordinate 116,030,007, forward strand.
ATTCAAGCTCCTTGAGTCTGAAAATTACTCTATGCATCCACCAATGTGGGTTTATAAAATTGTATACACCTAAAGTGACTCAGCGATTTTTCGAAATAATTTTATTTTTACATTTTCACTGATTCTTGGTATCTGTTCGGGTTAGCCGCATACATTAGCTATATTGGCAGGATAAGGATGAGTAAGGTAGACGTTTAAAGGTAATTTACCAACAGTTTACGTGGAAGTGAGTGAGAAACCATTCAGGAAAATAAATGGTACGACACAATCGCATACACTTTCTAATATTGCGCATCATAGCTTCAAAGAAAATTTTCAAAAATAGGTTTTCAGTCAAAAATCTTCCTGTCAAATGAATGATATGTTAATTTAATAGTATAAATTGTACCCTTTGGTGGCCGCCTGGTCTAAGACGCTAATCTCGCAGTAGACTAGATTGCCGATGATGGGGAGATTAAGGTTCGAATCTCGGTTGGGTGTACTGAGGGTAGTTTTCCCAAAATTGTATTCCACTCTCCCTCCACACAAATGGGGGCACACTCCCCTCTAAATATAATATTATTAATCCCTAAAACTATTAGCGTAATTAGTACATGAGCGTCTTATATGCGTCTTACTACCCGTTCGGGTTATACGCTTAAGTACTAATTACTCCTATTGGCTAGAAATTGGGAAGGTTGAATATATAGGAATTGAACCCATATTTGCGTGGAGGGAGAAACCACCCCCAGTTCACCCGAGTGAGAATCTAACTTCGATCTCCCCGTCCTCGGCAGTCTAGCTCAACACGAAACCAGCGTGTTAGCTAACCACGCCACCGAGGTGGGTCATAAGCGTATAAAATGAACGGGTAGTAAGACGTGGTGCTAAAATAATTAGTATGGTTAGAATATATCTGAATAGTGACTTGTTTAGTTGGATTACTGTTTTCCCCAGTGAAAGCTAATGTTCAGGTTCAACTTGTTTATTAATTCAATGTGAGATCTTTGAGCCTCGCGGTTCATCATTATTCTTGGTTTTACATAGGAGGATGTTGTCGCTATCCTTGTTGCGCTCATGGCGACAATAAACTTTCACTACAACCCAAGGAGTAAACGTGTTGTAGTGACTAATTGACTATACATATTATTTTATATTCCTGAATTTGAATTTTATTAGACTTAATACAATTATCTTGTTTTATAAAATTATAGGCAATCCAATCTTGGTCTATATAGTTACTATTGTCTAGTTCTGTATAATTACTACATCGATTTGTATTTAGTCACTATAGTAATATAATTATGTTTATTCACTATTGTCTAGTTCTGTATATTCACTGTAATATAGTTCTGTAAAGTCACTGTAATGTATATTATAGTTTTTATAGTCAGTATAGTATAGCTCTGTGTAGACTATATAGTCTAATTTAATACAGTCCCTATATCAGTATTATAGAATCTAGTTTTATATAGTAAATCTAATATAGGATATTATATAGGATAGTATACAGTATAGTTCCAATATATAATCTAGTTTTATATAGTCAACGTAACATAAATCTATATAGTATCTATAACCTAGCATTCTATATTCCCTATAATCTAGTTTTATATATATTTCATAATCTAATCCTTATTGTTAAATTTATAAGTTGTATGGATTGAAATATTGTTTGACATTCAAGATAGTCATTATAATATCATTGTTTACAACAGCATTAAAACGTTTATATTACCTACTTACTATTTTATCGCGTATTTTGTTCAGTGATATATTTTTAAATTATATATTATATAATCTTTTTTACAATACTGGCGACCTTGGTGGTCTTTGGTAGAAGGTGTCCGCCTCAGGACCCGATGATAATGGGATCAAACCTAGTTGATGGATTTATTTTTGAGCGTGATGAAAATTTTGTAGCCACGATTTTTGTTAGGGTAGTTAAAGTTGTCAGTTCCATGTCGATTGTGGCATGCACAAGAACCCCTGAGGGTTTATTAAAATACATGTCTTGCAAAATTGGTAGGCGATTTCGTGCTCGCTCATAGAAATGCCATGCGGAAAGCAACGGGGAACAATCACACTTTCTGAACTCCCTTAGTACATCGTGTTTTTACCAGATGGTGCATGTAGCACTAACCAGTCGAGGAGCTGAGTGCCTTCTCCTCTCCGGATGGATATATAAATCACATGAATGAAACCAACCCTCGGGTTGCGGACTTAGGGAGAAATATTATACTTAGCTGTTTTCTTTAGCAGATGTTGGATCAATCTTAGACAAAAATTATACCTATAATCAATAATGAAGTCTTAAATAAAGTGATATTTCTACCACCGCTTCTTACTATCCATTCGGGCTAGACGCTTATGTAGGCTACTAGCTACGCTAATAGTTTTTAGGAATATAAAGGCTATTATTTAAAGGAAATGTACCCACATTTTAGTGAAGAAATAGTGGAAAAACCACCCTTGTTACACCCGATCGAGATTCAAACCCTGATCTCCCAGTCATCGGCAGTATAGTCTACTGTGAGAGTGATTCATTAGACTATGCGGTCATCAAAGCGGGTAAAGTGAAAAAATCACATTTTAAAAATTTTAAAATCTCTTTATAGTTCGCACATGGTGACCAATTATATTCAATTTAGAGAAATTATTTCTTTTTTAACACTTTTTATGTGCTTTTGATACAAGAGTTATATACTAGTGGATATTAGGAGGGCAGCCTAGAATTAATTCACCCTCCTTAGCGTGCAGGGAGGGTGGATAAGCCACTGATAAAACCACCCCCTCCGTTGAAACCGAGCTTGGGACCACCCCTTCATCCCGTCAACAGCGACAAAGTGTAAAGTGGGTCTAACGCCTTAGACTAACAGGCCCCCTTTGTGGGTTGAAATAATGTCAATGTACAGTCCAATTTTCATAGGAAGAGCCTTATAAGACAGCTAAAAAAAGAGCTACTAGGGATATATTCACGTATTTATATTCAAGTAATGTAATATGCAGCTGTCTCTGCTGATAGACGAAATAACACTAACAATATTTATTAATTTAAATTAGTTGAAAAATGACACTTGGACACGGGACTCGAACCCGGGACCGTTGGTTAGCATACTGTGCTATCCAGAATTCGTCTCATCCTATGATTGGAGAATGACCGTGAGAATGGGAATAGTACTATATATCTCAAGATACAGCATTGACGTGTTAAGTCAAAGGTCCTGGGTTTAATTTCTGTGTTCAGGCCTCATATTTCAACTAATTTAAATCAATTAAATTCTTGTATCCTCTATATGGACAGTTACGTAATTACAGTGATCTACACCAGTTGTGTGTTGATATTCACTAATATTATAGTAAAATGTTATCAGTGTTGATAATAGAAAATGTGTTTGTATTTTCTAAAAGGCTCTTCCTATCCAAATTGGACATTATCTCACCACCAAACACAAGGAGAGGGGAAAATCCCTTTCAACAGCTCGACCTTTGGACAGTAAGACAATGACAGGAACTGGTAAATGTAACGCGATTGTAGAGATAAGATTATTTTTTTAAGGGAAAGTGTATGTTGGTTTTAATGTGTCACGTCACTAAGATAATATACTCTTTTCAATATTCTACGTATTACTGCACTTACGGGGCTGGCTATCTGCACATTCACACTAAATAAAGCAGGGAGGAATGAAGTATTTTTTAGCAACGCGTCTTACTGCCCGGTTGCGTTACACGCTTATGTACTAATTACGCTAATAGTCTCAAGGATTAGAAAAGTTATATTTAGAGGAAATGTACCTACATTTGCGTGGAGGGAGAGTGGAAAACTATTTAGGGAAAGCCACCCTCAGTACACCTGACCAAGATTCGAACCTCAATCTCTCCGTCATCGGCACCTTAGTCTACTGTGAGAGTAGCGCCTTAGACCATGTAGCCGCAGATGTGGGTAGGAATAAAGTAGAATATTATAATAAGTGTACAAGCATTTGTGTGCTGGAAGAGTGAAAAGCTAAGCATAAAACAATTCAGAGAACTCAGCAGAGATTCGAACCCTGATTTCCCCATCACCGACAAGGGGTGGATGCGGATACTATTCTGGCTATCCATAGACGGCTCTAATAAGGGAGTTGTGTGTAGGAGACCTGCTGCTATAGAGAAGAGAAGTGCCCTTGAAGTGTAAGGAAATGGCGTACTTTGTACCCATTGTCACGTATGCAGCAGAAACATGGACAATGAATGTGAGAGAGACTAGGAAAGGGGAGGCCATGGGAATGAAGTTTGTGATGAGCATGTTAACTGTCATGAGGAGAAACTGGATAAGTAATGACGTGATCTAGGAGAGAGTAGGAGTACAGGGAGTACATGAAGTAGTAGAGGAAGCAAGGCTGAGAAGGTATGGGCATGTAATGAGGATGGAAAAGATAGTTATGGAGATGAAATATGTAAGAAAAATACCACAAGGGAGACAAAGAAAGTGATGGGAGGAGCAGATAACAGAAAGTGTGCAAGTGAGAGGATAAGAATTGAAACAATTAAAGGAGGTATAATGGTGGAACGATAGAAGAAGATGGAGGTTTTTTGTTAAACTGACTCGGCCACAGGTTGGAAACATTTGGTGATGATACAGGGCCCTGCCAATCACGGTTATCCGCATAATGAGGTAAGAATGAGTAAAGTAGAATTGGGAAGAAATATACGAATATCTGCGTAGAGGGAGAGATGGAAACCACATGGGTAGGACCACTTCATTTCACTAGGGTGTAATAGTCCATACTATCCCAGCCTTCTCTAGCACATGAAAACAAGACCAGACGATACTGACGCTTATGTCAGCATGACCACCATTTTGGGTAAAAGAATAATAAGCTAGTAAAATAATACTAGCGGAAAACAGGGAGGTTAGCTTAGAATATATTTTTGTAGAGGAATTTCAAATAACGAGATTAATCAAAATTTACTCTAGAATATATAAGAGTAAACCCTTACTAGCCCTATACAAAAAGATCTCAGATTCAATCCCTGGTGCTTCCAGACTTTTATGTGAAACAATGGGTTTGGAAAGAGGTCAACTCAGCCTCTCGAAGACAAATAATGAGCTATTTAAACAAATAATTAGGGGCTCCATCGCTCTAGTCTAGAAAACTGAGTTTAATGGCTGTAGGGTTCGTTGTGTTGATCACATGGCACCATTTATCCGCTAATGTTGGCACCATCGTGTCCAAAGCCAACTCTACACGATGTGTCAATTTTCTTCCAATGCTGGATACCAACGTTGTATCTAACTTTGACAGCAAATGATGAGCTTGGGGTCATTTAGCGACTGTCTCTTCTAGACATGTGTCCAACATTGACAGCAAATGATGAGCTTGGGGACGTTTAGCGACTGTCTCTTCTAGACATTGTATCCAACATTGACAGCAAATGATGAGCTTGGGGACATTTAGCGACTGTCTCTTCTAGACATTGTGTCCAACATTGACAGCAAATGATGAGCTTGGGGACATTTAGCGACTGTCTCTCTAGACATTGTGTCCAACATTGAAACAAATGATGAGCTTGGGGACGTTAGCGACTGTCTCTTCTAGACATTGTATCCAACATTGACAGCAAATGATGAGCTTGGGGACGTTAGCGACTGTCTCTTCTAGACATGTATCCAACATTGACAGCAAATGATGAGCTTGGGGACATTTAGCGACTGTCTCTCTAGACATTGTGTCCAACATTGACAGCAAATGATGCTTGGGGACGTTTAGCGACTGTCTCTCTAGACATTGTATCCAACATTGACAGCAAATGATGAGCTTGGGACGTTTAGCGACTGTCTCTTCTAGACATTGTATCCAACATTGACAGCAAATGATGAGCTTGGGGACGTTTAGCGACTGTCTCTTCTAGACATTGTATCCAACATTGACAGCAAATGATGAGCTTGGGGACATTTAGCGACTGTCTCTTCTAGACATTGTGTCCAACATTGACAGCAAATGATGAGCTTGGGGACGTTTAGCGACTGTCTCTTCTAGACATTGTATCCAACATTGACAGCAAATGATGAGCTTGGGGACGTTTAGCGACTGTCTCTTCTAGACATTGTATCCAACATTGACAGCAAATGATGAGCTTGGGGACGTTTAGCGACTGTCTCTTCTAGACATTGTATCCAACATTGACAGCAAATGATGAGCTTGGGGACGTTTAGCGACTGTCTCTTCTAGACATTGATCCAACATTGACAGCAAATGATGAGCTTGGGGACATTTAGCGACTGTCTCTTCTAGACATTGGATACAACGATGTAAACAACGTTGTACGATATGTTTCTCATAATGGAGGACGATACTGTGAGTGTTGCGGTAGCCCTAGCTGGGCTATTGTATGTTAATTTGTCTGAAGAAGAACAAAAAAAGACCTGCCTCCGTGGAGTGATTAACTAACGCGTTAGTTTCATATTGAGCTAGACTGCTGAGGAAGGGAAGATCGAGTTTCTAATCTCGACGAGTGAACTGCGGTGGTTATTTCTAAATGGTTTTCCACTATTCCTCCACACAAATGTGGGCTCACTTCATATATATCGAACCTTCCAATTTATTAACCAACTAGCGTATTTATTAGTACTTAAGCGTATAACCTGGATGGGTAGTAAGACGGGTGCTAAGTATAAATATTTTTATTTTTATTACTAAAAAAAAGCGATGGCTACGTAATGGTTGCTCCCGTATGTTTTGGCACCCTGGGAAAAATAACCGTGTGTGTTTGCGCCCACTTAATATTCAAATCCTTCTTATTATTCTAAGGAAGGTAAATGTCTCCATCCACAAAATGTGGTTAATCCTATTTCCTTTCAAAAACATTTAATTTCTGTTTTATTTCCTCCCAGCAGAATAGAAACATCAGGTCAATGATTAGCCTAACCTAGCCTACCAACGTTCCTTAATACTAGTTGTTCTGAAACAGAATTTATCAAAAAATAAACGTCATATATGTCCTCTGAATGAGTTCCAGTTGCTAGTATCAAGGCTTCAACTCGCCGACGCATGCGAACACTTACAGTTTATTTTAGGCGGGTGCTAACGTTGCCGATTTTTTTTAAAGGCGCTACCAACACAGGCGTAACCAACACGCACCCAAAGCGACACAGCAGGAGGCGGTGGATGCTATCTATAAACAGGAGTAGAGAAAAGGAAAATATATTGTAACGTGGGGAGCGTGGACCTGAGAGGATCACAGGCCGTTCACACGTGAACGTGTGAACCACGAGTTATTTTAGGAATATTGGGGTATGTTTCTGATCAAACACGAATGAAAATGCCCACGGAATATTCAAGGTTTTGACTATTAAAATTAAACATACACACACTGATTAACTATATGTCTAAATTAATTATAACTAAACAAGTCATTAAATAAAATAAAAATAGTCTTAATCAAGTCTATGAATAAATAAACTAATAGAACAGATAGAAATATAAGTGAATTAAATAAACAAATTAACAACTATAAAACACCTAATAGTTATTAAAATATATAAAATGTCACAAAAATTTTCATTAAAAGCAGTAGGCAGCAGCAGTAGCAGCAGTAACAATAAATGTCTACATCACCCGTGTACTTAGGCCAACACTTGTCCCGCGATACACAAACTCCGGTCCGCACACTGGACACACTGGTCCGCACACTTGACACGCCGGTCCACTCACTGGAAACGCAGGTACACAAACGCTGGTCCACTCCCGGTCTCACTGGTTGAGAACCAAGCACTGAGCACACCTGGCTATCGCTGAGCGTGTATATATAGGGATGGTGCCAGCTAAGGGTATCGAATCCTCCACTTCTAGAATTAAAAGGACCCAGACCATTCCAGACGTGTCTCCGTCCTCCCCGTCCCCTCTAATCACCCGGTCAAGCGAGAAGGCCGCTGCCTACTTGCTAGACAAGGAGAGAAACAGAGAGCACAAGGAGCGTAGCTAGGGTAAACAATGAGAGCACGCTTGTTACAATATTTTATCCTGATTTGTTGTATGGGTAGAAGTTATATTGACTAGAAGTGTGGCATACTTGCGGGACACAATTCGGCGCACCATGTTGATGAGTCACGAATGTAGTGGGAGGATTCTTGCAATGTTAGACCCTCCTTTGACGTTGGTCAAAATACCGACAACAGTCAGAAGCTCATCACATGCCAACATTGGAAGCACGGTATTCGACGTATGCCAACCGTCTTCACTACACACAGTGCCGTTGAGAGCCCGGGGGCAAATCTTTTGGGGGCCCCCTTTCCATTACTCTAATGCAAAACTTTTCAAACCCCTCGGAATCTGAAAAAAAAAAAATCTAAAGATGGTGCACTTTTCAGAGATTATATTGTTATGTAAATAGCAAAACTAATACATAACTTTTAGCAAAGATTTTAAGAAAACTATTCCAGAATTTTCTCCCAAGACAACATGGCTACCATCCAACAATGCACGATAATTTTAAAAAAATACAACGAACTTACACACATTTGCAACACATATTTTAAATTGAAAAGTGTTAGGAAATAACTTTATTTAAAAGGCTTAACTTTGTATTCGATTGTAGGTATGTTTTATTTTTCAGGTTCTCCTTTTTTAAATTTACCAATTTAGTTAAGACTTATTAACTTAAAATATAACTGAGTAATTTAAAATTCACCTTTCGAGCTTTTCCATCAGCGAACATTTGAATAATGGAGTCAAAATTAAATGTCCATGCAAGTCTTGATTCAATGTATAGTGTTCTAAGATCAGTTAGTCTTTGTTGACCCATTGTTGATCAAAAGCAGTGTTCTTTGTTCTATTAAGCACATTAAAATATCGTTCTGCTTGAGCAACAGAAACTGAGAGTGTGCAGAATGTGCGCAAAGCAACGCATGAATTTGGAAATAAATTTGCAATATTGAGTTTTGTTATTTTGCTGACCAGTTTTAAGGACTGCAGAGTAGAGTTGGAAATGTTTGTCCTGTGTATCACTTTAAGATACACGACTTCTTCCGTTAGATCACCAACATTTCTATAATCTCAATGGCGTAACCTTTGATCTTGTTTATGGCTTATCCACCCAAGTATAAATAGTGGTAATTAGTGATTTAATGTACTTAATTTAAATTTCGTATTATATTACACTTTTCTTCCGTTTCACTAAGTTTATATTTTTGTTCAAAATCTTGAAGAAGAGTCTCCTCCCCCCTGATGCCCGGGCCCAGGGAATTTTGCCCACCTTCCTTTCCCCTCTCGGTGGGTTTGACTCTAAACGATACATCTGTCTATCAAGCACCCAACATCGAAAGACAGTTAACGCATCATGTAGAGTTGGCTCAAAACGCACCGACCTCTCGGTTTGTATAGGTCACGTGTGGGCTGATGATATGGAGAGGTTTTTTCTTATTGTCATTTACTATACTTTTGATTATTTTTGTTTGAGTTTGATCCAAGCGGTTGCCGATCCTTGTGCGCAGAAAACTGTTGACCCACGATGCCACGCTACGTCCGCTAAAAACGACTGATTGCCTTAAGCTTATATTTTTAAATTAATATATAATGTAATCACCATGCCAATGCGGGTACATTTCCTCTAAATTGTCTAATTTCACAATTTCCCCCATACACGCACACTTTGGTACACTTCTTCTAAATTAAATCGTACCCATCCTACTCCAATGTGTGGCTATGAGGATATACCTGATAGATAGAACATAAAAAATAAGTAAGACCTATACAGGGCTTTTTGTCATCTCAAATTTAAATCAATTTATTACATTTAAAAAAAAATGTCTGAAGCCAATTTCGAAAAGTTTCAAATTTTCAAATATAGGAAAATACCTCTTAATCTTAGGGTTAAAATCGATATTTTCTAAACCAAACTCCTCGCTGTTTACTAAATGACATTTGAGTATAAGGTATAGACAAAATTCATCAACCCGTTTCGGCTGTAAGCCCAAGGGCAGACAGAATTGTAAATTGTAACTGTCGGTGTCACATTAAAACGTCGAAATCGATCACAATCTCCACGTCAATAATGTTCATGATTGTAATATTTTATCTATATAAGAAGGTAAAAACATATTCGCCATAGCAAAATATTTGAAACTGGAACAGCTGGACACGAATTTCCTTTGGATTCATCACATTCCTATCATGATCCAATTATTTAAAAAAATCTGAGATAAGCTTACCAGTCTTTGAGAGAAAACCTGTCCACCAATTCAGGTCACTAAGGGACAATAAAAAAACAGGCTCGAGTAGGGGCGGATCTAGATAATTTTCATAGGTGGGTCATAATTTAAATAACATAGTAACTTACAATGTTAGATTTATGTTTAAAGCCACTTAATATTTTCTCATTCATATTTGATATTATGTATGCTTTAAACCGTTGTCCTCCACCCCAATTTTTTAAAATCAGATAATTTTTTAAACTATTTGGAGTGTTCCTTTTTCAACATTTTTTTGAAAAATTGTTCACCCTAGAAGCTATGAGTAGTCTTTGTCTTTGCCTCAATTTTTTTTTAATTTAGATTCTTTTATAAGCCATTTAAAGTGTTCCTCACCTAGAAATTTTGGAAATTTGGATGCCCCTCAAAGATATTTAGAGCTTTCCTCTCCTTAATGTTTTAAGATTGTTAGATACCCCTAGAAGAAAATCTTTGAAGTGATATTCCACCAAAAGTTTTGAAAATTAGATTAGTTCAGTAACTAGGCTATTTGGAGTGGTCCTCGCCTGAAAATTCTTCAAAATATCGTGCATCTAGACACTATTTGGAGTTGTCCTACCTTAGAAATTTTTGAAATTTGGATGACTTTGAAAGCTATTTAGAGCTTTCCTCCCCTGACTTTTTTTCTGCCAGTTAGATTCCTCTAGTCTATTAGTTATTTGAAGTGGTCCTCTCCAGCAAAATTTTGACAACTTGAATAAAACTAGAAGTCATTTTGAGTTTAAGGCCACCTTTCAACTTCATATTCGATAATATAGATAATTTGAAATATATATAAGGGGTGGTGGGGGAATTTATTCCAGGAAGGGGCAAATTATTTTCAGGGGGCAGAGCTCTCCACAGTTCCACCGTTCCTGCTGTCCACGCATACTCTAAATTCGGTATTCGTGGATGAACTGCTCTCAGGCGATTATTAGTCTTCTTTGACGTGTGGTAGTCTACCCTCTCTATGAGGAACAATGTTTGTTACTCTCTATGAACGACAAATATTCGTACATGAAAACCAATATTTTTTCCACATTTGGTGAGTCATATCGAACAATGCATAAACGTGGATGAATAACGCACTGTGGACCCGGCTTAAGAGATGTATATGCGCAAAAAGAAAAAAAAAATGTATAATCTACCTGTGTTGTATTTTTTTTCTAAAATTTGAACTTTCATTTTATTTTTTGTATTAATATTATAATTTTTAAGTGGGTCGACTGACCTTTGACCCTCCCTCTCCCACAAATCCGTGGCTAAGCTCAAGCATGCTGAATGCTTAAAGGTCTATTAACTTGCTAAAATAAAGATTCTGACTTCATGTCTATTTTCATAAAGAAAAACTAAGAAAAGAACGTTGGTAAAAGTAACTTTTGACAAAATCACAAACGTACTAGATTTTTCCATAAGATTTTTCAATAAATTCTTAAAACCTTCAATAACCCATCACATACATAATTGTAAATTGTAATTATAAAATGTAAAATCTATGCAAAAACATTAAAAAAAATACTTGCTATGTAAAAAATGGAGGGCTCAAAAAAGTGAGGGCTTATAGCCACTAAACTATTTAAGGTCATTCGACCATCAAAATTTGATTGCATTATTTTAATAAGTGTATAAATATAAGCTCTAAATAGTGATTCATTTATTTCAATTCATTACAGTTATCGAGTTATAAGTAGTCAAACTACTATTTTATCCATGTTGCGTACTTATTTTAAGGTAAAGTAGTTAATGTATGGGGATTAAATTTATTCTAGCTAGACAGGCATATGGAGTGTAGAAATGAAGTACTTACAATATTTTAAATCAAATTAGTTTTTAATTTATAAGATATTTAATAGTTGTAAAATTACATAATTTTTGATCTTATAAGGTACTTTTCGTTTTATACCCCGATACTTCGATTTTATATCATTTTGTAGTAAATAATGTCGTTATTTCAAATTTGTTTGGTTTATTAGTCTAACTCTACTCTTTTATTTTATTATTTACACCGCGTTGATCAATGCAAAGTAAATTGGTTATGTCCATTTCCTGAAACTTCTTGGTTTGACTGTACCTACCGATAACACAGATTAGCTGACCAAGGAAGGACCGGGCTACCCCGGTCTCAGACTAATTACTCACTTTTAAGGATTTATATGTATATATAGCACTGCGTCTTACTACTTGAGTGACGATTTGTGACATTTATTTTGTCTCTTTTTCCTTACTAGTAATTTGGCACTTGGATAATATTATACTGTTTTATTCTTCAACTCAAAATGTCAAAAGGAACTCATCTCTGTACATCAAAATGCGTTTGATTTTAAACCTATAGTTTATCTGAATATTAAAATTAACTTCATGAATGTATAAAACTGAGTATCCCTTTTATTACTGGTTATAAATTTAACATTAAAAAGATTTTAAAAGTTGTGAAAATATATCTGTCACATGAGTACTCTGCATTCTTTAGACATTTTCTAAAAAAAAACCAACATAATTTGGCGTGTTTATTGAACATGGCTAAGTTCAACCTTAAAAATGAAATTTGCATAAAAAACAAGAAAACGAAACAAAAAGGCGAAATCGAACACGAATCTTTATAAACTTAAAACAATGAAATATTTGAACCACGATGTTTTCAGGTACATACAAGGCCGCATATGGGGGTAGGTGGGGTTTCAAACCCTCCACAAAAATTTATGAACAAACTATACATGACTTTATTTATGATGCAAACAATATACAAAATTAAGATACAAGTACAAATTAGGAAGCTGTGCAACCATAAAAAGCACTTCGGAGAGCTACTAGAGGTGTTTAATATTTAGAATTTTCCTAGCCTTCAGTAATTAGGGGGTAATGTTGCAAAAAAAAAAAACCACTTCTGATAGCTTCTAGAGTGTTAATATTCAGATATTTAATAGCCTTCGCAGCTATGGGGTTATGTCGCAAAAATAAACCACTTCTAATAGCTTCTAGAGGTGTTTAATATTCAGAATATTTCCTAGCCTTCGGCAGCTATGGGGTTATGTCACAAAAAAAAACACCTTCAGATGGATTCTAGAGGTGTTTAGTACTTATAATTTTACCTAGCCTTCGGCAGTTGCGATGTTATGTTGCAAAGAAAAAACTTTAGATAGCTTCCAAAGGTGTTTAGCATTTAGAATTTTTCCTAGTCTTCGGTAGTTGTTCCCAAAAAAACTTCAGATAGCTTCTAGAGTTGTTTAATATTTAGAATTTGTTCTAGCCCTCTGGCAGTTAGAGGGTTATGTTGCAAAAAAACAAACACTTCAGATAGAATAAAATTGAACTCGGGATCTTAGCGCGTCAATGTTTTAGCACTGAGTTATCCAGGATTCGTCCCTCGCTCATGATCTTATATCCACGCGCACTGACGATATAAAAGTGTAGTCAGTTTAGTCAGGGCAGACTATAACTTATGTAAATATTATAGTATAAGCCTTTATCAAAGGTACAGCTCTAGATCACATGATTTGACGTATGAATTAGTGAACCCATTTCTAGTTGTCAAATAATGATCTTCCTATTAAAATCAGTCTAAATAATACAGTCAACTTATCCACTAAGAATCTTAGTTTGAATTACAGCTTCAACTCGGAACCCACTGTTGTTTATTGTTCCGGGGCCTGGTTACCAGTGGTTTATAATACTCCATTGTTTGATGTCCCGGAGCCTTGTTACCAATGGTTCATAATATTCTATTGTTTTATATCCCGGGCCCTTTCTACCAGTGGCTTATAATACTCCATTGTTTGATGTCCTGGAGCCTTGTTACCAATGGTTCATAATATTATATTGTTTTATATCCCGGGCCCTTGCTACCAGGGGTTTATAATACTCCATTATTTGATGTCCCGGAGCCTTGTTACCAATGGTTCATAATATTCTATTGTTTTATATCCCGGACCCTTGCTACCAGTGGTTTATAATACTCCATTGTTTGATGTCCCGGAGCCTTGTTACCAAGGGTTCATAATATTCTATTGTTTTATATCCCGGGCCCTTGCTACCAGGGGTTTATAATACTCCATTATTTGATGTCCCGGAGCCTTGTTACCAATGGTTCATAATATTCTATTGTTTTATATCCCGGGCCCTTTCTACCAGTGGCTTATAATACTCCATTGTTTGATGTCCCGGAGCCTTGTTACCAATGGTTCATAATATTATATTGTTTTATATCCCGGGCCCTTGCTACCAGTGGTTTATAATACTCCATTGTTTGATGTCCCGGAGCCTTGTTACCAATGGTTCATAATATTCTATCGTTTTATATCCCGGGCCCTTGCTACCAGTGGTTTATAATACTCCATTGTTTGATGTCCCGGAGCCTTGTTACCAATGGTTCATAATATTCTATTGTTTTATATCCCGGGCCCTTGCTACCAGGGTTTATAATACTCCATTATTTGATGTCCCGGAGCCTTGTTACCAATGGTTCATAATATTCTATTGTTTATATCCCGGGCCCTTGCTACCAGTGGTTTATAATACTCCATTGTTTGATGTCCCGGAGCCTTGTTACCAATGGTTCATAATATTCTATTGTTTTATATCCCGGGCCCTTGCTACCAGTGGTTTATAATACTCCATTGTTTGATGTCCCGGAGCCTTGTTACCAAGGGTTCATAATATTCTATTGTTTTATATCCCGGGCCCTTGCTACTAGTGGTTCATAATATTCCATTATTTGATATCCCGGGGCCTTGTTTCCACTGGTTCATAATCTACTATTGCTTGATGTCCCGGGGCCTGGCTACACAAGTAAATCATGACTTGTGCCAACTGGTTGAACTCATGCATATGCGGACAAAATTATCGACAGACACCTGGTTAACCCAAAAAGACCAACTTAGAAAATTGAGACCTTACTAATGATGATTTTAATCCTCAAAATTCGTATATACCCGAACGGGTAGTAAGACGCGGGGCTAAAAAAATTGGTATTTTTTCCCTTAGCTTTTCACTCCCCGTTTGAGCTATACGCAGAATAAGGAATGCGAATGACGCATTGGACCTTGTGACCACAAATGTGGGTATTTATTAGAGCTATAAATTTGGTTAAAAAATAAGTTTTCATAGACTACTTGTTATTTTCCGTTTACGATTTTGTTGTGGAACACGTTGTTTGCAATGTATTGACTTGTCGGTCAATTGTTTAATTGAATCCATCTCGACTTTTGTATGCCAACAGGTCCTCTCATGTCAAACAGTTGTGTAGCTTATCACATGGTCCTAAACATGCCGATCACTTGATACACACTCAAGCTTTGAAATATTTTATTTATTTGGTCAACTAGTAGGCTATCGATCACTTTGCCTTCTTATGCATAAGCTTGTCGACATTTGTCTATCTTGTAGGTCATTTGACCTACGTGGCATTCCAACATTTTTACAGCTTTCCGGCCGGTTTGTAAGGTGCCCATCATGAGCTCTGTTAACTATTATAATAATAACAACAACGAAAAGTATTACTTTTTTTACTACAAATAAAGAACTCTAAAACCTGCTCCGGTGCTAGCATGACATCTAATGCGTCATTCTCGTCGTAGACTAGAGCGTTAAAGACAGGGAGATCGGGGTTTGATCTCCGTCAAATATACAGAGGGTAGTTTTATTATAAATTGTTTCCCACACTCTCTCTACGCAAATCCGAGTGCACTTCCTCTAAATTCAGCTTTCTTAATCCCTAATTTAAATTTGCGTAATTAGTAATATGAGTATACCGCGAACGGTTAGTACGACTCGGTGCTAAAAGAATAACAAAAAAACCTTAATCTTTCACCACTCAAATTATTTCATTAAATTGCCTAGAATATATTTTTTCTTCTTCTAAGAACACATTTTGTAAATATAGGCCTAATAGTATTCAGTACAATAAATACTTTGCGACACGTGTATTAAGTTCATTATTTTAAATTATTAATATTCTTTTAATCTTAGTAGCCGGGATTCAAACTCAAGACCACAACTCCCGGGTGAGCCATGCAGTGACCATTTATGTTCTAAATTAGCGAAAAAAAAAGAGGTAGTGCTATGACAACACTGTTGTGAACAAAGAGCTGGCAATCACAGCTTACTTTCCCACTCCACCTGCCCATCCCCCTCCTCTTCACAACACAACACCCCCTTAAAACATGTTAAAAATTCCCTGTCAAAATGTTATAGCCTATTCATTCTAGGAGAAGCTTGCTGGTCGAATCACCTTTAAGAAGGCCTTTTTGGAAATGGGGCTCAAGCTAACATTGATCTTTGAACAGTTCGAGGTAGATAATCTTGTACTAATATGCCACTACCGAGGTTGTTGTATCTTGATGTAATCGCTCGCGGGCGACTTAGGAAGGTCATCCAACCCAGTGTCCGAAAACTTTTGAAGTTCACAGTACACTTAACAAGACAAACTTTTTTTTTCCATGGTATTTTGTTTTGGGTAAGCGCCGTGGAGCATAAAATGAATTAAGCACCTTGTCCAAAGGTGGTTCGGTAAAACAGATTTAGGAAGGCATAGACTAATTTTTTCCTGAAGTAACTTCAAACATTCCAAGGTTAAATGCTTAATTTATTTGTCTGTGCCCGCTTATTTAACATTTGAACAGTGGCGGCTCATAGCTAAAATTAGTGGGGGTGCTGCTAATACGGGAAGCAAAACAGTACATTTTTTACTTCACAGCCGCAAAGCCAACTTTTCCGTTGGTACCATTCAGAATTAAAGCTACGAATATATTTATTGTTGTTGTTGCTTTTGCCTGGCTGAGATATTAGAATATCAGGTGTTGAACGACCTCTTTTCTTAACTGTTACTTTCTCATGGAGAGATAGCTGTGAAAACTTTAAGCTGTTGAAGTTGACTTACAGTCACAGAACTTATTTCTTGGGGATACAAGTCCATGGTTAAAGCTTTCTGTAAAATAAAAGTAAAACAAAACTTCCTTCCGCCTTCACGCCAGAGCCGGCACTGCGAGAGCAACAGTTCTCTCTCTGCCTGGCAGTCCCACCTTCTTCCCCACCCCCTCCTATGTGCGCATGCGCACAACAGTCAAACACCACGTCACTGGCACTGTGAAGCGCATAGTTCTATACAAAGATTTTTGTATCTTTTTCATAAACTGGTGGATGGCTACTGAAGTATAGACATTAAGATTAAGGAATATATATTGTATTACAAAAATAAAGAACGAATTAAAGAAAAAAGGACTCATTATATTAAATGTTATCGATAATATCAAGTGGAAATAGGGGGTGCTTGCAGTTCCGCAGTGCCTATACACGATCCGCCCCTTCATTTGGAAACATTTTATTCAAACATTATTAATTTGGGTAAACCATAACTCTAGCCTTGCATGAAAACTTTTGATTTTTTAAGATGTATTTAAAATATTATTAAATGCGAGTTTAAATAAGAAATGCGGACTATGACCGGCTGCCGCTAATACCAATAATATTTCACTCGTGTGCTTATAGAACATTGATGCTTGGCACTCTGGTCTGTAGCGTCACTCGGCACACTAATCGCCGCCGCGGCACACCGTTTGAAGAACACTTATCTAGCTGATTGTATTAAATATCAAACCTAATAGTTTCATGTGGTACGCTATTTACGGAGAGGGGGGGGGGGGGCAGCTCGAGAGACAGTGATGGACACCCACCTGGATAACAAAACCCAGTCAAAATGTGGATTTTGTCAAATAAAAGTTAAAGAATCTGATAATTTGTCAGGTAATTGTCGGGGGAAAAAAGGCGGGAAAGAGAAAGGATTGATGTCAGTACACGGACTAAAATTCCTGATGAAGTAATTAGGTTTTTAAGACCCGCTTTATTGGTGACGTGGAATAAATATCAGGTCATCTAAACTAGTCTTTCAATAACGGCAAGGGCAGGGTTCAAACCCCGGCTGGCTGAACTGAGAGGGATATTTTTTAAATTGGTTCCTTGCTCTTCATCCATGCACATACAACTGTTAATTTCCTCTAAATTTTACTTCCCTCATTCCTGTCCCATGAGCTTTATTAAAATGTGTATAGTTCAGATGGGTAGAAAGCTGCTGAGTGAAAATGTTATTAATTATTTTTGTATTATATGATTAAATCACTTTGTTTAAAGTTAAGAAAGAATTTAGGATCAAAATAGCCAACTTGTTGCTTTGCAATGTTGCGCCACATAAATAGTCAAAAGGTATACATATAATGTATTAACTGTGTAAATTAGTAAATTATATAATATATAATTTACTAATTTACACAGTTAATATCGATTAGAGCAGAACAAGAAGTACTAAGTTACTAAATATGATTATAAATAAATGAAGTGATGAAAAATAATTATAGATTAAAAAAATTATACAAATAATAAATTAAAATAAAATAGTATGGAGAGTAGACTAATTGGGAGTGGCAATTAAATTGAAAAATGTAATATTGTAATGTAATAAATTAAATATAAGCTATAAGGTTAAGAATTTAAATAATTAAATAACATTTGTTGATGGATTAAATAGCTAGGCTATATGTAGCTGGTGATCTCCACACGTCTATCACAGAATCTTCCTTAAAATATGAGTGAGGAATGACCCTGGGCACGGGACGACCCCTGAATAGATCAGTGGTTAGAATATTGGTGCACTTAGCCAAAGGACCTGGGTTCACTGCCCGTGTCCAGGAGTCATTTTTCCATTTAACGTACATAATATCTATATGAAGCTATAACTGTAATTAACAATTATATATAATGTAAAAAGAGCAAAATGTAAATAATTTTGGTTGATTGTATCGTTTCATCAATCAAAAATATAACTTGTATTTGAAAATACCGTTCTCCAAATGAATTTAAAAAAAATTTTACACCTAATTTCCGTATTATTCTAATCATTTCCTCAACTATTGGGTGTTTGAAAATCAGATAGGCCACCTCTGTAGTATAGTGGTTAGAGTTCCTGACTACATATCTATATGCCCCGGGTTCAATACCCATTGCTTCCGATTTTTTCTGTGAAAGCAGTGGGAACTGGGTAAACTCAGCTTCGGGAGGACTACTTGAACGGAAAAGTAGCGGCTCTGGTCTAGAAAACTAAAACTAATGGCCAGAGGGTTTGTAACTACCACATGACACCTGCTTACCACAAAAATGTTGGCCCTATCTTCGCCAATATTCGGCGGCTGCTCGGTTGGTATAGCTTGATTTCAGACTGACCCCATGTTTTTTTATTTTAAATTAGATATTATTTGTTTGGTGGTGGGCTACGCCTGGTTAGGCAATTTGATGAACTACGACATATGTTGAGAAATTCGACCACTCATAGGTGTGAATTATGAATCTCCAGAGAATTCTCGAGTCGGATCTATATCAACTTTTGTAAACAGTGATAGACATTTGTGGATTTCTAATCGAATGAAAATTACTCGAGATCATTAAGGTAGGATAAAAGGGGACGCGAGAAAAAGCCAGTGTTTTTGCAGTTTTTATGGCAAAACAATTTTTTTTGTTGGCCAAAATAAATAAAATATTGCTTCAGTACAAATATATAATTTAATTGTCTTCACATATTGACCTCAAAATTTCTTGAATATCTGTCAAGGGTATTCTGGTATTTAAAAACTTTTTCTTTAATTTAAAAAGTTTGTTAGATAACGCCACCCTATTCATGACAGATGTATAGCAACTGTTGATATCAACATGTGCAGAAAATTAAACTATATTTGTATTGGAGCAATATTTTATTAATCTTGTCCAAAAATTGTTTTCCCATAAAAACTGCAAAAAAACATTTTCACCGTTCCCCTTCATCCCACCTTCAAGTTGTTCATTCGCAGTTCATCCCAGCCCCAAGCAACGTACAACCTTACTGGTTTGAAAAGTTTTCAATGTTGTTGCAACTTAAGTTTTTATGCAGACCGAGACCATATTAATCTAAATTATTCTGGTGAATATATTGTGTTCTGTGTTCAATTTCAACATATGCTTTGACAGATGAATCACCAAATGATCAATTCAACAAATATGTGGTTCATTAGATATTTTATTACAGATATATAACCAAATTATTAATCAAACAGTTAAATGGTTTATAAAGTGTTGTGTAAAATATATTTTGTTAGGTGAAGTTCTTTAATTAATATCAATAAATAACGATGGATGAAGACCAATTAACGTTAACTGTGTGTTTTAATTTGAGTAGTGTAGTAGGTTAATAATTATATTTCTAAATTATGTTGATAGTGCCCGTTATGACGTATCAAAGATATATTTAATCTTAATGTTACTCAACCGTTTTTATATAGGGCTATAAACTAAAAACTAAATCTAAAAACAAAGGTGAAAGCTTTTAATTAAATGTTGACGCTATAAGGTAATTTAAAAAATAATTATTGGTGTTTTGCAAGTGCATATAAAGAGGTTGGTGGGGTTTCGGACCCCCCTGATGTTTCATGTACCCCTAATCTCTCCCTCCCTAAGGAGGGTCCATATATACGCATATATAAACCTTCATTGGCTAATAAAGGTATGGGAATTTTTTGTTGGACCGATCTCCATCAATACCTTAGAAAAATTAGCTTTCTGTGCCCTTGGTGTTTTGTATTATTGTTTCCATATGAGGAAGCAATGGCAAGGAATATAATATCTTACAGCTTTAAATATCCACTTTCATGCATCCATATGTCTAGTCATGTGGTCTGCAGCTGTCACTAGTGATATATATTTTTATATTTTGGTTTACGAACATTTCATTTAAAAAGTAGAGAGAATATATAATAAGTAAAGGATAACCATCACTCTTTATGCCCTATTTTCTGGTCATTCACCGTAGCACAAGCCTAATACAAGGTAAACCACACCAGTTCTACCGATACAATCTTGAATAATGGCGTTGTGTTTGTCAGTTAAACTTTTATGAGTTACGTAAAACTTCAAAAATTATGTTTTTGAGCAATATTTCTCAGTACATCGTCAATAAGGTCCTATTAAACCTCTATTTATATTCATGCATCTACAATTGAGAATAACTCACGGCTATTAATATCGGCATACAGTCCAATTTTCATTTAAAAAAAAGGACTGTTTGGAGAACTCAAACCTATGTTTTTCTGCCAAATGAATACAATTTTACTTTTTTGTGTGTGTTATATTAAATATATTGGTCCTATTTAAAGTGACAGCTGCAGCTAATTTGACCTGACGAATGAATACGCGGAAGTAAATCTAGTAACCTTTCTTCCTATAAAAGTAGAACTGTATACAATAAACCAATCTGATCAAGAAGGCATGGAATTTGAGTTATTAGATCAGTTTAGTATTTGTGCACTTCACCCTAAACTACCCTCACAACTGTTAGTTATTTTATTAGGCGAAAACCTGTACCTGTGTGTGCACAAACAAAGGCTTCAGTCTCGTTCTGTTTGCTTTGGTGGCTATGGAAAGGTCTGCTTTCGAATCCAGACTTAATGTAACTAAGATATTTTTTACTAAATTATATTTCACTCTTCCTCCAAGTGAATACGGTTGGAATTCCTCTAAATAACATTTTCCTCATATCCCCTTAGTTGGAATATAACCCGGTTAGGTAGTTAAACACGAAGTGCCCTGCGTGGGGGTAGGAAGATAACTATTGTATATTAAGTTGTTAAGAAGCCTTGTTCACTTTAACTAATTAAAAAACTTACTAGATATGAAACCCACCAGTGTGAATGGCGTTGAAATTCGTGACAGTCATGGAAACAAATTTGTTCATAAACCTGTTCTCAAGGTTGCGGATAATATGGGGGTAAAAAAACTTGTATGTACAATTTACTCTTTATTTCCTCCATTGCTATACACCAAGAGTAAAAACCAACCAGTGAGCTACAATTATTTAGAGCTTTACTCATTATATTTTGAGATATTTTATAACACATATTTTTATACAGGCTAAATTTTTTCAAGCACGTCTCACAAACACGTGAACCATTTATTGAACTTTAGAGCCCGTCTCACTCCCGGCCACGCTTGAACGACCAGACGTTATGTTTTATGACCAATTTTTATCAAGGCACCGGGTCGTGAAGATGTGTAGCCATAGCAGTTTCTAGGAATCTGAGAAGAAACGTAAAATTAGAAATTAAAATTAATACAGTGTCCATCCAATTACCGCATTTAATTAAAGAAGTTCTTCTTTGTTTAGTCCATCCTAAAATCCCACTATACCACCTGCAACTTCTATCTATCAGAGTGTATATTTCACACCTCTGTTAGCGTAGTCAACGAAGGTGAGCTTGCATTCCTTTAATCTATAAACAACTCGGTATCAAACCTTATCAATAACGTTATCGATGTTGACTACCGAGTGTCCAACTTCAGACTGATGGGAAAAACCTACAATCTCCTTGCCTCAGGCAGAGCAATGCGAACGCCAGTGTGGTCGCCTCCACAAGAAATAAAGGCAAGCGTTTTTGTCGCTGTGATCTGTAAATGATCACGTTAGGGTTTACAAATCTGTCGCTGGTGACGAAGCACTGCTGCCCCCATAATAATCTATGAAACACATCATCGCGACCAGCAGGTCTATTATGACCATTCGACGCAAAGTTAGTTGCTACCGCTAGTTAGCTTCACTTTCGAAGAAAAGATAGCGTTTGGGTTATTATGACCACCACACTTTGTATCGTCCGCTAGTTTTAGCTTCGACTTTGCTTCTAGCGTTAACGCACAGAATAAAATCAGTTTGCGTCAACAGTTGGCAACACTTTCCAAAAATATTACCTTTTAAGAAATTATAGGCTAGAAATTAGGTACATTTATTTCAAGAATGCTGATGTTCACGGCTGAACATTATTCATTTTTTTTTTTCCCAAACAGCTGATCACAAGTCACATTATTTGCAAGAACGATTTAACCTAGCTTAATTTAATAAATCACATAATTTTGTTTGCTTACGATTTGAAAATAAAAAAACTAGGCCTACATTATTCAATACACATAACATATTGTAGTCAAAAAATCATATGAGCTATTCATTAAAATAGTAATGTCACACGGGGAAATGAATAAATTAGTATGAAAAGTTGTCTAATAAAGAAACAATGTTTTTGTAAGATGTATGCTTTACGACCCAATACTTTATTCTTCATATATTCATGTTGATACTGGAACAAGTGTGTTTTATTATATTAATTAAAAATAATTTCAACAGTTTATAATGTAGACTTCTCCTTATATTTAGGCCTATTTTAATTTAAAATAACTTTAATTTATAACTAAAAAATATATGCCTTATAAAACTTTGTTTCAAAAACAACATTTATCAAACAGTGGCCGTAGCTTGACAGCTCAGAATGTTAGTAATTGGACATTGAGTAATTTAACTATCTATTTAATTATATAGGCCTATATTCAAAGCTACTCCTTTATTTAATGTTATTATAATTTGAAATTATGTAATTATTTTTTAATTTGGTTAAATTGTTTAAGAAATATTGGAAATTGGTCTTACTGTTTTAAATTTCCCCAATTTCTAAAGTAAAATATAAAAAATCGCAAAAAGATGTAAAGTATGTGAAGTCTTGCTCAAGCTGTTTGACCCCCTAAGTTATTTGTTACCAGGGGGTGAATTCGGACTTCAAGAAGTACGGCCACAGAAAAGATTAGGGGTGAGACGAGGGGGAGATCATGGTTCGAGTTCCAGTTGGGTGTATGTTTTCCTCAATAGTTACCCCCTCTCCCTCCAAGCAAATGCATTTATATTTCTTCCATCTTACTGCTCTTAGAGTCATAGCTATATTATAAAGAGTTGCTTTAAGGACACGGCTATCTTACTGTGGATTCACACGCTACCGAAAAACAAGAGCAGAACTGAAATGTGGTCACGTGACTAGCTGTAAGCCAACCACAAGATTTAAAATAACTTGTTAAACAAAACGTGTGTGACCCACTTGAGTGGGCGAATGATCTAAGGCGTTAATGTCGTGTTAGACTGGCCTGCTGATCATGGGAATATCGGGGTTCCAATTCCAGTCGGGTCTACTGAAGGGTGTTTTTTCTCCTAAATCGTCTCCCACTCTCTTTCCACGCAAATGCTGTTAGATTATCTCTAAATTTCTTCCTTCCTCATCCATACACCCTTATATTTATTATCATATTATATGCGACAAACCTGAAAAGGTAGTAAGACGCGGTAGTAATAAGTACAAAAGTCTGTGTGTCGTTCTTGTTTTATGTTGATTTGTTTCGATAGACAACAAAAGAATAGTTAAAAAAATCCACAATGACAATAATCTAAAATATAAGTTCTTTCACTAGTAAAAGGTTAACCATATAGGTAATAGGGTAACAGAGTTTTGCGTACACAATCTACGCAACTTCCGTGACATTTAGCCATGACCGGTAAAGTCACCCGACAACTTGTTCAGGAAGCACTATGGAGCAAGTAGGTTTACAACTAAGTGACCTCCAAACTACAAGCATCCAAAGAGAAAAATAATTGATCCGGAAGTGGTACAAGATTACCTTCGTGAAATTTTGTTTATATTGTGTATCGCATTTTAATACCAGTTTAATTTAGATGCATATTTACATTAAAGGTGCTACATAATAGAGCATTCTGACGCATAGCAGATGTTTATAAATTCTGCCTTATTTAAAAATTTGTTTGATATTTAATAACATTTTCAACATAATGTAGGCGAAATTTATCATCATGTTTTTGAACAGATTAGAAACCTAGCTCTATCCTTCCTCTAGCAAATAATCTCGTGTTTTGATAGAGTTTCAACAGCCTATTTGAAGATACTGTGGGATTGTTTTATAGGTTTTATAGTAACTCATCAACAAAACACCTTAGCTCAGTTGATAACGTGTCTTTATACTGAATTGAAGGTCCCAAGTTCGATTCCTGGGAGGATAAAAAAACTGGTAATTGGTGAAATGTGAGTTAACCCTTTCATAGTGATGAATTAACGGCTGGGGACTGGATTTTGTGCCTGTCCTAGTCTTAAGTTTAAATAATAAAACATTTGAAGATATAACCGACTTAGAAAGACGGTATTGTAAAATATATGGCTTGAATAAAAAACTGATCCAAGTCACATAATGAAAACATTAATAGATGTAAATAAATGTAAATTATCAAATGTTTTTAAAAATCAATTCAAACTTTTAAACTGGTCAGAACTTTAGTCCACATTTTAAAAAAAACAATATTAAAAAATATAAAAACAATAAGTAATCCGGGATTTCGAAACGTCTGCAACATTTCTCAGTGCTATACTAAGTAGGAGCCTCGATGGGGATGAGAAAGTTTAGGCTTAAATTAAGTTTATACCCATTTTCTTGGGAGTAGAGTGGGAAATCAATGAGAAATAAAATAACCCTCAGTATACCCGACCGAGATTGTTAACCCTAAACTCTCCTTCAACTGTAATCCAGTCTATTCCGAGAGTGACGCCTTAGATCAGTGGATCTCAAATTAAAATTAGTCAAAGGCCAAAGTCACAAACACTGCACTTGTTGTGGGCCACAGTCTGTAGAAACGTGTTTGATATTCTCTAAGCCATACTTTTGTTTTTGCGGCGCATTTTACTATCCGTCTGGACTACGGTGGGCCGTGAGCTCGTCAGATTTTGACCATTCGACCATTGAAACGGACGGGTGTTTGGAAGTTTAAATGAAGTAATATCACTCAAGAGAAACTACTGATTTTGAATACCTTGTTGTTGATGTTTTTTACAAAAGGGCATTTATAAAAATACAAATATATTTTACGTGGTTAGCATTGGTAGCATTGTACGATACTAATACTTTCCGACATCTTTGTTCGGTCAGATGCGTGTATGTATACTGAGCTAAGGGTCCCAGATTCGATTTCCGAAATGACTGAAAAATTTATCATTAGTGAAATGTGAAATCTCCCTTTCACAGAGACTGGATGTTGTATATGTAATAGATTTAAGTTAGTTTATAAGTCATGTGCTGCTGATATAATAATTCGTTTCAGAAAGTTCACGTTAAATATCTCAAATAAAGGAAAAATAAAATAAAAAAAACTCTATTTTATCATTGGTATTTTATAGGAATTTATAATGTATATCAAACTGGACAGCTGCAGATAACATGAATTGACGTAGGAATTCGTAAAAGTAATTCTATTTTTTTTTATCTTTCAGATAAGTCTATTAATCAAAAACACTGATATCTTATAGCACATCTCTATCCTTAGTCTATAGCTTAAGAGAATATCGCACTAAAATATTAATCTTGTAATTATTAAATGTTTTTTTTCTTCTAAATTTAGTTTTCATATGTTTTAGAAAGTCAAATTTGTAATTAAATGTATTTATTAAAAAAATATAGCACTGCGTCTTACTTCCCGGACTAAAATTTATTTTACAGCTTGGTGTAACTATCCTTCTTCCAAATAGTATAATTATTTTGCCCGTAGAGATGTATACCCCAATCCCTCCATTCAAAAACCACGAAGTACCTACTTAAATTTCAAATTTTAAATGTTTTGCTTTTTGAGTGTTCTATTTACTATCTCAGCAAATTTCAATTTTTTTTTATCACACTGATAAAAGGTTTATATATTCAGTTTTGAAAATTTCCAGCCCTGAACATTTCCTTTAATCTAATTTAAATTTCAAATGTTCAAACTCCTCTGGCTATTTGGGTTTTTTCCTTTACATTTAATAACAAATTGTACTATTATACCGAGGATTGCTTTATATTTTTGTAAACTTTGAAGGGAACACCTTTCAATTTTCTGGACTTTATTTTGAAATTTAAGAATGTTCAAACCTTCATTGCAGTTCAGATGGTCCTTGACCTGCCTGACAAATTTAAATCTTATATTCCACTGATAAAAAGTATATTCTTTTAGTTTTTAAAATTTTGAGACTTCCATTTCACCAGACTCCATTTATAAAGTGAGAAAATATAGAACTAATTTTGATAATTACCATTCTAAGATACGTATATTCCTGACAATTTTAATTTTCTACCTACCCTAAAAGGTTTTTTCCACTTATATACCACCCACTCCTCCCATCTTCCGGAGTTCCATTTTGAAATTAAGATTTTCAAACATCAAATGTTTATTTGTAGACACTAACAATCTCTAAGCCCAGTTGTCAAATTTCAGTTTTACTCCACACAGAAAAAAAGTTGTTTGTTTTAGTTTTGGATATTTGGCTCTCTCCACTCTCCCCCCTCAGCACTTTTCGATTCCCTCTTAGAAATTTATATTTTATTTATTTGGAGCTGTCCTTCTACCTGCCTGCCATGTTTATAGTTTCTACCATACTTATTAGATATTTTCCTGATATAAAGTTAGTAAGCAGATGAAATTAGAAATATATTTTATCAAACGATTACAAATCTATTTAATTGAGCTATGAACCTCAACTAAGGGATTTTCCACATGTAATTTGTATCTGTGGTTTTATTATCCTCTCTCCACGCTAATATGTATGCACTCGCTCTAAACTACTAATTTAATATTTTCTAAAATTGATTAATTCTTATAAATAAAAAAATGTAAGGCGAGAAAAATCTTTATTTTATCTTTCTGAGTGAAACATTTTGAAGTCACATGCCATTACTTAAATATTTCGAAATATCGAACGTCTGTAATATATTTCAGTGAACATTTAATATTTATCAAAGGTGTCCTGGAATTTAATGACAACTTTTTCTCTTCATTTAAAAAGTTTGTCACTAAATGCCACATTGCTCATGACAGATATTCAATAACTGTTGAGATTAACACGTACAGAAAAATAAACTCTGTGTTTTTATAGAAGAAATATTTGGTTTATTTTGGCCAAAAAATATTTATGCTATAAACACTGCGAAATTAATGCAGTAAACTCGTGGTCACAAGCACCCACCTTAAGATCGTGCATCACACGCCCATCAACTCTGTGACAGTCGGCTAAAAATAGTAGATCACACGAACACTATAGGACGTGGATCATTTCTGATTAAACATTAATGGAAATAAACAGTTAATAGAAGCTCCTAATACAGAACATTGTTGAAATATTAAATTATATATGGATAAGAACTGCATTGAATAGGCCGTTTTTGACACTTTTAGAATGGCTTCACAGATAAGCACTGTGCACAACTCTTCATTATGTCATGATAGGGACATAATGTAGCTAATAACAAGAAACTTTGTGGCCTGTCCCCCATAGTCAGCACGGAAAATTTCAAGTAATCGTTCAAATACGAATGCACTGCACCCATTTCTGGCGTATATCGGTGTTTTCTAAACCTCGAGCGAGTTGGTGGCTGAGTTAGGCCTGCTATGAGGAATGCTATTAATGGGCTTTTCATCATTAAAAACAACGCCGTAGTTTCCATAGTGTGCGTGGCGGAAGGGAGGGGGGAGTGTTTGTTCTTTTTGTTCGGACTCACTCCTTTATGGTATTTCTTGACGCAAGGGCAAGGTTATAAGTTGATTTGTAAGTAAAAAGTTAATAAATAGCTTATATTCATAAAGTGCAATTTAAATTCCTTAGTATGTTATTTATTATTATTACTATTACTACTCGTCTACTGAAATAAAAATGCACTCTGTCATAACAGCTTTGTATTTCGATGACTAAGCAAAACAGAACCTCAATGTTAAAGTTTCACGCCAAAGCATATAAGAAACACCTTTTATCTTTTTGTTTTACAATAAAATTTGTTTTACTCTTTAGAAGTAATTAGTTATTTAACTACAAGGAGAATGACGCTATATAATTAGCTTTAACAAACCTATCGTTATGTAAATGTGTGGAAATCTTTGTTTAATGTGAAAAAATATACCATTTGCTTATTTTGATTTTTTTCACTACGTTACTTAGAAAGGTTACATAATAATCCATGCAATTTTGGAGTAAACATTTTTAGACAAAGAGTATTATTGTTTTTAATGTGTCGAACTATAGAAAAGAAACATGTTTTTTCCTTCCTTCATAAAATTTGTAGTTTTCGTCCAGCTGACAGCAAAAATTACTTTCAATTATTTGTTTTGAAGTAGCTCATTTGAACTAAAAATATAAATTTGATAGAAAAAATAAAGAAGTGAACTAATTTCTCCAATTTGTTTTGTATGTTTTTTATTCATTCTATTTGGAATTCAAATACGAAAGGTGAACTGAAATACTTATTATATTTGCACATGAATTACAAAATAGCTTAATTCTAAAATATACACAACACCCGATGCTCCAGATATTTATTAATAGCTGTGAAATGAGATGCCCCAATTTTAACAGTTATTAATTTTTAGGTCATACCATGAATCGAACCCCTGACCCATATGTTGGTCTATACAATCGAGATTAGAGGGTAAATTAACCTCCAATTCTAGTTGAACTGGTTGTTATTTCGTATGATAGGAGATATAGTTTTATTTATTTGGGATATTTAATGCGTTCTTTCTGAACCGACTCCTCATATCAGCACACGAGAATTTTCTATGAGCGAGAGTGAAAGAGCCTATCATTTTTGCTGGGAAAAGTATTTTCACATACCTTCAGGAGTCTTTTTAATGCCACAATCGACATAGGACCGACGGCTTATTTCTCCTTTGAAGGAAGTTGTTATACGATTTTTATCGCTCAAGAAAAATCCGAACTGGTTTTAACCCACAAACATCGGGTCCTAAGGCGACCATTTTACCCCAAAACACCGAGGTCGACTAAGAGATTAGTTAACTGCTAAGATTGTATATACGACCCTGGACTCAGTAGGCAAACATGTCGGCTTGTTTAAGGTGGCGATGAAGGAAACGCGAGAAAGATAGGCGTTTTTCAGTTTTTAAATAAATGTATTTTTGGCGAAAGTAAAAAAAAAAGTCTAAACATAGATTATAATTTAATTTTCTTCGCATGGCTATATCAACAGTGCTTGAATATCTGTAAAGAGAATTACTGCATTAGACCAAAAACTTTTTAAATTAAATAAGTTTATCATTAAATTTCAGGACACTTTTAACATATATTCAAGAAATGTTGAGGTCATCATTTTGAAGAAAATTAATATATATGATTGTATTGAAGCAGTATTTGATTTAATTGGACTAAAAAAATTTCTCTTTAAAAACTGCAACAACACTGGCATTTTCTCGCGTTCCCTTCATTCCTACCATAATGTATAGTTGCATAGGCTAGTATGTATATTAAAAGTACGACTATCAAGCATCGGCCACTACTGACTGACCTAAGTAATACATATCGGTGTATGGGCCAAAACTCGATTGGTTTTTAATATTCTACAACATGTCAACGTAAAATGATTATTTACCGTCACAAAATAACCTGGATCATAGAAAATACCTGTGTTGGTGGGGTTTAAATGGTGTTTTCTTTAAATAAACGTTGACAAAATTTTGTTTAAAAAATGATTGTGTATATATTCTTCATAGATATTGAACTACTAACTCATACACTTGCATTTAAGCTACTAAAAGGGGCTTAGAGTTTGAGTCATGAGTCAAACCAATCATATACTATTAGTGTATGCGCACAGTATAATAGACATACAGGGTGCATCGATTTATGTGGGAAGTAACTGGGGTGGGGAAAGAAGATCTCAAATCAACACAAAAAGTACTACTCCTATTTTAAATAGTTCTCAATATAAGGACTTCCAAGGTTGTGCTGGAATTGTTAATAGGCCTAGCTCTAACCCTGTCTGTGTGCCAGCAGTGATACGTAATTTACAAGAGATACAACAAGGTAGTAGAGCTATCGACTATTCCAGCAGAACCTTGGAAGGCCTTATCTTGGGAGAGTTTGAACACAAGATTGGTGTTCGTAAGGATTTTTTGTGTGTTGTTTTGACGTCTACTATACACACCCCAGTTACTTCCCAAATGAATTGATATATTCTATTTGTATATTGTTCACTTTGCTCATCGGGGGCTACGCCCCCAAACCCGCGATGAGATTTCTTTGCAGAGTGGATGTAAACTTATGTAATTACAGAGCCGTTTTTTGATTTAGCCACACGAGACCTCCAAAGAAAGGTCAGCACCGATTTTAAAGTTGCTCCGCAATTTTGAAAATTTTTTCGGGGGTTATAAATTAAAAACTTTAACTTTTTGGAATTTTCCCGTCGGTTACAGGCTAAATCTATAAGTTTGCCAAATTACAAGTTTCTAGCTTATCTGGAAATGTCAGTGAGTGAGTCAGCCATGTGGCTTTATAGTAGTATAATTAAATTGGTTGAGTTCCATCCGTTAGCTCAAAGATAAGTGCACGCAAGTGATTAATCAAATAGAAATAGGTTTAAGGGGTCACTATCTCAATAGACTGGACTGCCTATGATAGAGAGATTGAGGTCCGAATCCCGGTTGGGCGTACAGAGGGTGGGTTTCCTTAATGGTTTTCTACCCTCCCTTCACTCAAATGCGGATACACTCAATCTAAATTCAACCTTCCCATACCCGCTTCGTAGGCCACATAGTATAAGGTGCTCCTCTCGCAATAGACTAGACTAATGAAGATGGGGAGATCGGGGTTCGATCTCGGTCGGGTGTACTGAGGGTGGTTTTCCCTAAATGGTTTTCCACTTTCCTTCAACGTAGATTTGGGTACATATACTCTCCAAATAGGCCCTCTCAATCCCTAACACATTTGTTTAATTAGTACATAAGAGTACAGCCCGAACAGGTAGTAAGACTTAGTGCTAAAAAAAAAAGACATCCCGAACACATTTGTTTAATTAGTACATATGAGTACAGCCCAAACGGGTTTAGCGGTGTGAAACAAATCGTGATACATTTCTATCAACTAAACAAATCTTGCTTGTTCTCATTTGAAGGCTCCCTAATAACGGTATTTTATTATTTTAATGGCTTTTTTACACTACCAATATTTATAATTTAAGTTTGGTGGCCACTGATGTATGGACGTTGATTTTCAGAGTAATTTGGCCTTGAAGTTGGCACTTAATGAAAACCATTTTAAGTAATAAAAACACGGGTTTAAAGTTTTATTCAAGTATATAGGGGCCTACATTATACATAATATAAAGTAAAAAATATTATTAATCCAATTAACGGCTTAAACAATTATTTAATAGCATACTATTTTGTTTTAAGTTTAATGTTCTGGTATAATATATTTAAAAATAATACTATTTCATTAATTACTCGTAATTAATTTATAGCCATAACTACTGTATATTTGATTATACTTAACACAATTCTTAAAAAAAGATATGACAAGATCACAAGGTTGTTTTCCATATCTCATTCCAATCGTGAGATTAAATCTAACCAAACTCTATTTACTTCCTAGTTTTATGGTCTATAGGGAATTGTATGTAATCTTACATTCTTTTTTTTCAGCGTGGTACATCCAAAAGCACGACACTGTGTCGAAATTTTGAGTATGAGATGAAAATGTATCATTAGACACTGATTTTTCATAAGAACCCTGATAAATCAGTGGCAAGCGTGGGAGTCACGTGGGCCAATCACAACCAGCCCCCGTTGTCCGTAGTCATAAAAAAAACTGGTGGTAGTACAGCTTTTTCTTGATGATATTAATATCACAGTCATCCCGCCGTAACAGCCCTAACTATAACGACAGGCACAAGTTCGTCATTCTAGAGAATTATAATTTTAAATTCATAAATAATTCCCCTTCATAATAGCAAATTTAAATTAATAATTTCCAACATTTGGCCTTCAAGATTGCCAATAAAAAAAATGTTATTAGTTGTCTGTCAAAGTAAGAAAGGTTGCAGTGATTAATTATGGGTAGCCTTTCTACTCTTTGTTGTAATGCTATATACATTTATTAAGCAAGTCAATGAGTTATTGACCATGAAATCAGCATAATATACAAAAAACTGGCATGTGTAACTTATAATGTATAAGGGTTTCATTTATAACTTTTGAATTAATCATGGTCTAAAGTTGTTTCTTTTAATGTAATGGAAGTGATTTTACCCATCTGCCATATATATGTGTGTGATTCTTACATCCTTTATTCGTGCTAATGAAGGTGCACCTCGTCTTAATCATCCCTAACCCTTAGATTAAGGCATCAATACCACTTGTGCTGAACGTACTGAGATTCTCTTTTTATTAAAGCTCACATTCCCCATATATATGGTTAGGTGTAGGTGGGAGTTCTGTGGGTGGGGGGAGGGGGTGTATGGTGGGTGGGTGGGTAGGTACAGTTTAATTTTCAAAGGAAAGGCCTTTTATAAAATACAAACATATTCTTTTGTGGCCAACATTGATAGCATTTCACTTCATTACTAGGGTTATTATATAGTTAGTTTGATAACTTCCATCTTAAGTCACATTTACATTATACATGAGTTGACGTATGAATACGTGAAGGTAGAGCTAGTAAATTTTATAGCTTAGCTCTCAGATAATGTTCTTCAGATGAAAATTGTGCTGTATTTAGTGGAATGCAGCCTTCACTCTTTACGCTGCTCCCGCTTGGAAACGAACCAATGGCTGGTTGCCTCTGAAGAGAGTGCTTCAGCAGCTGATCTTCAATTTGACGTCTCATTCGATCAAAAGAGTATTTAAAAGACATTATAAAAACTGGAAACACAAATAATTTCAATTTAAGAATATTTTTAAAGTAAAGTTTTAATATATATCATTTCAGTCTTTGACATAGTACCGAATGTGTCTTTTTATGAAAGTAAATACTTGGTACTCTCTTTGTAAATTTATCTGTTTTGTTTGCTTTTTGTGGTATTTTACTCTAGGACTGCGATTCCCAAACTTTTTAGTCCAAACAATCTCTTACACATGAAAAAATACATGATGGAGACATAACAGTTTTCACACCAACATTATGAAAATTCAATAACGACAGTTAAATTTTACAAGTAGAAAATTATAAAACAAACGGAAAACATCACATGTTCTGGCTCCACTTTTGTCAAATGTGTTTTATTGAGATTTTTAAAGAAATTGGCAATCCTAATTACTGATGCTATTGTATAGTGTGTGTAGCATTAGCTACAAGTGAAAAGAAAACAAATCGGCCAAAACATTTACTTAACCCTTTCAACTGGCTCCGCTGCACACTAACCAGAAAGAGAGAGACAAAACACATCCGTTCATAACATCACGCCACGACCAACTAAATGAATCCGCCCAAGAATAAAAGCCGCGAGCTCAAGACAAGCCAAAGAACTTAAGAATAAATAAGATGACTCTACAACCCAGTGACCATACGTTCAAATATCTTCGAGAAACGAGTGGAAGCTTCGAGTCACACGTAGATCCTTCCCCTTGTTTGATTGTCTTTGGTTTCCCCCCCCCCCCCCCCCCATTGTTATCCCCTCATTCCGTGTTCTGGAGTTGTGCAAATCATATAAAAGACTGGCAGAGAAATATGATGATTACTCTTGGGCATTGTTCTGGTTTAGTAGGACGAAGTTGAGGCTTCGATTTACTTATTATGAAATGTAAGCATAAATTCGGTTTCGGCATTAATATTTATCTAGATGTAACTTCTTCAGAATTCCATTCTTTTTACGGCAATACTATTTCGGATTATATTTCAAACATGTTAAATCTTTGATCAAACTAAATGCAACATATTTTAGTTAGCTTTTTATTGCATTTTAAATAAGTAATTAACATGTTAGGATATAAGTTATGATACTGAATTTCTGGATAGCGCTAGTGAAGCGATAGATGGATAAACGTTAGATTATTATGTTGGTTAAGTATTTTTCTTTGTCAAGGATAATATTAGGTGTCATATTATATGTTGTTGATATTATCTCCGTTTTAATTTATATTATGACAGGCTAGTTTAACGTTGTTCTTATATCATAAGTTTAAAGTTTATGATCAATATTCCGGATAACTGTATTAAATTATTACGAGTTAACAAATGAATGTAAGAAATATTTGGAGAATAAGTATCTAGAGAAACTTTTGAGTAATTATGTATGAGAATCTCAAGCGAGAAATTGCAAATTATTTGATGTTTTCATGTTATATAGGTACATAAAGTATTGTTAATAAAATCAATGGCTTTTCTAAATAATTTTGTTTTACCCTTTTGTTAGGTTACAATAGGAGTAGAATTATTATATATTAATAATTGCTTTTAGGCTTATTATATCTAAGAGCATTTATCTATTGAATTCATATATATATATATCAACAATTTAATGGATTTTTCAATTTTATTTAATACTTTAGCTGTAGGATTTACCCTTAGATTTTATAACCTACCATTATTTAATTACTTTGTTTTCTGGGTAACACTGAATATTATTTTTCCGCAACTGTATTGGGTTGCGTGCCCATGGTTACTCTTGATGTACTCAGATGTTTATTATTACTCAAGCTGCTCACTCCTATTGCCCTGTTCTTATTTTATTGTATACTTTGGACCCTCTTTGATAGGTTGCGCCTAAAATAAGGGTTCATGTGAAAAACAAAGACTATTCTAGAATTGCCACCCGCCTCGGTGGCATAGTTGGCTAACGCGCTTGTCGCGTTGAGCTCGACTGCTGAGGACGGGGAGATCGAGGTTCGAATCTCGGTCGGGTGAATTGGGGGTGGTTTTTCCTAAATGGTTTTCCACTCTCCCTCCACGCAAATGCGGGTTCACTTCTTCTAATTCAACCTTCCCAATTCCTAATCCATTAGCGTAATTAGTGCTTAAAAGCGTATAACCCGAACGGGTAGTAAGACGCGGTGATAAGTATTATTATTATTATTATTATTATATCTAGAATTGCCACACGGAGACTGAGATAGAAATAACGGAGCTCGATTTGAAAACGATTCTCTACTACTCTGCGCATTACATTTTCCTTATCTTATTTTATAATGAATGTCAAGCAATGTCGAGGCAAACTGAAGATGTCACATTAGCCCCTGATAATGTACTATAAGCACGCCACAAACTTTGAAACATGACAAGTCTTAACGTTTGTATCGATATCCGGTGTCTTCATGAAGAACGTTTAATGTCAGGGGTTGCAAACTTAAATAACTGGAAGTTAACGTAAATGAGTAAAGTGTGCTTG
Organism: Timema cristinae; assembly: GCA_039000515.1. NCBI lineage: Eukaryota > Metazoa > Arthropoda > Insecta > Phasmatodea > Timematidae > Timema > Timema cristinae. The sequence continues at coordinate 116,066,206 of JBCFYV010011172.1, forward strand.
GAGTAAGAAAGCTCAAATTGCAAAATATAATACAACATTTTTTATTTTTGCTGAACTATAATGTAAGCATGTATAAACGTGTATCTTACAATTCTTAAATTAATTCAATTAATTCGTTTTTTTAAACACTGTCCAGGCCATACAAAAACATTTCCGGAAGCCGCATCCGGCCAAGGTCCCTGGTTCAAGTCTGCAAGCCTGCGTACACGTTGATAATATATCATGTAACCGACTATGAAACGTAGATTAGGCATAATTCTTTGATTGGTTTCTGATTGGTTAATTGGTTAATGTTTGGAAAGGGTTTTTTCCTCGATAATTTCAGGTGTTTTGGTAGCAGGTTAAGTCCAGTTTTCGTAGTAAGATCTTTATCTGACATAAAAGCTACTAGATCTATTTTCATCTAACAATACGTCGAGTAATATTATCTGCAGCTGTCACATTAAATGGATATTATTAATACCCAAAAAATAACACAAATAATATAATAAGATGTTACCAATGTTGACAGCAAAATGTATGTGGTTATTTTCTAGAAAGCTCTTCCTGTGCAAATTGGAATGAAATCGTATCTTATATACAATATTTCAAAATGCGTTCTAATTTAGCCAAACCAATAATGAAACCAGTTTATTCCGAACAGACTTCCTTTCCCTTCACCTGAAAAAAAAAAAGAAGAATATGTTCTAATAAATAGCTTCTGGACATACCATAAAGCTATCTGCGAGAATATTCGACCGCCAATTCAGGTACGTTCATTATTAGATCATCTTTTAGAGGTTCTAACAATTATTATTGTTATTATTATTAGCATCGTGTCTTACTACCATTTCGGGTTATACGCACTTCTAACAATTATATTATCTACCTGTAGGGAGTAATTCCCACGTCACTCTTTCGTATAGACGTTGTTAAAACCAATTAAGCCTTGTTTAAGTTGAACCCAACATGTTAAGAGCCTACGTATGGGGAAAAATAAGCCGCGTTTATTCATGCCAACTTGTTGGGGCAAAATTCTGAGCCACTCTCTAGTTTTTAATCAGTCTACACATTGCTTGCTGGCCATAGATATTAAAGTATTACTTGCCATTTCTTAATTTATTGTGTTGACAGGAACTGTACTTTTGCAGAAAAAAAACTAGGACTAGTTCAAAAACCTTAGATATTTCAATATGTAGTGCATCAATTCGATCATTTGAATTCTTGTGATCAGTTGAGTTAAGGTTCTGAAGAACAGAATACTTTTGATAAAATTTATTTAGTTTAACTGTGTTCGTCTTGTTCTACTCCATGACCTCAAGACTATAGCCTGATTTTGGTTTTAAGCAAAGTAGAAACAAATCAAACATATTTATTTGCGGCCAACACTGATAACATTTTACCATTATGATTTGTGTTATTTTACAGCCATTGATAATCTTTATCAAAAACTATAGTTGCCGATAGCATGATTTTATGTATGAATATATTACAACTGTTTTGGTAACCTTAGTAACTAGCAGATACTGTTCTTCCTACCAAAATCAGGGTACCACGATGTTAAACCAATCTGAAAACAAAACACGTACGTCGCTAAGGCTAGACACTACCTCGACTCGATAACGCTTGCGCAGAACCTCTCAAGTCAGCCAACATGCTGTGTATTATGTTGGCTGATTATAATCTACAACAATTGAGCTAACACAACCCAACACATGCTGCCACTGACGGCTCCTCCCAACTCCAATTATGGCCAACATGTTATGTATTATGTGATTATAATCTACAACAATTGAGCTAACACAACCCAACACATGCTGCCACTGACGGCTCCTCCCAACTCCAATATGCTGGCCAACATCGAGTGAACGCATTTATATTGTAACACAAATTGTTGGGATCGTGTTGGCTAACATGTTGTGTATAAAGATAAACGAGGCTTAAAGGAGCTCAATTTAAGTCCTCATGTGATTTGACCTCCATTATTTTGTAAGAAAATGGGGTGAACTCAGATCGGGAATGTTTTTTTTAGGGATACGAAGCGTTGCGATATTGAGCCAGTGCTTCCCAAACCTTATTAGAACGATACACATTCGTTACCCATGTGGATGGGGGATGCTATTTTTACTTTCTCTAGCCTATAGGAGAGTGAAGTTTTGTGATCTTCAAAAATATATATTTTGAGATTTTGATAACTGTAGAAATTTCATGATCCTCTGAAACCAAAACGTTGTTTTCACGATACCGTCTGCCAGTGTTGTGTGTCTGTATCTCAGCCAAGAACCGAAACCATTTTACCAATAGGGCTAAAACTTGGTAACGAGAGTTTTAATAAGGTTCCCTCTTGGAATTTTTGAAATTAGGTGTATAACCATAAAATTAAGGGTAGTTTACTGAAGGGAAAAGAGAGGGAGGGGGGGGGGAAATAAATTTTCTCAAAATTCTCTCCAACTATTCAATTTTGGAATCTACGTACTGCTTAACATTAAAAATAAAATAGCTCTATATTTGCTTGTTATTCATCTGGAACAACTCCACCATTGTGCAAGATACGAAATAATTTATAAATTTAAAGTTGTATTATTATTAAAAATAAAAATCTTTTATTCAAAATATATTTTTGTAAAGCCAATAGTCTCTGAGCTGTAATAAGCAGATGTATTATTTTTACTTAGCTCTTTAAAAACAGAAATAAATTTTTATTCACTTTGATGGACAAAGATTTTCCTCTTGTCTTAGTATTTATGTAGTAGTATATTTTATTTTATTAATGCTCTTTGGTGGAGTGTTTCTGCAACCATGTATATTATTTAGTTTAATAAATTTTACAAGCTATTAGAAATTATTTTATGGCAGTTATTTTAAAAATTATTATTGGATATTATTTTACAAAATTATGTACACTATACCTTCGTGTTTTTTTTTCCCTCGTTATTTCACTTTCCCATTTTTGGTTAATTTTTATTTTCAAATAATTACAAAGTTTTCACATTTCAAAAACTGTCTGCGCCTCACCAAAAAGAATTGGCTCGCGACCCATAGTTTTGGAACCGTTGCGATACTCTATTTAATGCGCCTACCTGAAGAGGTGGAGCACAGGTAAGATTGAAGTGGGGAGGACGGAAAAATACGAGGCGATGAATGTTTCTTCGAAAGAGCTGCCGTTTGACGCAATTGACGGCCGTCGAGCGAACCTAACACCACATTCTCAAGGCTTGTGGCGGGTGCTGTGTCTAACCTTGATTTCAGTCCAGTGACGTATTGCATGAATGTGCTCGTAAGACCTTTCATTTCTTTGGTTAATAATCACTTCTATGTGTCATTACCAGTTCATCAAATTATCTCAGCGTTTTTGGAGCTATGAAGTTATTTTAATAGTTAGAATACCCGCATTGGTGGACACGCCAACTAAAAGTCAGTTTCAGATAGCATTCATTCGCCCTGGGAGTGGTTATAACTGACATCTATCCGAAGATGTAAAAACAATCAAAATATTATTATGAGCACTACGTCTTACTACGCGTTCGGGTTATACGCAAAAGTTAAAATAAAAACATAATTAAGAACAAATTCTTTGTAGTGAAAGATTTTACAATCAAACGTGATAAGTAATCAATAAATAAATGGTCTTATTGATCATATGATTTGAGGAATGGATGCGTGAGAGTAGATCTGGTAACTTTTGCTAGCTGTCAGTTACCTACACACCTATGGTGAATGAATTATAATTGGGTTTGCAGTTGACGAAGAGGTTTTAGTTCGAATTCTGGCCGAATGAACTGAGGTTGTTTTTCTTCTTTCTTAATTGGTTTTCTACTCTGCCTTCACACAAATGCGGTCTCATCTGCTCTAAAACTAGAACTTCCGCATTTCTATTCCACTATCTTGATTAAAATTTGTTTTAAAATGTATGTTCAAGTTTTACAAAATATATTTCTTTAATGAAATTTTAAAAAATCCTATTTTTTTAATATTAAATTTCCTTCACTTAAAAAAAAATATTTTTCTTCAAATAAAACAAGGAAATATTCTCTTTAAAGCTTACTATATGACGTATAATATTGCAAAGTGGCGAAATAAGAGAAGGTGATTGGTAAGTTGGCTTGATTGTTAAATAAAACTACTACAGCTTATTTCAGTGGGTTTTATTAAATAAGTTTACCATAGATTACATAAAAATTATATAAATTAATACAATTAAATAACTTTATCCTATAATACATCAAAATATTATCACTTACTACACAGCAAAAATTTGTTTCACAAGCGTTATAAGATCTGCAGTTTTTGTCTTTTCATAAGGTTGTCTTGAGGAAATATTTTATGAGGAAAAAGTATATCTTACCTTTTAGAAAATAATGATACCTTCCAAGGATTCCTCGAGTGAAATCAAAATAGTTTTCTAAACATTGTACTCACAAAACTTGTCAATGTTTACTTTAGTAAACTTTAAGGACTACTTTCTTATTTCATGGATGTTATAGAAATTAATCAAAGAAAAAGTTTTAGTTTTTCATACGTACAACAAAATTATTCATTTGTAATCATCCGAGTTCACCCTACAAATAATTTTAATAATCATTAATTCTTCTTCTATTTATTTAATTGATACATTTAACACATGGATTATCAAAGACTTTAGCCGTACTTACGGTCATGTCGTCTAAGGAACGATTTCACCCGAACTGATATATGTGGCTTAAGGCGTCAGTTTGGTCATATATTGGATCTCTGGTTTCAGTCTGGTGTTCTGCGGGGAGAGTTTACCACATGTGATTTATCGCTTGGTTTCCCAAACCAATCTAAAAGCTAACGCAGGGGTATTTTCCCTAAGAAAAACCTCTTAGATTAAGCCATTAATATCCATGATGTCAAACGTATTTTTTTTTAATAAAGTTTCCATTTAAAGGGGAAGGAATGAGAAGGTTAGCTATGAAAGTTGCATAGAGAGAGGATGTAAAATCCTATTAGGGAGGAAGGATGAATCGCCTCCAATGTACCAAACCTTTGACTCAAGTGCATTTGTTGAAAATTGGGTCATCTTGACGCATTAATATTACTTTAATATTACTTGAATACAGAGTGGAGTTGGGTGTGCGTTATCGTTCCTAGTTGACTCTAACTTGAGATACCTGGGTTCATTTATCGACTGGATGAGCTGTTTTCTTCCCTTCCATACGTTTTTACCACTCTCTCTCCAGACAAGTTTAGATACATTACCTACAAAAATTTCACGTCTCTCATTCTTAACCCTTTATTTCAAATAGTTTAAAACTTAATTGGCCAGAATACTGGCACTAAAGCGTGCTAGTTAAACTATTTTAATAAAACTGAGGGGAAAAGTCTGCTTTGTACGGTAATACCTTTACTTTATATCAGGGTTGGGAAGACTCTATTTTCTTTGAACCACTTATATACTGTCACACTGACAGTTTCAAGGAATCATTTCAACTCTTGATGGCTACCAACACTTTTATTGAGAAAAAATGTCCACCTGTATCGCGTACGACATGACTTTCATATTAATAACTCCTGCCGGATCGCGTACAACATGACTTTCATATTAATAACTCCTGATAGATAAATTATAGGTCTTATTTATCTGGGAGAAAAATAGGTGATATTACTCCAAATAAAAATAAATTGGCTTAAAGTTTTTGAGTTTGCTTTTGCGAAAGTTTTTTTTACTAAATAATATATATATTCAAGACCCTATTACATTTTTGGGAAAAGGGTAGGGGAGATTTCTGTGGGGGCTTTTGATCAAGTTTTCCAAAAGAATATTGCAAGAATGTTTTTATTGCATTTAATTTATCTTGAAGCATTTTAAAGTGTTCTAAAACATAATTAGGATTTTAGCTGTTAATAATTTAAGCTACGAGCCTAGACGTTGACAATGAAAACTAAAATGCATTACTAATCATGGGGAGGGTGAGATGTCCCGCATACTCGCCCTCCCAGCAAGGCCTTTTGTAAAAGTACTGACAAGCTCACAAAAGATAATTATATAATAAAAATAAACACCATCCCTTGTTTCGTAAAAGTTATCTTTCTTGGCGAAGAAATGTTTTTGAAGATAAACTTTATACTATTTAATCAAAATGCAACAACTTTTTTTTTTTTTTTGCATATACCACCATGGTTTGTCGGCTAGACATTCTTGGTCTTCTACCGGCAGTGGTGGATATATAACCCATCTTCTGTTGTAGGGGCATCATTCAGGTGCGGTTACTTCAACCCGATGAAGTGTGATGTGGTGTCAGTTTAAGATTTACACCTAATTCAAACCTCATTAACCTGACCATAGCAACGATGGGAACAATTCCTCTTCGGGAAAAATACCAATGGTATAACCTGGAATCGTACCCGGGACCTATAGATTGGTAACCAGGAATGCTGGTTATTTAACTAAGAGGCCGGCCAACAACAGCATTGGTATTACGTTTCAAGTGCGTCTCTTTAGCCGCTTATATTATTATTATTTTTATTATTTTTTATTATATTTTTATATATTATTATTTTTTATATTATTTTATTATTATTTTATATTTATTTTATTATTTTATTTTATTATTATATATTATATTATTATTATTATTATTTTATTATTATTATTATTATTATTATTAGCACCGCGTCTTACTATCCGTTCGGGTTATACGCACTTACGTTAATGTGTAATGTTGGGTGATTGTGAGATGAAATGAAGGACCTACAGTTTAACGTGGAATCCGAACCACGGTGGAGGCCTGGCATTCCCACATTCACAAGATATCTTGTCAGAGGTGAAGGAAGGGTTTGGAAATCAGATAAATCTGTGCCGGGACCGAGGATTGAACCCCGGCCGCCGGCATAGAAGTCTGACACCTTACCTCTACACCACCAGGTCACCTTTAGCGGCTTATCCGTTTCTGAGTAGGTAAATAACTTAAGAAGATATCTATTATTTTCAGGTTATGTTAATAAAGCCACAACCTACTCAAAAAACTGGTTTAAAGCTACTATCACTCTTGGTCACCTATTTCAGTTGACATTTATTCGATGGTAAACAAACAGACAAAAACAATTTTTATTCTAGACGGCCGTGTGTTCCACGGTAGTGGGTTATTGGCTTCTGAAACAGCACTTTTAGTGAACTTTGGATAAAACGTGAATTTCCTCCCAACTGTAATTTGGAACACACTATTTTAGAAGTGGTTCCTTATAAACTAGCTTAGTGTTCTTCGATACCATGTAATACACAATAAAAGTCCAGTGCTTTTTCAGTTTCTATAGCAAACCCTTTTTTGGCCAAAATAAATAAAGTATTGCTTCAATAAAAAAAAACTAGAGTTAAATTTTCTGCAAGCGGTGATATCAACAGTCCTTGTATATCTGTAGAGGATGTCCTGGAATTTAAGTTCAACTTTTTCTCTTCATTTAAAAAGTTTGTCCTCTAATGCCCCTATGCTCATGAGCATAACAAATATTCAACAACTGTTGGTATCACTATTTGAATAAAATTAATATTTATATTTCTACAGAAGAAATATTTTATTTATTTTGGTAAAAAAAAAGTTGTACTTTAAAAACTGTAAAAAAACGTTGGTCTTTTCTCGCGTTCTCTAACTCCCCACCTTAAGGGTGAAAGTTAAACATATTAAGGCCAATTTTTAAACGAATATCTGTAATAACTGACTGGTTGAGGAAATTCCACATCCATTTTGTAAACAAGTTTTTGTAGTGTTTATATGGTATCTCTTCGTTTGTATATAACAAAAGAAACGATACCCATCTTCTAAAAAAGAGAAATATAATATAATTAGATCGTCATGATAAGAACCTTATATTACAGTTCAAAAAGCTACTAAGACATGTTTTCATTTATTTACACACCAAAAATTGTGTTCTGTGAATGCGACCTTTAACGGATGTGACAATTTTAAAATCTGCAAGATAAATAGAGTCGTATTATGTGTTAAAGTTTTACTCTTTTGTATTCATTTTTTATATGTCTCTAAAAGGCTCGTCCTATTGTGATTAGATAATATTATTTAAATATGAATCAAATGTATGCTCAATGCACACAAGCAAAGTGATTAGCATATTTTAACGTCGGAGGCTTACATATAAACAGGAATCTTCTATTCATATTTCGGAAGCATTTAATGTGGGAAATGTTCTGTAGCTTTGCATATGGAATACTTTCACACCACGCTTTGGATTTTTTTTTAATTTAAAATATTTAGAAAAATCTAGACACGTAAAAACGATTGCTTTACACTAGTTATAATTTATTTTACTGATGAAAATATGTTTGAAGTATTTTTTTATTATTTTTAATAGTATTTCATATTAATACAACCGTACACATTAACACGTAAAATTAGTTTTTATACCTGTGAGATTTGTTTTGGACAAGACAAGATTTAAATTTTGACCAAAGTGTGGTTTACAATAAGTGCAAAAACGCTTTAGTTTTCACATACAGTTCAAATATATATACTGCAGCTATTTAAAAAATTGGTAGAATAAATTATATTATTATTATTATTATCAGCACCACATCTTACTACCCGTTCGGGTTGTACGCACTTACGCTAATGTGTAATGGTAGGGTGATTGTGAGATGAAATGGAGGACCTACAGTTTAACGTGGAATCCGAACCATGGTGGAGGCCTGGCATTCCACACATTCACAAGTCGCGATTAATACACGTCAGGTCAGAGGTGAAGGAAGTAATGTCTGTTCGGCAATCAGAATAATAAATTAATGGTTATGTTTACACACCGAACCTTATAACTATAGACTATGTGATTTAAAAATTAGAAAATATAATATGTACTAATATAAATATGGTTAGTTGAAAATACTAGCACGTTTAGATGGAAATTAAATTGTGTTCATATTTAGTAATTAATAGGTAGACCTATTATATATGAAGTTTCTTCCTTTTACCGAGGGTATATATTGTTAGTTGCCTAGTAATTATAATTAACTAAACACAAATGTGTATTCTACGCCTCTACGTATTTAACCAAAATATATTATTTTATATAATTTTCAATACTTTTTTGTTTACTTTGGACGCAGTTGATATTTTGTTACTACTGTATTATTGCCTTATTTTCAATTAATAAACACTTACCCCAGCATCAATGGTCGGATGATTTACGGCGTCACTCTTGCAATGAGCTTGATTGCCGGTGATTGGGGAGGGAAGGGGGGACTCTAATCCCGACTCGTTGCACTGAGGGCTGTTTGGTATTTTTTTACACTCTACCTTCACACAATTGCGGGTACATTTCCTCTAATTTTACCTTATATTTCTCTACTCCATTTATTGTAAATATTTGGTTAGCCCGGGGTGTGGAATAAGACGCAGTGCATAAAATTAAAATAAAATAAAATACTCCTCTTCAAAATCTTGTTTGAAAAACAATATTATGTAGCGTGGGGGGAGGAGGGTGATAACTATTTTTAATTTGATGTAATTAACGTGCACTCGCTAAACCAGTTGATTACCTATATCAGCGCAAGACTTATTTGTTATAGTTATTTGTACTCTGTAAAAAAAAAGTTCCTAGTATGAAACTAGACAATCATTGTTTAGTACCTTCCACAATTTTTTCATTGATATATAAACACGTTTAACGTATTTTCTTTTACTGCTTTAAGGAAAAAGAAAAGTAGACTTCAAAATAAACCTATGTATATACAAACCTAGGTTGGGCCAAATTTGAACTACCTCGAGATTATCGATTGTAGTTCTTGTCGAACGCCACGCCACATAGCCCTGTACTTTTCCATGGCCATCCCCCCCCCCCCCCCACCATGTATTTGTATCCGTTCGGGTTATACGATAATATATTGATTACGCAGATTGTGTAGACATAACGTGGTTTTAATTTGAGAGTAAATGTACCCGCATTTTTGTTGAGGTAGAAGCAAATATAAAATCATACTTGACCAAACCTAAATAGTCGTACAAAGTCTTTAAAATTTTGTTAAACAGAATCATTAAAATAAGAAAGTTAATTTGTGATGTTTTCAAGTTTATGGCAAATATAATAATTTCAAGGTTGATTACAAGTATAACTTATTGATGTGAGAACTACATTGAAACAAACAACTATTATCTTATCTTGTAGACTTTTACGCGCCTGTTGGATTCTACAAGCAAACACTTAATAGGTGCTACAGTAGTTATTGACAAGCAAAAATATTATCATAGGAAGAGTCTTTATCTGATAATTAGAAAACTTGCTCGATTTACTATCAAGTATTCATGCGTCAGGTTATGAAATATCAGCTTTAGTTTTGGATAGATATTATAAATCCAGTTAGATAACACTAATAAAATTGTAAAATAGATCAATGTTGGCAGCAAAAAAAAAAATAGTATGTTCTAAACGCTCTTCTTATGACAATGATTCTGTAGTTATTAAAGGTTTCGCTTATCTTGTTTGGAATATTCTAATATCCTCTCGTCAAACAATTGGCAACCAAAATATGTTATTTTAAAACTGAACAATATGGTTGAGGGTGCTACATTCATGACGTTGTTTATTGACAATAAACAAGGAATGTGAAATAAATAACAATAGTAGACTATTTTCTTTTTATGTTAGTTTGTTTTAAAAAATAACCAAAGAATAGTTTATATTCTAACAAAAACATAAATATAAAATAGTTTCTACCCTGTAATCAATCCTTGTATGGAATTATGTTTAAGTTATACAATGATTAATTACCCAACAATGGCAAGAAACAAGTCCTATCACAGCTGAAGAATAACAATAACAAGCGCTCACGTGCTAGAATGACGTCATTTCACAAATAGTTTGTTTAAAGAATATCATTAGGTATATTAAACGATATTTTAGTAAATTGTTTTAGTGTAGTAGTCAAGTATATCAGTTCTTATCAATTGTTAATTTAAGGTAATTAAATAGAAAACTAGGGTTATAGGATAAGAAACATAATATTTAACTTTAAGCAAAATGATAACTTTCTATTTTAACGATTATCTATTGTGAAAATACATAATAAAAATAAAAAAAATTCAAACTATTCTCATTTGTGAAACTTGTGGCAAAATATGTGTTTGTCGGTGCATTTTACCACTCCAACTGGTATACACACTTTTCACGCGTCGCTAGCGACTTCCGAAATCAACGCGTTGCGTGGCGCACCATCCTCCTGACGGGTTCGGCCATCAGCGTGACGGTGATGGCTACCCTCTTGACGGGCTTACAGGCCAGACTCATGGATTTGGGCACCCATTGCGTCATCTCCATAGGAACGTTCACGTAGGGTGACACCAGGGCGATCATCTGGATCAGTACCTCCAGCCACCCGACCATCCTCCGCATGGGGGACACCGCCGCCCCAACGATCAGTCTCACCTTCTTCTGAAGGGCGGTGGCGACGTTAAGGTAGTCCGCCGCCACGCGCAGCAGCGTACCGAGCTTATCGAGGTAACGCGCCGCTCGGCGGGAAAGACCCGCTATCAGCACGATGAGGGACACCAAGGAAACCGCGAACTCCACGATGAGGTACACGTAGATCAAGGCCTGGTATACAAGCTTAGGGATCAGCAGGAGGCGGTCTTTGAGACGTGGGATGACGTCGGACGCCACACGTGCCACGCGCATTGTCCATAGGACGGTGGCGTGAGCTCTGCCGACGTATGCGGACACCCGTGAGCAAAGTTGAACGACCAGGTGTAGGCACCTCACGATCCATTCTATCAGTTCTAGACCCAAGTGAGCCTGACGCTTCAGACGTTTGAAATGCTCGACGGACAGGCGCACGTTGCGTCTCAGCCGCGTTTTCAGCTTAAAAGCCACAATTGCACATTTTTTAAACTCCCCCTTTGTTTCGTTATGATATAAAAATAAATTTGCACTCCCCCGCCGCCACCAACACCACCACCACCGCCACCACCCGTAACAACGATCACTCGCGCACCGTAAACAATGTCATATCATCATGACATATGAACTAGTGGACTGAGTACACTGGCACGGACACTACCACGCGGCAAGGAGGTGAACTAACTGAAGCGCCGTACGCGCTTCCTGGATAAGTGAGATACAAATGAATCGTATGGCAAGAGGTCGCTATACTATATAGAGTTAGGTTTGTTACCTCCTCTACCTGACCTTGGTTTCGCGCCAACACAGGCGACCGGTTATACTCGTTTGATAATCCCGCGTAAGGAAGGTCAATTATTTGAGATACCTGACTCGGTGGCTGAGCACTGTTATTATTATTATTATTAGCACCGCGTCTTACTACCCGTTCGGGTTATACGCACTTACGCTAATGTGCAATGGTAGGGTGATTGTGAGATGAAATGAAGGACCTACAGTTTAACGTGGAATCCGAACCACGGTGGAGGCCTGGCATGTGAGCACTGTTCTTTCACACGTGCTCTCAAACACCTTTGTGATTTTCTTAGTATTGTTTTGGTGATACTAGCGTTGCTATTAATACTATCAATTAGACCAGTGCCTTGACGCGCTTCGGTGACCACTTGATCTAAGGCACTACTCTAGCAATAAACCAGACTGCCGAAGATCGGGAGATCGGTGTTCGATTCCGGTCGGGTATATTGAGGGCAGGTACGCTTGCTCTAAATTCAACCTTCCTAATCCCTAACACATTAATGTAATTAGTAAAAAGGTTTGCAACCAGAACGGGTAGTAAGATGCTGTGCTACAAAAACGTTAGTACTCTATAAAAAACATATATAAGATTTTAAATATAAACAAAATATAAGTTTATTGTATATATACATCTACAGTAAGTTTATATACTCTCATATTAAATTTATGTACAGTAAATTTATTGGTTCCACGTATTACTTCATGTCTGGACTAGACATTTTAAGTACATTAAGAGGGTGAGGGAAAGGTAGTTAGAATTTAGAATATAGGCCTATATCTCAAAATAAATTAAAACAAAAAATAGAGGAATACTCATGGACTTAATCATAAGTTTCTCCAAATTTTTGCAATCCATCCTTTGATAACCATTAAACTAGGCTGATTGTGTAGAATGAATCGTACTGTCCTAGATGTCATTTTGTGGGTCATATGCTATAGCATTTTTGAGTGCAAGTAGAGTGTAAAACAATTTTGAAAAGAACAACCTTTAGTACACCCAACATATATTTGAACCTCAATCTCACCGTCATCGGCAGTCTAGTCTACTACGAGGGTAGTGGTTTAGACCACGCGGCCATAGAATCGGTATTAATAAATATTAAACTAAGGTAATATTTAATTAGTAACAGTAACATAAGGAGGACCCACTTCAAGGCCCGAATTGTCGAAATAAGGCGTCACTCTCGCGTTAGACTGGCCTTTTGATGACCGGAGATCGGGGTTAGAATCTTGGTCGGTTACTGAGGGTGGTTTTTCCTAATTGTTTCCCACTCACCTTCAACGTAAATGCAGGTAGATTACCTCTAAAATGCTTACTTACTCATCCATAGTCATTTATAATAATTATTATATATGTTTATAACCTGAACCGGTAGTAAGACGCGGTAATAAATAATAAACGGGTGGAAAAACTTTTAGAATCTCCAAAAACATTTTTATTTCTCGCTATCTTACAGGTAGATAAAGTATTGTGATCGTCAAAAAAATTTAACTATAGATTTTTATGAATTTCGATGTTTCATGACCCCCCGAATCAAAAAAAAAAGTGTTTTTTGAACTTCCCTCTGTCTGTCAATATGTCTGTCTGTACCTCAAACTAAGAGTTTAAACTGTTTTACTGATTTGGCTGAAACATAGTAACTAGGGTTTTCATGGGATGTCCCGAGGGGTTTTTGGAATAGAGTATCTAACTCTAAAATTATGGGTAGTTTACTGAGGGTGAAAAGATAAAAAAATCGATTTTCTCAAAATCGGCTCTAAATTTCATTTTTAAGTATTTTTTAATATTATAAACCAAATGGATACTCTCAATATTTCGGCCAAATGACTTTAAGGTTCTGGTCTGATGCGTAGATTCTCATTTCTTATCACATTTTCGAAACTATTTGAGATATGAAATTACTTATCACTCAAATTATGTGGGTCTATTTATAATACACATATTTTATTTGAAGCATATGTTTATAAAACCAATAGTTTTCAAGCGAAACGCAAATATATATATTCAACTTTTTTAACACTTAAGGTCAAGTTTCACGACCGTAATAAAATCTAATCCGAGATGTCGATGGATGTCAACGTTCCATGACCCCCCGAACTCTAAAAAGTGTTTTTTGGAATGCCGTCTGTCTGTATGTGTATTTAAGCCTAAAATTAAGAGTATTTTAGTAAAGGGCGAAAAGAGAAAAAAATCAATTTTCTAAAATCGGCTCTATCAATTTTGATAAAATTCGTAGCTAAGCGTTGATTAGGATTATAAACCAAATGACTGTTTTCATTTTTCAATGAACATTACTTTTAGGGTAGGCTACTTTACAGAAGCGAAAATTTTCTTATCTCCGCAACTATTTAAGATACTAAATAACTTATCATTGCAAAAATTGTAGTACAATTAAAAATCAAAAAAAACTTTTATTTGAAATATATTTTGATAAAACCATTCATTTGGAGATATTGGAAAATATATTATTACAATTTTGTGAGCTTTAGTTGTACAGAGATATTACTTAAGTTGTAGCGCAATGATTTTCAAATTCCACTGAGTGAGTAGATAAGTCTCTCAAAAAGTTTATGTTGAAAAGCAAAAAGTTTATGTTAATTTTTTCTTTAACCTCATTGAGTAAATGTTTGTACAGCAATGATTTATCTCTATCATTTTAGACTTAATAGTCAATATTCACCTTTTTTCATTGGTCTAAATTTATAAATGATGAATTTAATAAAAATGCTATAACCATAATATGTACAACCCCTAATAAAATGTCGAAAATTTTAACTAAAAGTTAAAATTTTAATATAAATTATTGACCCTTGTGGACCCAATATCGATTTTTTTTTCTGTCAAAATATACTAGTGAGAACTTTAATTCTTTTAAAAGAAAATCATAAAATTTAAATCCGGGAGTAAAAAAAAATGTTTAACGTAAATATATTGCAAATTTTTCTCCGGTTTACTAGTGTATATTATTTTTTTCACATGTATTATGAGTTTTGAGTAAATATTTCGATTTTTTTTAATGGCGTGAAAAATTCCGTGGTTAGTTCCGTAAAATTTATTTATTATTTTTCAACATTTATATTATTATAAAATATTTAAAGTGTTATTTTATAGATGTTTATAGTAATATACATCGAAAGTGACAGCTACAGACTACATTACTTGACGTATGAACGCATGAAAGTAGACTCGAATGCTTTTATAGCTCTCAGAAAAGAGATAAGTATGAAACTTAGACTGGAGCTTGAATGCCACTAACTGCCTGCTATAAAATTTAAAAGATGACGGTACAATATATCAATTATATTGACTACCTACCTCACACTAAACAATAATTTAATCATAAAATAAAATATGCTAATTGCTTTTACTTGTAGATTACGCTTGTCCGTTTCTCATAAAGGCAAGATAGGCGTAATAATGATAAAACATGAAGAAAAACATATAAAAAACATTATCTTTTGTCTTAAGTGCGTTTTAGCCTCATCGCTTTGATTACACAATTCTAGCAGCCCGGTTAATTTAAGTATTGTGGGTTTTTTAAAGTTGATTTTTGTTCGACAGTTAACGTAAACCTTTAATAAAATAATCAGACTATATCAACAAAGAATGTACAAAGTAAAGCCATCATTAATAATACAACTCATCGAGCTTTGGATATTTTTTAAATTGAATAGCAAGATGAAATCTTTTACGCATACAACCCTACGGATGACCAAATAAACATTTGCTAAGCTTCAATCCACATCAGTACACATATCCACGAACTTCCCTCGTATCAGTGGTATTGTAATATTTTATTCTTATCATAACCAGCTTATTTATGACAAAACAACATAGGGTAATTTATAATATTCATGAGTGTGAAACGTGCTCTCTTACTAAAGTGACAAAAGAAAATTTAGGATGTTCGAAAACAAGGGGCTTAGGAAGATATTTGGTCCAAAAGGAATGAGGATACTGGGGAGTGGAGGAGGTGTTACACAATTATGATTTACATACCCTGTACTCATCGCAAGGCTTTGATAAGATGATTATCAAGTCTTGTAGATTACAGTGGGCAGGAAATGCAGCGCATCTGGAAGAATCTAGAGCCTTGTTAAGGGTATTGACTGACAAAACCAATGGGAAGATACCATTGGGAAGACCTAGACGGAGTGAGAATATAACATTAGAGATAGGGTGCAATGAGGTGGACTGGATAGAGCTAGCTCAAGATAGGGATAAGGTGTAATGAGGTGGACTGGATAGAACTGACTCAAGCTAGAGATAGGGTGTATGTAATGAGGGAGCTGGATACAACTAGCTCAAGATAGGGATAAAGTGTAATGAGGTGGACCGATAGAGCTAGCTCAAGATAGGGATAGGGTGCAATGAGGTGGACTGGATAGAGCTAGCACAAGATAGGGATAAGTTGTAATAAGGTGGACTGGATAGAGCTGACTCAAGCTAGAGATAGGGTGTAATGAGGGGACTGGATAGAGCTAGCTCAAGATAGGGATAGGGTGTAATGAGGGGGACTGGATAGAACTAGCTCAAGATAGGGATAAAGTGTAATGAGGGGACTGGATAGAACTAGCTCAAGATAGGGATAAAGTGTAAAGAGGTGGACTGGATAGAGCTAGCTCAAGATAGGATAAGGTGTAATGAGGGGGACTGGATAGAACTAGCTCAAGATAGGGATAAAGTGTAATGAGGTGGACTGGATAAAACTATCTCAAGATAGGGATAGGGTTCAATGAGGGGGACTGGATAGAACTATCTCAAGATAGGGATAGGTGGCGTACTTTAAGTACGGCAATAAACTTTCAAGTTCCTAATTCATAGAGTTAGTAATAATAATATTAACACTTTTATTACTAAATAATTCTACTTGATTATTCGAGCATGTGAAAGTACTATTAAAATTATCTAGTATTTTCAACCGGATCATAGTCTGGGATATAAGTATTAGAGTAGGAATGAGGAAGGTAGAATTTAAAGAAAATACACCCACGTTGGCATGGAAGCTAAGTGTGAAATCATATAGATAGGAGAAAAAAAAACACCTTGGTTAAGCCCAGCGAGGATTCTAACCCTGACCTTCCCAGTACTCTCAGGTCAGAATAGATGAGCCTGACATTATTTATTCCTTGTCATAACTGATGTGGGTAGTAAATAACATCTATTCTTAATATTTATTTATTACACATCAAGTGCGCACATACAGTTCTAGGAAATATTCATTAGTACTATTACCCGCTTCGATGGCTGCATGGTCAAAGGCATCATTTTCGCAAGAGACTAGACCTGGTCGGGTGTATCTAGGAGTTCCCCCCCCCCCCTAAATAGTTTCCCACTCTCTTTACACGTAAATTCGGGTTCACTTCCTCTAAATTCAACCTTCCTCATCCCTAGCCCATTGACGTAATTAGTACATAGGTGAATAATCCAAACGGGTAGAAGGAAGTGATGCTAAAAATAATCCGCTGTACTAGATAGGATAGATTAGAGCAGTGGTATTCAACCTGTTTTACGCGTACCTCTGAGGTTAAGCCAACATGTTTTTAATTTGCGTACAAACCCTTCTGAACGCTATTATGCTGTGTGCATTTCTGAAATACTTTCCACATATTGAGAATGAGAACAAAACACATGTTTGGATAGCAAATCCTATTGATAACACAACAGTAACTTCATCTGAACTTTCCACAAAATTCAAATATGATTTAACTGAAATTTTCGGCGGTATAACCCGAACAGTATTAAGACGCAGTGCTAATAATAATAATAATAATAATAATAATAATAATTGAAATTTCTGCTGATAGTATTCTAAAAGCAACATTCAAGTCTGCTTCAATTTGCGATTTCTGGACAGCAGCTCGCCATGAGTTCAAGGACTTAAGTGGCATTGCTATTTCAAAGCTTCTTCCATTTCCATTTACTTTTTTGTGTGGTACCCGCCTCAGAAGCGTAATTAGCTAACTCGATAGTTTCTTGTTTAGCTAGACTGGTGAGGACGGGGAGATCAAGGTTCGAATCTCGGTCGGGTGAACTAGGAGTGGTTTCTCCTAAAAGGTTTTCCACTCTCCCTCCACACAAATTTGGGTTCACTTTCTACTAATTACGATAATGGGTTAGGAATTGGGAAGGTTGAATTTATAAATTCAACCTTCCCACTCTCCGTCTTAACACAACTCCTGTTATCCTCACATATACACTTTTCACTTTCCTTACAACTACTCTTTCCACTTCAGCCTCCTCCAGTCTTTTCCAAATTCACACCTTCTTTACACCTGGGTATAGTGTAAAATACAACGTGGGTACAACGTTAGAAAAAGTATTTTTGTGGGTACGCGAGCAAAACAGAGTGAAATGAGTACCACTGGCTTAGTGAACCAAGAAGTTTTTAGTGGGTCCGTCTGCTTGAGTGATGAGACGCATTAAGTACATTAGAATTATTCAAGAAAAGATTTGTTATTTAAGAATATTGCTCATGCCAAAATTAATTCAAAAGACATCAACATACCTCTATAAAATTAAAGTATATCCATTTTAAGTTTTGTGATCTTAAAAAATTCGTGTACACTTATAAAATTAATGACGTTTTATGTTAAATAGTGCTTTACTGAGCTTAAGGTAAATGGCGATACATATAATTATATGACTTACTTAAACCCATTAAGTAGGTAACAACAGAAAAGTACAAGTTAATTGGGGCTTGTTTTAGTGGCTTAGAATAGTGGTTTCCCACCTGGGGGTTGCGGCATGTTTCCGGTGGATTCACAATGTCTGCTTGTTGTAGCTTTATGTTTACTTTGTTAAGTGATTGTAATCATTCTAAGAAGGTGCTAGAATTAAAGAGAAATGTAAGTGGTTAAAATGATTTAAAAAATTTTAAATTACTGTTTAGGTTTCTTTTGGTTATCCAATTTTGACAATATTTTCTTTGCACTGCGTTTTACTACCCATTTGGATTATATGCTTATTACGCTAATGAGCAGGGATTAAGGAGGTTGAATTTAGAGGGCGTGTATCTGCATTTGTGGAGATAGAGAGGGGGAAACTATTTAGAGAAAAACCTTCAGTACACCCGACCGTGATTGAACCACAATCTCACGGCATCGGCAGTTTAGTATATTGCGAAAGTAACGCCTTAGACCATGCGGTCACTGAAGCGGGTCTCTGACACTTGCTTGCTGACTTAAATTGCTGTGTCGTGTTTGGTTAAATCGTGCTGCGACCATAATTTTCAAAATAACCACTGGACTTGTTGATTATCTTTTGCAACATCTTAGTTAGATAAACAATGAATAATAATTAAATTAGGAGGATGGCCTTAACGTGACGCTCGTTTGGTTTGTCGGTGATGAGGTCAGGATTCAAACACCAACCAGAGGTACTGGAGGGCGATTTTTCCTACTTCTCCTTAGATGCAAATTAAAGTACATTTTACCCACCTCGGTGGCGTAGTTGGCTAACGCGCTAGTCGTGTTGAACTCGACTGCTGAAGACGGGGATTGAGGTTTGAATCTCGGTCGGGTGAACTGGGGAGGGGGGTTCCTAAATGGGGTTTCCACTCTCCCTCCACGCAAATTTGGGTTCACTTCCTCTAATTCAACCTTCCCAATTCCTAATACATTAGAGTAATTAGTACTTAAAGCGTATAACCCAACCGGATAGTAAGACGCGGTGCTAAATAATAATAATAATAATAATAATAATAATAATAATAAAAGTACATTTTCTTTAAATTCTACCTACCCCACAAGTGTAACTAAAGGCGGATAGCCAGGATGAGTAGTAATATTAAGTGAAAATAACCATTTTAAAACTAGGTTATAAAGTATAAAAGCTTGTAGGCTATGAAGGGGTTATTGTGGTCTCAAATACAGTAATTAGGGTCAACCCCTGCTAAAGTTGAGAAACCACTGGCTTAGAGGCTTCAAAACGTTCTGTTTATACACCTAGTTTTATCATCCGTCCAGGGTATACGCATGTTTACACAAATGGGCTAAGTAGGGATGAAAAAGGTAGAATTTGAACTCTAATCTTCCCGTCATTGGCATTATAGTCTAATGAGAGAGTGACGCGTTAGAACGGAGTTTTTCAAACAATGTTCCTCGAAGCCCTTGGGCTCTACTATAAGTTTTTCAGCCATCAATAATAAGAATTACACATTTTTTTAAATCTGTATAAAGAACATTTTTCAAAGATACCGCTAAAATATGTAATGTGTTTTAAACTTTTATACCTGTAAAATGGGAACTGTCTTTGTTGGATGTTTATAAAATATTAATGGGGAAAATTGTATAAGGGCTACAGTATGTTTTTTTTTTATGGTATATGAGCTTATTTGGTCTAAAAAGTTTTGGAACCCTTGCGTTAGACTTTGCAACAACCGATGCGGACGTTATACAGGATGGGGCTGAAACAATTAGACGATTATTAACTTGAAAATAAAATTTAATTGGATTTGGAAACATTCACTAGCTTAATAAAAGCAAACTACATACCACATTTTTTCCCCTTTTTATCATTCATGTGAGCTCTACTGGACGTCAAACAAACCTCAGCACGTTGTCCATCACTTTCCTCCGCATAGATCGTCTAATTGCTTTCACCCCACTCTGTATAACTTCCATTCTCATCAGAAACATTGCTGTGAGGACATGTTCCTTGAAGTAGGTGGTGCTATTTCACACCAAGGTTAGCACCTAGATTAGCTAGACAATGATTTTAGTAGGAAGTCTTTATTGCTACCAAAATGTTAGAAAATAGTAGGACTATGATTGTGAAAAAAACCTTTCAGAACAGACTTCTTACAAATATATATACATTAATACAGCTTGGAGCAGATGTTTGCATCGCGGTGCTGTTTTCTACTTTAGAATTCAGTGAAACCATTCTACAGTATTTAATAATAATAATAATAATAATAATAATTTTAAAATGAAGAAACCATTAAATTCATCCCAACTTCTCTGTTGTCAAGAGAATAATGCATAAAACCGTAATTTTATGTTTTCATGTTTGAGCGAAATCATGTATCTTATTTTCAGGTTAATCGGACGTGAATTGAAGCATATTAGGGTGAGAGTGTAGGGAACGCGAGTTAGGGGCAGTGTTTTAGCAGTTTTTATAGCAAAACATTTTTGTGGCCAAAATAATTCAAATATTGCTCTAGTAGAGAAATGGAATTTAATTTTCTTCCCATATTAATATCAACAAATTGTTGAATATTTGTAAGGAACATAGCAGGATTGAGCAATTAACTTTAGTAGAAAAATAGGACTCGGGTTAAAATTGTTAGAAACAGAGTTGAATAGTCAGGGCTAGAAAAAAAAAAAAGCATAGCAGCATTATATGAGAGACTTTTTAAATAAATAAAGTTTATTAAATTTTAGGACATCTTAGCTGAAGCGTATGACCTGAACAGGTAGTTAGCCGCGGTGCTGGAAAACCCCAACTGTAACCGGTTTTTTATTAATTTTTTTGCTCCATCTGTAGTTGATTTGCGTCACTATGTTCCGAATAAACTTGAACTCGTGTCCATTTTTTTTTTGTCTCGTCTCAAATTGACTTGCGTCAGAGAACTGCTCTCCCCTTCCTCCCCATCAGCGTTCGGCCATTTTAAGTGTTGTTTTTATACCTTCATTGTAAATCGACTGCCACCTGTCATTTCTTGTCTTAGGGATTGTTTTTTTTTTTAACTCTTTTGAAATGTATGTATTTATTTTACAGGTATATTAATGAGGTTTGATTTTATTTTTAACTATCACAGATTCGCTTTCGGTAATTCAATTTGATCGTTCTCAACTTTAGATGTTATTCCCAAAAATCTCTAAATAGAATTGAGAGTTTCTAAAAATTTGTTGTTATATTATTTGTGTGAAAAATAACACGTCCAAACCTTTTACCATCAAATTAAACACCTCTAAATAGCTTAGCAAGACATCATTTAAAAAAAAAATGGTTATATGTAGGATTAGAATTCATCAAATTTTTAAATTTTAAATTTTTTATTTAAAAAAAAGGGGAAAGGGGACATCATTTGTGTTGGTAATTTCTCTCCCAGAATTTGTGTTCGTAAAATATTTCCTTCTCTTCTCAGGTTAAAAAGGTTTCATTCACTGTCACTGTCCCTGATCACTTTCCGAGAAAGGAAATATAAACGTCTCGACTGCAAACCGCAATGCTTTTGCCTCTTAAGGTGATTCGTCCAACAAGCTTCTCCTAGAATGAATAGGCTATTTTGAATCCTGGCTATTAAGATTCATAGAATATTAATAATTTAAAATAATGAACTTAATACACGTGTCACAATATATTTATTGTACCGAATACTATTAGTTCTTATTTACAAAATATGTTCTTAGAAGAAAAAAATATGTATTACTAGGCAATTTAATTAAACAATTTGAGTGGTGAAAGTTTAAGGGTTATTTTACTTTTCTTTTATCACCAAGTCTTACTATCCGTTCGCGGTATACTCACAAGTATTAATTACGCTAATTAGTTAAGGATTAGGAAAGCTGAATTTAGAGGAAGTGCACTCGCATTGGCGCAGAGAGAGAGTGTAAAACCATTTATAATAAATCCACCCTCTGTAGACCTGACGGAGATCGAACCTGATCTCCCTGTCTTTAACGATCTAGTCTACGACGAGAGTGACGCCTTAGAGATCTTTATTTGTAGTAAACAACTGTATTACATTTCGTTATTATTATTATTAGAGTTAACATAGCTCATGATTGGCATCTTACGAACTGGCCGAAAATCTGTAAAAATGTTCGAATGCCATGTAGGTCAAGTGGCCTACAAGACTAGGAACAATTGGTCGAAAATCTTGTGCATAAGGCAAAGTGATCGACAGCCAACTGGTTGACCAACTAAATAAGTTAGTGGCAGGCTGTTATAAATGCATAGAGATAGCAAGCAACAATACCTCAACAAAGCGATTGTAAATAAACTAATGTATTACATTACTCATAACCTAGTGGCAGGCTATTAGAAATGCATAGAGATGGCAAGCAACAATACTTCAACAAAGCGATTGTAAATAAACTGCACCCTACATGACAGGAATGAAGGGGTGGGATGCAAGTAAACATAGCATAGTTAGAAAAGACATACATTTTATTTTCAAGGGACATTATACAAAAGAGTAGCAGATCACTGTGATTACAGGAAATTGGTTGTCTACTTAGTAAAGGGCAAAGTAGCCAGGCTAAAGTGTAGCACTCTCTATATTTTCTATAAATGACCATATACACTCGTTCAGCATTCGTAGTGCTTGGATTATGTAGTGAGCGCTCTGCCCCATACTCCCTCGGGCAAGCAGTCCACATACCTATATTTCAAGAATAAAACAACCACATTAGAAATCCATAAGCATGAAGTGCTAAGTAACATCAACAATCAAAACTGGTTAGGGGAGGTGTACATTACACAACGCAAATAAGTCCACGAGATGGTTGCTAAGTATCTCGTCTGAAAGGACCCAACAGAGAAGAGAACTGGGGCGGCCAAGACGGTCAAGCCTCAACTTGGTGCACCCAAATGAGAGACCATATCTATACCCCAGTGCAACAGTTAACTGGGTAACTGGGCCGAGCGGCCAGCCTAATTAGGCCTACAGTTAATCAGTCACACCCTAGGAAGGCGGGTAGGTGCTCACTTACATAAGGTTCATTACCACATTTATAGTCGCCCACACGCGTCAGCGTTATTACAAATAAACTACTAACTATAAATTATGACGCTCCTTTAAATCAGGGCAACTTAATAACCTGTCTAACGGATACCTAATATACTAACACATAAATATAAAAATAGACGTAGCATCTACTAAAGTCTCGGAAAACACATAGGTCAGCTAATCCCATAACTCTAAGCACTTTTAGTATGCAATGTGAACTCGCCCTTAGTTTGGAAATAACTGAAGCCCCGCTCTGAAAGAGCTGTCTACAGGATCAGAGTGTGCGTCAGTGACAAACATTCACACGCACTAGTAAATAGATCGTCGAATAGATGATTAGCCAGACAGTCTAGCTAGTGACTAACCTTCCCCTGGTAGGTCTAGTTACAACACCTGATTATTCCTTCTATATCAGGTCGCAAGCTCTGAAGGCAGGGCAGAAGTCCGGCCTCCAGTCCCATGCACTCTAATCGAGTGCAGTCCAGCAGGCTCCGTGGCATACAGGCACGATCCAGTGAGTGTGCGAGCAGGGTTGTACCAAGAGGGTGTGTACCAGGGTAGCACCAGGTGTGATAACTGCGTAGAGTACCGCCTCGGTGCCAGAGTAGACCAATAGTGTAGCTGGTAAGAATGATGCGTGGACGACAGTGAGTAGGACCCACACCTCAACTGCAGCAGTCCAGCAGGCTCCGCGGCATGTCGGCAAGATACTCGGGATGAGCGAGCAGGGGTGTACCAGGGTGGTACCAGGCGCCGAGTCGCAGAGGATACCGCTTTGGTACCAAGAGTAGACAAACGTTGCAGTAGGTAGGAGAGAAGCGTGGATGTGAGCGAGTAAGATCCACACCATATCAGATGTAGCAGAGGGTTAGTAACCCAAATTAATGCGGCGAGGGCTAACGCCGAGATCCCAAGGTTGCAGTCCACGGGAGTCCATTCGCTTCAATTAGACCAGCTATTACCAGTCGTACTGCTGTTGACTAGGTCGAGCGTGAAACATATACACTGTACTCAGGCAAAATAGTAGTTATATCCATTAGTGTAGTGTTCTAGCAGTTCACCATGTTTCTATGTAGAACTAAGCGAGACGGCTCAGCGCCTGCAAGTAACCCACACGGCGTGTCCAGATATTGGATGAAGCGGCGAGCTCGTCCCAGCTCGGGAATACACTTGATACTATATTGTTTGACGGGGCTAGGAGTCGAGCCCGTGTCTGCTAGGGACTAAATCTGCGCCTGCGTGATCAGTTATAAAAAGAAGAGGGGATAGACTAAACAAAAGAATGTCGAATAAGGCGCCTCTTCCATGGAAGAACAGTTTAAGATAGGGAACCAATTGAGAATATATGAAGAACTTGGAGGAAAATAATTGGTGAAGTGAAGATATTACACTAAGGGTTTACGTAATCAATTACTTGTGCGAGCTAATGATAATTAGCTCGGCACAAAACTAATCTATTACATTACTCATAACCTAGTGGCAGGCTGTTATAAATGCATAGAGATAGCAAGCAACAATACCTCAACAAAGCGATTGTAAATAAACTTATGTATTACATTCTCATAACCTAGTGGCAGGCTGTTATAAATGCATATAGATAGCAACAATACTTTGACAAATAAAATAAAATGTAAATAAACTATTGGTTGACGCATTTCTTATAAGCAGGTTGTTGGAAATACTATACTAAAAATGAAGCTGTGCCAAGCAGAAAGATAGCAAGCAACAATGTCACAACAAAAACTTAGTAGCTAATTAGAATATGACAATGACAGTACGATGTTCGCGTGTGCGTGACTCAATGATCATGCCAACCAAGGCAGTTAAGTATTTTGACATACATTATCTGTGAAAATTAGATTATTTATCAATTAATCTATTTACGCTAGTTGAATTGAAACACTTAGACGTTCGACACGACCGAACTTCCAAGGACTAGTTATATATAACTTATATGAGTTATTCCAAACAAATCGTGCTACAGTTGGGCTAAATGTAATTAAATGTATATTGACTAGAGTACAGCCAAATACCGTGCTAAACTATTTAATACATCCCTACTCTTAAAAATGGTCGTCATTCAAATCATGGCCACTACATTAAAGCTAATAATCGTCAAGTGTTTTAATTATAAAGTATTTGCTTGTAACTTGATCTTGAGAGAAGTACAGCTTCTTATTATCCATCACCTATGATACAATGACGGTTCATGTGTAAGAGCATATGGGCATGCGGCCAAATTATATTTGATTAAATTGAATAATTATTTAATTTTAAATAATTAATTAATCTCTTTAGATCCAATAAATAGTTATATATACTAAAAATATAACTATATTCTCTTTTTGTGATCATATAATATTACTCGCTTGGGCTGTACACATATTTTTACTAAAATGATAAGGTTAAGGAACGAAAATTGACCACCACCAAATGGAATGTATGTGCACTGGGAGGGGGGAAGGCGTTGAATTATGCTGGAAAATTATTATTTTTAGGTCATTCCATTTTACAACTGTAAACAAAAGACAAGAATTAGTTAGATAAATGAAAATTATTAACATTAATATGTAATTATTTATTATTTTTAACATACTAAATCTAATAAGTTTTTAACAGATAATTGGCCAGATTTGATTGACTTAAGTTTGGTCCAAGCTTTATTTTCTACATGACTTGTGTCTACCTAAAAATAGATACAGCATAGTATGGATATTAACATATTTAATCGTTAACATTCAAATTGTTGGTTATTATGTTATTAATATTCTTTAATTCACTTTTATAACTAAACTTCCTGAGATCCTGCAGACCACCTTCTGGTAAATACTGGTTTGAGATAATCTTGGACCTTATATAACTTAATTTAACAAAGTATATGTAAATTAACCACCTAGGAAACGGACGGGGGTTGGGTGTGTTGACTTGTGAGACAAGAGAGTCGATTTTAGTCCCACATTTATTTAACTTCCAAAAATAGTACTTTCCTCATTCAATAATTTAAGTTGTTAGTAGACAGTACATTAACCCTCTGTGGAAATACAGGCTGTGTAGTAAGACATGTTAAAATTTTTAATGCATTGAAAGAAGGAAAGAACAGAGCCACAACCGCTGGGTTAAACGTGTTGCACTCCTTTTCGAGGCTTTACTCCTTCAACGTAGGGATCGCTAGGTGCGATCACCAGTGACTACAGCGCAATCAAGTGAGCATTTTTAAACGACTCACTTTAAACTCAAATGTACTAGAAGGAAGATACAAAATACGAGCTCCTCACCTGTCAGCTAGATGAGACCTAGCAAGCTTCAGGTAGCACCCTCCCCCGTCTCTTCTTCTCTCCACCCCCTCCCCCTCGTAGGGAAGTAACATAATCCTGCGACACAAATAAGTTTACTATGACTGCACATCACAAAGAAAACTTGAAACACAATTTACTTTTTTTTTAACTAAGGGACTGGCTGTCTACTGCAATTAGGCGGGGTCCTAGTGAGCGCGAGTTTAGTGCATTAATTTTGCAGTTTTTATAGCACAAACATTTTTTGGCCAAAATAAATAAAATATTTATTCTATAGAAACATTTGAGTTTAGTTTTCTGCACATTGCTAATCTCAACAGTTGTTGAATATCTGTCATGAGCATGGCAGCAATTGGTGACAAACTTTTAATAAAGAGAAAAGTTTGTCACCAAATGCCGACATGCTCATGACAGATATTCAACAACTGTTGAGATTAGCATGTGCAGAAAACAAAACTCTATGATTCTATAGAAGAAATATTTGATTTATTTTGGCCAAAAGATGTTGTGCTATAAAAACTGCAAAAATACTGCCCTAAACTCCGCTAACTAGCACTCCACCTTACCCCTGACGTCTAGAAATATCTATTTATCTAAGAAGTGGTTAGATATTTTTAAATATTGTTTTCACCAAAATTAGGGTGAAAGTTCTGACCAGTTAAATAGTTTAAATTTGAATTACAAAGTGTTTTTTAAATGGTTATATCTTATATGAAACCGTATAAAACAATCCCACAAATTGTGACCCTAACAAAACATGACTATTTTATAGAGGAAGCCTAGATACCATACCGCGTGGCCACCAATGCAGGTCTATAATAGTTATTTAACGCTATGTATTTAAAATCATTAATGTATACTCGAACTAATTTAAAATGTAAATTAAAATTCCCACACTCAAGTAATTAAAGTTAAAACAAAAATATAAGATAGTTTTAAATATTTCTAAGGGTTTCTGTTATTTAAAATTACGTAGTGAAAACTAAAGTTAAATTAAATGCGGGCCGTTTGTTTGTGAGTCCTGCCTTATCATTCGACCTTGAAAGGGGGTTCTGTCTGTTAATAAAAGTTAAATCAGTTCAAAAGTTTAATTGATCATATAGTATAGATAAAATTATGTATGGTTTATTGAAGCAATTATTCAACATATTATATACCATACACTCCATTTATCTTAAAAGTTAGCAATATTTCTTTTATGAATTACTAGCAATCCCGCACGGCGTTGTCCGTGACCCACTGTAATATAAGAATTATATAAGTGCCCCCCCCCCTCCTCCCTTCCATGGTGCCCGTAGCTCTGAAACGTAGTTCTAAAACAGATATAAAATATTTTCTTCAGAAATTTATTTAAAATAGCCTAATTAAAAAGCTAATTGAAAATTTAAAAATCCTGTTCTGGGTGCATTCGGATCCCCTTTCATCAGCCTATGTTTAAAATTCAGATCTCTGCGTGCCATATATTAGGCTGGGCATTGCACAAAAACAAACACACACAGACAAACACTTCCTTTTATTATTATAGACTATGAAGTAACATTGTGGCTTATAAAATACGGCTATAGGCTAGTCTAGTCAATTAATGTATTTATGTCACCTTTCAGGGTAAACCGATTGTAGGCTACATAAATATTATTTTGATACGTGAGATATAAAATAAATAGTATCTCAAAATGCTTTCCTATTTACTATTTAACATGTTTTGTTATTGAATGAATGGTATTTTAAATAGGAACTAATGAGTATTAAAATACATTTTATCATCACAAATTAAGATTAGATAATTATTTGTTTTACGTTCGATCTTTTAAATGTGTTGCTGGCTATCTTGCATACAAGATAGAATGGAAATTTCACTGTAAGCTCTGCATGAATATATTAACAGAGTGTGATGTCAACATTGAGTAATGAAACGATTATCTAATTTTTCATAGAACATATCTCAATAAAAGGTAAGATGACTTAGGGAATCTCAAATCCCCTAGAGATATGTTCACACACATATCCTAGAAACATTTATTGAGCAATTTATTATGTGCAACACAAAGAAGGTTTTGTACATGTAAAGTTAGGAAAGGCATTAAAGAAAATAAGGATAATATACCCTCATTGGCTTAAGCAATGCAAAAAGCACAAGCTATTTTGCACAAAGCCACTTCTTTAAAATTATAATCCACAATCACTTGCTGTGGACTGCAAAGGAGAATATTTAATGTTTAGGGAAACCGACGCAGAAAATATAGAACGTATTACACCAATAATCTCATCTCGTTTAGTGAACTTTGAAGAATGTTGTACTTGTGACTATAAGCTGAATTTGATCTCAATTAAATGTAATAAATTAACTGTGTTTTGACATATTTCTATGAATCTAAACTCTTGTCTCAAAAGTAATATGTGTAGCATGTTTTCTATTTTGAAATATTTAAATAATATAAGGATTTATAAGTAGTTTTAATGTTTAATAGTTGTGATTGTTTTACAATAACAAAAACACTGTTTGGCTTAAGCATTAGGTTAACAACTTTGGTTTTTAAATAGTAGGATTTGATAAGAGGTATGTTTCAATAAAACACTTAAGTTGTTAAAGTGTGTAAAAGATCAAATATGTACCGGTATCTAACGAAACACTTTATGAGACTGTATAACTATAGTTGATAGGTTAAAAATAAATACAATATTCAAATAATGGGACATTATGACCGTATAAACTCAAAAACTTACATAAGTGGTTAATGTAATGTTTAATACTTTTTGCTTCTTAAATTGTGATTATTTTACTTCATAGTTTCATTGAGCCTTTAGTTGAAAGTAGTTTTAAGAATGTTTAAAAATGTGCTTGCACCACTGAAGTGTATAAGACTATTATTTGTGCTCATCTTTACCTAAATAAACAATTTTTACTTTCGCTTGACACCATGTATAGAAAAGTACTTTGCTCGTAAAAAAGTCAAATTTTGATAACTGTCAACCCTTCGTAACCGAAAAAGTTTTTCCAGGGTGATAGAAGATTGAAATTTTTCAGACAACCAATGGGATCACTCCAAATAATTATAAAAGTATGAACATTTTTGTTTAATAAGTGGGACCCTGGGACATAGGGAAGGGAATACAAACAGAATAAAAACCTTTTATGTGTGCTAGCAAAATTAAATTTGACAGTCGTTTATGAGGACAACTCCAAATAACTAAATAATTCTTAAAAATTGAAATTTCTAAAGTATAGTTAGAAAAATGAGCTTAAATAATTCAAAAATAATATAAACAACTAATTCCTAGTGTGGTAGAAAATTTAAATGTTTAAGAAAAGTAAATGGACATGTCAAATTACTATAAGTCTGTACATTTTTTAAATTTAAATGGGAACCCGGGAAATAGGTTGGGGAAGGGGGTAAGGGGTTATAAAATAAAAACAACTTTTAGCTGTGATAGAATATTTAAATTTGGCAAGTAGGTAGAATGACCTTTAAAAATAACCAAATAAATCTTAATATTTGAAATTTTTAAGTGGGAGTTGAAGAAATGGTAGGGAAAAGGCGGGACTCATCATTTAAAAAAAAATACATTAAACTACTTATCTGTGTGTTAGAGAGCTTAGATTCGTTAGATTATTCTAAATAAACAAATCAGTGTGAAAATTTTAAATTTTAAATTTAAACTTTGATAAATAGGGGAGGGGGTAGCTACAGCTAGAAATAACTTTTGAGATGAGGTTAAAATTAAAATTTGAATCACCGGTAGAAATGAAACTCCAGATATCCAAATGAATGTTATAATTTAAAAAGTATAAAGTGGGTTGGAAAAGTAAGTTGATTGGTTAAAAACTTACAAAACTATTAGAAACAACCGCTTCTTAGTGTGGTATAATACTAAAATTTTCATATAGGCAAGGATACCTCTCCAAATAATTATAAAAGTCCAAAATTTTTAAAGTTTATAATGGGAGTCCAGGAAAAAAAGTGAAGTTTATAAAAAAAAATAAGTATGATAGAAAGTCTACATTTTGCATGCTAGCATAAGTACGGCTTCAGATAACCAAATAAGCGTTAAATTTGAGATTTTGAAATGGGGAGGCTAAAATTTTCAAAACCAGTGGAACACTGTGTGACTATGTGTAGTATAAAACTGGAAATAGTCAAGCAGATATATGGAGCACCCAAATTAACTATAAGGTCTGAAAATTTAAATTTCAAAATGAGACTATAGGAAATAGGGAAGGAGAGGGTGCCGGAGGGGTTAGGGGTGTACATGTAGGAGGTAGAAAACTACTGGAGCTATATTTATTTATTTTGGCCAAAAAATATTTTGATTAAGAACTGCATAAACATTGGCATTTTCTTGAGTTTTCTACACTCTTGAACAAATGAAATTTCAAAATTGAAGCCCAGGAAATGGTAGTGCTTAAAATGTATACAACCAAAATAGAACATTATTTACGATGTGGTTAGGTTGACATTTGGTAGTCACGTAAAATACTATATAAAATAACCAAATAAGTCTTAAAATTTCAAATTAGAATTGTGGACGCTAAGGAGGGTGAGGGGGACAAAGGGGTTTGGAAATGAAAGTAAATTGCCATCTTTACAAAGAAAATATACCTTTGTACATGAAAGAAAATTTAAATTTGCCAATTTGATAAAAGGACCATCCCACATAACCATAAAAGTTAGAAAGTTTGGAATTCGAAAATTTACTGCTGGGAAATAGGGGAGGGCCTCTAAAATTTCCTAAGCTATAAAAACTCGATATGTTCCAAATGCGGGTACACTTTATACTAATTAAACCTCCCTCATCTCTAACACAATAGCGTAATTAGTAGTACATAAGCGTTTAACTCTAACGAATATTAAGGAACGGTGTAACAAAAATAACAAAATAGAAAATGTTATCGATGTTGACAGCAAATAAAACCTCTACTTTCTAAAAGACTCTTTATATAAAAAAATAGGTCTATAGTAAGACATTTGGAACACTAAATTTGTAAAGGCAGAGTAAAAAAAGTCTAAAGTACTAAAATTAAATCAACGCACAAACCAAAGACTATCTTAAAATGGATATATTAGATTTACAAATACATAGCTATTATCGCATATCTAGGAGCGACATAACAATTAAAATAAACTAATTCAGGCGACATAACTTGGTGACCATGATTCTCTTTGGATAATAATGATGCTTCATATTTAATATGTTTCTGTAAAAGAATATATTATTTAATTTATGCTCGTTGGTGAAATGTGATGCTCTTTTTTTCAAACATGTTTCTATGATCGTGCTTAGGTAAAGTTTGCATTGTCATTGGAGAGCGTCGGCCGCCCTGCGATTGCGCTTGTTTGTGTACTCAGATTGTAGACTAGGTAATATTTTATTTCTAGATTCTTTATTTGTTAACCACCATAATGTGATTGCCATGGTTAGCTTAGGACTGTACACGAAGGAACTTTCAAAATTATGACAGTTGGATGTTCACCAATAAAGTAAGGATGTTATAGCTAAATACGTCAATGCTCGATTTAGTACATTACGAAATCAATGTGATCAAAATATTTTGCAATATATAAATGTCCAAATTTGTTTGACAAAAATTTTAATCAAATTTTTGTTGAATCTTATTTTTTATATTATTAATGTATTGATTTTTGATGATAGTGATCATAGTTTTAGTTTCAAACCTATCCAAACTACATAATCAGAACCTTTTTTCTTTACTTTAGTAGATAATTTTTATACCAAAGACTTAATAACTATAGCTGTGATTAAAACAATATTTGGGTATAATTAAGAATATATTTTTTTCATATACCTTGTATTGTCAACAATTTTACTCACTTTACTAAACTCTTTTATTGTGATATAAATATTTATTTTTAAAGAAAATCTGCAATTATTAATTGTATGAAAATAATGTTATATTATAGTAAAGTAATCTTATTATACTCAAAGAGTTTTCAGTGTACATGTTTTTGTATATTAATTTCTATTCCTCTTTACTAAAATTAATAGATATTTAATTTTCCATACAGACATGAGAAGGTGTTGGACAAGTGTAATTGGACAAACCATTATAAGCTTTTTGTTGTGTAATCCTAACGTGCGTTTAGGAAGATAAGCTTCATTTTCAGACTTGATTTTATTATAAACTGATTTAAAACCGATTTGTTAACTATCATTGCAGAATGTGAGGAATGCCAGGTCTCCACCGTGGTTCGGATTCCACGTTAAACTGTAGGTCCTTCATTTCATATCACAATCACCCTACCATTACACATTAGCGTAAGTGCGTATAACCCGAACGGGTAGTAAGACGCGGTGCTAATAATAATAATAATAATAATAATAATAATAATAATAATAATAATAACTATCATTGCACATTAATATAAAATAATAGTACTGATACTTAGTACCGCGTCTATTACCCTTTCGGGTTATAAGCTTAAGTACTAACTACGCTAATGGGCTAGGATTTGAGAAAGTTAGATATAAAGGACGTAAACCCACATTTGCGTGGAGGGAGAATGGAAAACCATTGAGAAACCCAGTTCAACCAAGTGAGATTCGAACCTTTGTCTCCCCTTCCTCAGCAGTCTAGCTCAACACTAAACTAGTGTGTTAGCTAACTATGCCACCGAGGTTGGTATTAGTATAAAATAATGTTGAATATAATCATTCCAGTGTTTAAAATAAGGGGGTATTACCGATACCAAATGTATACTTAGGAAACTCTTTTCATTGTACTTTCCATGTTTTTAACTTATTTTTTTAGTTTATAAAGTAGCATATTACTTGTATATTTTATTTATATTAATTTGACAACAAAATGTAAAAATAGATGCAATCTTTACAACATAAGTATTTAATTTTAATTACTGATATATTTTGTGTGCCGTGTCTTACTTCCCATTATGGCTATCGGCGCATTTACTCCAATGGATAAGGAATGAGGAAGGTAAAATGTTTGAGAAAGGTGCCCGTATTTGCGTTGAAGGAGAATTATAAGCATATTAGGAAAAAACACTCTCAGTATACCCGATCGGTATTCGAACAATGATATCCCAGTTATTTGCAGTCTAGTCTAACGAAGAAGTGAATCCTAAAGAATGGTGACCGCAGAAGCTGGTCACAAAATATTTAATAATTCATTTACAAGTGCATTTCCAAGACTCGTGCCACGTTTAAACTGTAAAAGCACTAGCATTGTATGTTTGGGTCCAACATTCACAATTGTTTGAAAAGTTTTGGTCAATGAAAGGGGGTGAGGCGGGCGTAAGGGATTACCGCTACCTGGAATATTGTACCCGGAAAGACTGCAGCTCTTAGCTCTCAGCTTGTCTTTCTCATGAGGAACATTTTGCAAGTTAGTTGTTTTAAAGAATTAGTTTCGACATTCACCAATTCGGTCACGAAATGGCTCCTGGATATAGTTCAGTTAACCTTAAATTATCCACAGAGAATGATCAGCGCCAAGAAAAATCTGCTCGTGTTAATATTTATGGATTCAGCTGTAGACTAACGCGTCATGGGTTAGTTATTAAATGTGTGCCACAAATTAGCAACGAGTCCCATAGTTCAAAACAATATAAAAATATAAATGAATAAACACAGATTCTGAAATTCCCTGTTTGACCAACTCCGATTTCCATAAACATTTTTTTCAGTGATTTTTAGTACCGGATCAGCCATACGCATACATTAATTCTGCTTATAGAGCAGGGGCTAGGAAAGTAGAGTTTTAGAGTAGTCTAACCCCAACGTGGAGGGGGAGAGCAAAAATCAACCAGAGTAAATCCGACCGGTATTTGAACCCCTATATCCCCATTGGCAATAAACCATCTCTCTACACCCTTACCGCCACCCATAGCTCTCTTATCGGATCACCACTGATACTGCCTCAATCATATTTAAAAATCAGAAATTAATTACGTAACACCCGCTTCAATGGCCAAATGGTCTGAGACGTCACTATTGTGCAAGACTGGCCTACTGATGACGGGGAGATCTGGGTTCAAATTCCAGTCGGGTCTAATGAGAGTGGGTTTTCCTAAAAAATTTCCCACTCTCCTGTCACAAAAATGCGGGTAGATTACCTCTAAAATGCTTCCGTCCTCATCTCTACCCCTTTAGAATTGCTATCATATATGCGTATAACCTGAACAGTATAGAGACACTTCGATTTAAAAAAATACTTATGGTAATTGATGTTTTAGAAATTTGCCATTTCCTGCTTGGAGACTTTATCACCAGCTATCGTAGGTATAGTCAGATCCTCGTAAGAAGGACCGTGTCTTACCGTTACAAGAGTTATTAGATTTTATTTCACGTAGACTATTTATACGTCAGTTCATGTTATCTGGAGCTATAGCTTTTGATAGATATTAACAATAGCTATACAAATAGCACTAGTGATAGAGTAAAACCGTCTCATTTATGACCGAAAAAGAACATATTTGTAGTGTCTTAAAGTTTCTTCTTACCAGAATCGTACGATAGAAACTTTCCCAGAATTAATATCTGGGTATGGTTCTGCTTCCGTGTACAGAACTCGAGAAAAGGGCGTTATTTTTGCAGTTTTGATAGTAAAACTATTTTTTGTCAAAAATAGATAGAATATTGCTCCAGTAGAAACATAAGAGTTTAATTTTCTTCACGTGGTGATATTAACAGTTATTAAATATCTGTCATGATAATGGTGACTTTAGATGACAAACTTTTTAATTAAAAGGAAAAGTTGTCATTAAATTCCAGGACATCCATGAAGATATTCAAGAACTATTGATATCACCACGTGAAGAAAATTAAACTCTTATGTTTATACTAGTCAATATTTGATTTACTATGAACAAAAAAAGTTTTTCTATAAAAACTGCAAAAACACCTACATTTTCTCGCGTCCCCTACACTCCCACCTAAAGTAAATGATAATACATACATATGTTGTGGTATCAACAGAACAATCCAAATATCTTGGAATATCCAAGGATACCTTGACCTTCATCAAGACTTTGTATCGACACAAACTACAATTTCTGTTTTTATTTGTTTTATTTTTCATCCAATCTCTTTGAGAAGTATAAACCGGTTTAAAACTTTACGAAATCGCGACTAGTTCTTTTTTAGCACCATGTTTTACTACCTGTTTGGGCTATACGGCTATTTACTAATTACGCTTATGGTTTTAGGGATGAGGAAGGTTATATTTATAGGAAGTGTACCCAATTAGCTGGAGGAAGAAAGGAAAAACATTTTGGAAAAACCACCCTCAGTACACCTGCCCTAGATTTGAACCTCAATTTACCCGTCATCGGTGGCCTAGTCTCTTGAAAGAGTAGTGCCTTAGACCATGTGGCCACCGAAATAGACGTCGGGACTAATTGGGTTCCTCATTAAACTGAAACAGGTTGTACTTTAATCTTGTCTGGTCTAGGGGTAAGGTGTCAGATTTCTATGCTGGCGGCCGGGGTTCAATCCTCGGTCCCGGCAAATATTTATCTGATTACCAAACCCTTCCTTCACCTCTGACAAGACATCTTGTGAATGTGGGGAATGCCAGGTCTCCACCGTGGTTCGGATTCCACGTTAAACTGTAGGTCCTTCATTTCATCTCACAATCACCCTACCATTACACATTAGCGTAAGTGCGTATAACCCGAATGGGTAGTAAGACGCGGTGCTAATAATAATAATTTAATCTTGTCTAAAGCCTAGGATACGGTTGAGATCGTTGAAGAGTTATGGCTTCTGGCACAAACTAACTCTCCATACTCCTTTTGAGAGAGAGAACTTGATTCGAATACCGGCTAATGTGGGAGAATCCGTACAAGATATACCTGATTCTGAGCTCTGTATAACTGCTTTCTCAGGTGATGCTAGATTCATTAGTGTTTTCTTTTTCATAAATAGCTTTTAATCATTACTGCATCTAGCTACCTGTTCAGCATTTACGCATGTATTATAATTACTCTAATGAGGTAGGGATGAGAAAGGAAGTATTTTAGAGGTACTATACCTGCATTTGCGTGGAAGGAAAGTGGGAAATCATTCAGAAATACCACCCTCAATATACATGACCGGGATTCGAAGCCCGATCTCCTTGTCCTCAGTGGTCTAGTCTATTTCTAGAATGACGCCATAGACCATGCAGTTACCGAAGCAGGTCTATACTATTTAAAGCAGTTTTTAGTCCAATCGTTAATTTGGAGTTTTCTAAGCTGCAATATTAGGGTGGCGACCACGACCAAGGTTTACGAAAATAATTCAAATTGATGTCAGAGTTCAAAACAGGTGATTTAAAGTTGCAAACACTCAATTATGGCTGAAACCTAAATTAAGGTATTTTCCAATAAAGGGAATATCAAATGTTTAGCATTAGTGCGGTAGTGACATTTCAACTACCCTGTACACTCGGTTTAGCTTGAAAGGTAATTCCATCATGACCCTCTCTTATAAGCTACACCACAGTGGAACCACCCGCCTCGGTGGCTAAATGATCAAAGACCCTTAAGACGTCACACTCGTTTATACTGGCCGATTGATAACGGGGATATCGGGGTTTGAGCTTTCAAATTCCGGTCACGTCTACTAAGGTTTGTTTTTCCTAAATAGTGTCTCACACTCTTTCACGAAAATGATAGTAAACTACCTATAAAATACTTCCTTCCTCATGCCTACCTCACCAGAGTAACTATCATACATGCATATAACCTGAACAGGTAGCTAGACGCGGTGATAAAAAAAAAGCGGTGGGACCATGCAAGATAAGTTTTCTACCCTTGTGGGTAAAAGAAGTGTACATTAAGAGAGCCTTAAAATTGTCAACGTGAAAAAAGTACAAACACAATAACGCTAATAAACTGTATACAAGAAACTGGAAAAAGTATATATATACTACTAATTTAGATGCGTGCATACCTAATCACTCCGTTTCCCTAATGGGGTAGGTAAGAAGCTCAATAAACAACAACTCCATACTTTATAATAATCACTAACTTTCTCCACACTTCCCTTTCCTTGCATAATATTTCCTTTGCTTCAACAACATCCATTAGCAGCGAGTCATACATGTTCTTTTATTCTCACACATTCGTCTACAACATTTAACCACATCTTATCCTACCCCTTCCTTTTGATACACACACACACACACACTTTCATCATATCACATTGGTATCGAAAGAAACATAACTTGTGTATTGTAATGTAATTATTTACAACCCACACTTTGATAGCCTGATTAAAAATGTTCCTTATATTCATTCCGAAATGAACCAGACACAATATTACAATGTGATGAATATAATTTAGTAATGGGCAAATCGATTTTATAATGCAAATGTTTTATTTATTAGTACAAAC
This sequence comes from Timema cristinae, assembly GCA_039000515.1. Classification (NCBI taxonomy): domain Eukaryota; kingdom Metazoa; phylum Arthropoda; class Insecta; order Phasmatodea; family Timematidae; genus Timema; species Timema cristinae. Next base: position 116,104,664 of record JBCFYV010011172.1, read on the forward strand.
CAAGTATACACATTCTAAGCTAGTAGATAAAATCCCCAATCACCATTTTCGTACATAACAAAACACTAAAAAGCATGATATTTAGATCAAATGTTCTACTTATTTTTTAAATACCGATACCTCACTTTTATCAATGGTTTTCTTTCGATACGATTAATAAATTGATCCCTTTTCTGCCTCTACTAGAAATGATACCCCATCCCTAATTTTATTCTTCTTTCCAAAGTAAATTACTTGTAAAAATGGTGCACCCACGCATTGAATGAAAATATTTTATTCGTCTAAATATTTCGAAATACTATAAAATAATTATAAAATAATAAATAAATTAAAAAAAGACAAAATATTTTATCTTTTCTGAGTTAATACGATGCCTGTATTAAAAACCATTAATGTATGCATATATTACACATTACCGATAATAGTACAAAACGAAAAATAAGAACTTTTAATCATGTTTAGAATATTGTTCCGGTTTGGATGAAAATAAATTATTAAACGTAATGAAATAGTGTGAGAAAACTTAAGTTCACATTATTCTTAATGCAAAATAAAATAAGTAATTAGAAAACATATCATTTATAACAACACAGTGATCCTTTACTTAGCAGCCCAAAATCTAAACATAAAATGATTTTTCAACTGTCGTTCAGGTAAAAAGCTATGGTGAACAGACTCTACGAATTCTCTCTCTGTTACCTATTAGTACTTACTTTCAAAACCACTTTAGTTGACCATCAAGATCTCTTTTACTCGTTTAATAGCTCAACAAAGTTTTCGTCTTATTTTTCAGCCTTGAAGATTAAGTTTGGACTAAAATTTTTTGTAACAAGTTTAATGTGGTCGAATGCATGTGTCCACGTCTTGTTTGCTAGTGGCTATGACTAGTAGTTAAGGGGTGGCAAAAACATGTTAGTTGCCGAGTATGGGTTTGTCTCACTGCCTAGATATGGCGTTTCCAACTTAAAAAATGCCCGTGGGGTACAATTATTGAATCCACGAGTCTAGCGGCGCGGCGGGCCGCATCATAATCTGCTAAGGGGTGGAAGAAAATAGAAATCAAGCGAGCACACAAGCTATTATTAAAATAGAACGTAATTAAGTTTATAATTGATTGAACTTTAGTTGGAGATTGCATGGATTTTTTTTTTCACGCAAGTCGAACTTTCAGTTTTTCTGGTTAAATATCAATTTTACTACATTAGAATAATTTTACAAAAACTTCGTGGGCTGCTGCGCTGCAAAAAAAAAAGTATTGTGGACCACCAGTTGAGAACCCCAGTCCAAAACTGTTTCATAATTATAGAGAAAGGGATTGACAGCTAACAGATCATAATTTCATATTTCCTCACACAGTTACGATTTGATGCATTTACACGAATTGTAATTTTTTCAAATGTAATTTTTATGTATGACTCACCATTACATCACTATAACTTTATTTCACACATTTGTACAGCAAATAGTTCTTCATCGTTTAATTTTATTCACTTTTTTAATATCTTAATTTTAATCCACGTTATCAATGTCAATCGTCCATTTCCAGTTTATAATTAAGTTTAATTACTAGTGTTTTAACTTTATTTTACCAAAATTTACAACATCCCTCAGCTAATTCCTTCAATGTATTGATTTCTCAACACTCCTCTTGTACATTTATTCTTAAATTTACATTATAACCTGATTTCTCAAAATATATTTGGAATATTCTAGCTTACAATTATTGATTATATTATTTGTTCTGTTCTATCGCCTATATTTGGCTACTTAATGTGTATGAATAAAAATAGCAATTTATATATTTCAAAAAGTAAGAAAGCACAAGTATCTGTGTTTAAGCTTATTTTTACAAATATATGTGTACTTAATTTGGCAATTTGTGGGTTTATTGTATATAAGTCTTAATACTTATTGCACTTGCATTAAAAATATTCAATTGAATCGCCCATGATATTATTAATATTGAAAACTTTTTTTTAGTTTCTATACCAAAATTAAGTTTTGATTTTTCATCTTTAATTTTCTACCTTTCAATGACTAGGCCTATTGACAAAAACAGGTGTCGTAGCATTGAAGGGAGAGGAGTTCAAGCCCCACACTTTCCAAAGCTTGAATTTGGATAAGTTTAACGTTCTATTGAGCGTTATTTTACCTAGCATTGAATTCCCCTCTCCCCGTTCTAAATTTAGCAGGAAACCAACGTGGACGAGTCAAAGAAACAGAAAATAATTCAATCAAATTTGTAAAAAAAAATAAGTTTTTTTTTCATTTTAACCTCCATATCTTTATTTTTGTTGATCAGCTTTAACAATTTATAAAGCCCGAATGTTCAATTGTTTTTCAATTTGTGTGATCTGTGGGTACACTCGATACCATCACCTCCTTAAGTCAGAAAATATTTTGGTGTATCTAATCACACAAACACATTTATATTTAGAGCACACACGTTGGAAAAAGCGGCACTATCGCCTAGTCTGGTTTGTTGGTGGCAAAGCGGGGAAAATTCCTATTGGGTGAACTGAAATGTTATTTTTAATTTGTTTTCCACTATCTCGTCATATTAATGTGGGAACAATTACTATAAATCCTGCCTTTCTTACACATATTTCAATAGTGTAAATATGCTTATAAACCGGAAAGTGAGAACGTGAATAAACTAATACTAAGATGTCTATGTTAATGTAATATATAATTGTATATACATATATAAACATATTAGTAAATATATGTACATAAATATAAGACGTGGATCACGCATTTATAATATATATATATAAAAGCTAGAATATATGTGTTACTACGTTTAAGCTATCCGTGTATTTAAACTAATTGAGTAGGAATGAGTAAGGTAGATTATTATGTGAGGGGGAAACCATTGGGTGAGGGTGGGGAAAAATACTCAGTACATTCGGCGGGATTCGAACCACGACCTCCCTGTCACCATCCAGTCAGAGAAGGCCAGACTTGACGCATTTTACCCACTACCACCTGTACGGACCAGATATCTTGGAAATGGTGTTAATAATTAGTAACCAAGGATGTTCTTGTGACGTTTTATTGCAATATAACCGTAATATTTGCTTGCAGTCCTCGTATGAATTCACAAACTCTGAACAACCTTACAGAGAGATCGCAAGCAACAGTATCGGCTATGGTACTTTTGCTAAATTGTAAGTGCAAACTTTGCCCCCTCCGTCCTAGTGGAGTTCCGTTATAATGTTGCACACAGTGTTTTCCCAGCTGACTCAGGTTTTGAGCTCAGCTCAGCTCTACACTCTGTTGTAGATCAATATAGACCTCTTGATATGGGATGGCTGAGAACGCAAGCTATTACCAATATTTTGAAGTTTTCTTTATTAAAGATCTGATTTTTTTAAATTCGTTCAAGGAAACCTTTTTTTTATACATAAACTCCAGATATTTAAATGGAACAAATGACTCGAGATAATACCCAAGTTAAATTTATCCTAAAAATCAACAAAAAAAATTATTAATTGAGTTATAATAAAGCAATGAAAACGATTCCAGTTATATTCTGTTGAACAGATATGCTAATACTTTAAATAGGTCTATAGTAAAAACCTTAAAAATATATTCTAATTTCCCTCGGACTCAATGTTCTGAAAATTGAACGGACAAATTTTCGTCGTCTTGTTGTTAGAATTTAGTATTTGATAACCTCTTTTGACCCCTATACCTCCTATTTCGTATAGCCGGGTTGTGTAACCCTGTCGCCAATCGCCATAACTTGCCATAAAAATGTGGCAAATTTGAGTTTACCAGCTCTCACAGTAAAAAAAAAATCCCTATGCCTTTCTGTTGGTTGTAGCCTGCAAATTATTGGAAGCATTCCTCGTATGCCTTGAACTCAGATATTGATCCAATGTTTCTGCAACTTGTAAAATAAAAGGGATTGCCAAATTTATCATTAAATTGTCTTACATTTTCACCCTGAACAATTTTAATCCATTCTCGTCTGGGGCGGATGTAGCTTGACTAGTAAAAGTGTACATGTTTTGAATAAACTTGTTCACACAGCGTGTATTGTTCTAAATGTTCTATTAAACAACCTAGTTTCTCAATTTATCAAATATGATGTGACAAGTTTTACTTCTCAATCGCCACACCTGTGACTACATTAAAAATATGTTGCCCCACTCTGTCATATACTATTTAGTCTAAGTACACCTTTCAAATATTGTAATAAAAACCATTAACATAAATACTTCCTATCTTTTAAGAGTCGTTCTAAATCCAAACAAGCTTTAGTGGTAAACTAAACAAAGCTTTGATAAAGGTAAAGAAATACATATATGTCTCTTACACCACTACAAAAACTGCGTTAATTTGTTTATCAAGCTTACGATTATTCATTAATATGTTATGATTAATAAAACTCAGTAAAGTGTTAAGTACCCCTGTGGGTACGTTTATCATAATTTAGGAAACTCTGCCCTAAAGGAAGCAATCCGACTATACTAACGATGTGGCGATGTCTCAAAATAGTTTGTTTCTGCCGCTTGCGTTTCTATTTTTTCTATGAATCGAGTGTCCTAACAATGTTTGAGGAACATGGTCACTTCTCCCGCTGTGTTTAACATACACATACTGACAGAAAACTGATGTAACAAATTTTGGCGAAACACGACATTGAAAGTTAGGTTAATACGTCAAAGAAGTTTCTGGATTTTCCAAGATCTATCTAGAACGGTGTTTCTCCAACTGTAGTATCCTTAGGCTGCTGTCGCGGCTAAACTCCATCTCCTCCACGTGGTGAACACCCACTGCAGGGGGCCCTCCCACTCCTGGATGCAGGTGAAAACGCATACAGGGGGTTTTCCCAAGTCATTTCAGCCCGGGCTGCTGGCAGCCGGGGCAACTTGGTGGTGGTTACATCAGAGAAGTCTTGGACTTATATTGATGAAAGCTGAAAGAAATACCTAATTAGGTCAAGAAGGGTTGTTGTTGTAGTATCCTTAGGGTATCCAGGGGCTATGCATGGGTTATATTCATCATAAAATAGTTTTTAATAAAAGTGTAACTCTGTATGGTTATCAATCCGAAGATTGGTTTGCAGTAGTTCTCTATTCCGATCTTCTTTCTACTTTTCTATTCAGTTCCTAGTACGTCTTGTAACAAACGCCCTCAATTGTCTGCGCAATGAAGCTAAGTCGGGGTCTTCTTATATTTCTCTTCTCTTCTACATATACTTCTAAAACAGAATGTAACAGACCCTCGTATCCCAATATGTGGCCAAGTATGTATGATAAACAAATTAACACATATTATGAAGTGATGCCTTAGACGTTAATGATCCTTTCTTTTCCTCTACCATGAATTTGTTTAACTTAACACAAAAGATGTATTAAGGATGTGGAACTCTACAAGACAACTTTTGTTTCTTTTTTACTTTATCCAATTCGGTATGATGGTGAATCTTGACGTTTTATTCCCCCCCCCCCCCCAACAAAAAAAAAGGAGGCATTACAATTCTGTCTGGCACCATTTCTGTTTGTCCATCTGTTTTTTCTGTTCCTGGGGCTAAAGCCGAAATGGTTTAATGAGTTTGATTCAAACTCAATATTTGTATGTCATATGGTCATGCATCATTACTTTTTTATTTTGATTCTAGTTCTCAAATCAGTAGTTCACTAAACCCAATAACTTTTTTTAATTCGAAATTTTGCAGAATTTTTTCTAATGATTATATTTTATGTCTGGGAAGTGGTTCATATGATTAATAACCATGTGTACTGGTTTTTTTTTTAGGATGGAGGGAGTTTGTTAAAGATTTGTTACTGATATTTGATTTTTGAAAATTTGAAATCTTTTAAAAAGAATTATAAATATTTGTTTTAAAATGAACATCTGGGTAGTTTTTTTTAAATAATAAATATATTTTTCTTGAAAATGTTCATTAAAGGGTAGTTTACTAATGAATGATTTTTGAAAAATTTCTACATTTAATGAGTCTAGATTTCTAACGATTTTGTCCCAAAGTATGCATGAAAAAGTGTCTTATGGTTCTTCAAAATTATTTTGATTTTTCTGAGGAAAAATTATATAAGGGTAGTTTACTTAAAACCTATTTTTGCGAATTTTGTTCCAAACTATAATAGAATATTATTAGAAAGTTATTACAAATGTGTCGTACTATCAATATTATGAATAGATGGAAGGGGTACGTGATCCCAAAAGAGCTACGTGACCGGCGAAAGTTGGAGAAGCACTGCTCTAGAATATTGCCCCATCACTTTGCGATGTTACATCAAACATTTTATTCTTGCTTATAGAAAAACATTTTGTCTTCCTAAGACAAACATCGTTGGCTACCCTTCACAATATTTGTATTTTTATGTAAAAGTTACTACCTTGTTAATTAAAGTGTTAAATAAAACATTAGTGCTGATACTTTTATAAACAGGTTAGAGTTGATTATATAATATTGAAAATATTGTGGGACCTAAGGAATAATTTTGTTTTAGTACAATGAAATGTTAATCCCGAGAGTGGAGAAGTTTTTAACAACAATGTAATAATATGTTAAAATTAATTCCAAAGAGGTAAGCAACAAATGTGTAAATCAGAGCAGATTTGTAAACACTTTAATTAATATTAGATAAGACTTGGATATATATAATTGTTAGATATAGTGGATATAGATGATCAAAATAAAGAAATAATACATTGAAATAATATTCAATAAAATGGATAATAACAGAACGTGCTTGGAAAAGTACACAATACATATCATGAAATAATTACTTTCCGAGTTTATATTATACTATTACGCTCCATCCTTTATTTAATATTTTAGAATCTCTAAAAGTAATACTTTAATAATTGTTAAATATAAATAAAATATAATATTTACTTTAAGATCGTATCTGATTTTTACTTTCTCGCTATCTTTGAGGTAGAGAAAGTATTGTGATCGTCAAAAAAATAAAACTCAAGATTTTGATGAATCTTGACGTTTCATGACCCCCGAGTCCAAAAAAAGTGCTTTTTGACTTTACGTCTGTCTGTACCTCCAACTATAGCCTAAACTATTTTACCAATCAGGTTAAAACTTGGTATCTAGGGTATTCATAGGGTTGCCCCGAGGGTTTTGGAATTGGATATCTAACCCTAAAATTAAGGGTAGTTTACTGGAGGGCAAAACCGGAAAAAGTCGATTTTCTCAAAATCGGCTCTAACGATTATGATTAAATTTCATTGCTAAACACTTATAAATATTCAAAACAAAATGGCCTCTCTCAACATTCCGGCAAAATGACTTTAAGGGCTCCAATATGATGCTTAAATTATATTTTTTATAATATCTCCTAAACTATTTGAGATATGAAATTACTTTTTGCCACAAATATGTAGGTCTCCTTATAATACAAATATTTTATAAGAAGCATATTTTTATAAAATCAATAACTTTCAAGCTATACGTGTATGTATATATTAACTTTCGAACACAAAAGGTAAATGTATTGCAACCGCAAAAGAAAACCTAACTTGAAATGTTGATGGATGTCCACGTCTCAAGATCCCCAAACCCTAAAAAGTAATATTTGCAATGACGCCTGTCTGTGTGTCTGTTTAAACTTAAAATTAAGAATAGTTTAAGAAAGGGCGAAAAGAGAAAAAATAGATTTTCTCAAGATTGACTCTAACGATTTTGATTAAAATTCATATCTAGGTGTTGATTAAGATTATAAATTGGCTATTTTCATTTTACCATGAAAATGAATTTTAGGGTACTTTACAGAAGCAGAAACTTCCGTATCTCTGCAACTATTTTAGATACTAAATAACTTACTATTGCAAAATTGCAGTACTATTAAAAATAAAAAACCTTTATATGAAATATATTTTTATAAAACCAACAGTTTCTGAGATATTGGCAAATATATTAATACCATTTTGTGAGCTTTAGTTGTAAAGATATACTTACAGTTGTAACGCAATAATTCTCCAATGCCAGAGAGTAATTAAATATAAGTAAGTCTCTAAAAGTTTATGTTGTTTTTCCTTAAACCTCTTAGGAGAAATGTTTGTACAACAATTATCTATATCCATTTTAGACTCAATAGTCAATATTTACATTTTTTATTGATCAAAATGTATTAATGAGGAATTTAATAACAATGCGATGGCATGAAGATTTGTAACACCTAATAAAATGTCGAAAATTTTAACCGAAAGTTAAAATTTTAATACGAAGTTTTGACTCTTGTGGACTCAACGTTGATTTTTTTTTATCGGTCCAAACATACAAATGAGGACATTAATTCTTTAAAAACAAAATTATAAAATTTAAAACCGGGATTAAAAAAACGTTTTACGTAATTATAGTGCTTATTTATGCTTGACTTTTCTATTGTATATTATTTCGTTTCACATATATTACGAAGTTTTGAGTAAATATTTCCATTTACAAACAATAGAGCGAGAAAGTCCGTGCGGAGTTCCGTACCATTTATTTAAATAATGGTTCTATAGAAATGGTAAAAACAAATGAGTTTAAAAATACTGGTTATTCAATTTAATATATTTTTTTTACATTCATTTGAAGTATTTAACTTGCACTTTCTAAACCGAATGATTATATCAGCCCACAAGAATTTCTAGAAGCGAGAGCGAAATGACCTATCAATTTAGTCGGTAAAGGTATTTTCACAGACCTTACAGGGTTCTTTTACATGCCACAATTGACATTGACTTCCCTCTGAAGAAAGATCTGCTACAGATTTTTCAATTTAAATAATAAAAAAGTATAACTTTTAAACAATATAATGATATATTTTACCAAGCATGGCTTGATCTTCATTCTTTAACGGGTAAACCGTTTTCAATTAATGGTTCAAAGTTGGCTCACCAAACCTCAAATAAGGGAAGAAGACTAAAGAAAATTAAACATTAAAAAAATCCAAGCAAATTAGGTATAAAAATATACAACTTGGTGTAAAAATTTCACCTCTGCATGTTGAGCTTATTTGTTTATCCACCATGTCTTACTATCAATTCGGGCTACTCACATATTTATATTAATGTAGTAATAATGAGGCATATAGAATATAAAGCTAATATACCTCCATTTTCTAAGAGGGAGAGTGAGAAACCATTTAGAACAAAATTCAGTACACCGGCCTGGGATTAGAGCCACAACTTCTCCATTACTGGTAAGCCAGACAAAACGAGACTATCGCTTTATTCCTTGTGCCCACTGGTGTCAGTATTTGATATTAAAAATATTATAAGTTATAACAATTTGAATAGCCCACTTTCTGAAAATTTTATACAATCATAATAGTTTGTGCTTATACAGAAAACCCTGCTTGTACAATGACGTAATCACTCTGTCATTGTGTCATCTGCTACAAATATACTTTATCCTTTCAATCCAAAACCACTACACTGATTAAGCTGAAATTTACCAAGGGCATAACTCAGACGTTCTGATAATAGGCTAATTAAAATTACATATTCCTCTTAACCTAAAACACCACCACCACCCCGCACTCCTTTATTCCCTCAGACATATCCTCTAAGCCTCTGGAGCTAAGTAATTGCCCTACGGGAGGGGGGGTGTAACAACGGGTGCTAGACTTTGAACCCCACCACTCCTACCCACCTCAACGCTCCCAGACATATCTTAAAGAACTCCTGAATTATTAGGGGGTCACCTAAATTGAACAATATACTTTCAATATTTAACTAACTATAAAATGTTGTAGCCATTTGTAAATAAAGAAACTGAAAAGTACTTATTACTGACTCACAACAAATCAATCCGCTTTAACGGCCTGATGAACCACTTGTACTGTACTAAATTAGTAGGACAACATCAATTTCGTAAAAAGACATGAAAATAAGCGTATAGTTTCAGTTAAAATGTTGTTTTTAAAATCTATATTTCTTACAAACTTTATTTAGGAAATGAGTGAGAGTGTCGGTTGTTGACATAGTAAAGTTTCTGTATGGATAGTAATTTTGAGTAGAATGAATTATTTATATTCACGTTTTATCCATTGATTCATATGAACGTTTATAGAGAACAAGTTTTGTGATAATATCATATCTTGAAACTTAAAGGTTATGTGTAGTTATGACGTATCTATTTTTAAAATGTATTGTTTTGTTTGCCCTTTATCTGTCTTTGCACAAACAAAAATTATCTTGCCCCTGTAAGTTCTGACCCATTTTACAATCCACCACATAGGGGAGTAGATGGAGTTGGTTAACTAAAAGCTGTATTCATTGGCACACTCTCCCTTTGCATTGGATAAAATACTACCCACCACACAGGGAAGTAGATAGAGTTGCCTAATCAGGTGATTAAGGTATTGGAATCATTACAGCACTTTCCCTCTGCATGGGATAAGATACAACCCACTCTCAAGGATGTAGATAGAGTTGCCTAAACAGAAGGTCCTCAAACATATCAACTATACAGCACGCCCGTTTTAAGTGATACGTGTTATTTCATAAGAATATCACTTTCCAAAATTATCATAGTCATTTTAGTATCAAGGTTATTTTTAGCCTTAAAACTGTTTGAAGAATGCGTATAGTAACAAATTTGTAACTATAAGGTTTATCTATCCCTTTTTATACTAAATAAATATATATATATACTAATTTAAGAAAACACTATGATTCATATAACAATAAGATACTTTGGATCAGGCATACCAAATTTGAGACCCGTGGAACTTACTATTAATCAACATACAATGTGGTCTGTTGATTTGATCAAAGTTGTAGAAATATACAATTTTGAAATCTTATACATTATCATATTTAATTGCATCAAATTAAAAACCCTTTCAAATATGGTCAGTATTTAAATAATGATTGATAGACACCGCATAAATTCTCAAGTGTTAACTTGAAGTGTTTAATCTAATAAGGTGACAATATTGTTGCTTTTTTAAATGTGGCCCCCTCTGTATTTAAAATTTTCAATGTGGTCTATAAGATCAAACAAATCTCACATGCCTGCTTTAAGTATTATAATATGGATTAATTAGTAATTGGTATATAAAAATGAGCCAAATAAATATAAGGTTTGGTTTTATTATATTAGTTCAATACAATGAGATATTGTAATTCTTTATTAATATCAATACATTTTCACACTTACGATACATTTACTGTATAAACAGTCACATATTTACACCTCTAATAAATAATTCTAAGCTTACTTGTATAAATGATTTATTCAGTAATAAATCACGAGTTAATAAAAATGTTGTCATATATTATGGGAGGAAGCTTGGTACGATTTGGTGAATTAGCAACACCTGTGATGAAGTAATAAATTGTGTAATTTATTTACAAATTTAACACACTTCCTTTACTCTTACTGTTTAATCAATGTACTGTAACTCCTTGACCCAATAAATAGGTTTTGTGGCTTATATAAAGTCTTTATTAAAAAGTCTATAGTAATTAAATTATTTCAAAAAACTTACACGCTTACTTCTCACAGAAAAAACTACGTCATTTGCAAATATTAATTTTTTATTGTCACTTGAAATTCATATATGTATAAATAAATACAAAAATAATAAATACTAAAGTTTACTACCACAAAGTGTGAAAAGACAACTTCATTAAAGTATATTTTAATCTAAGGGCATATGAATATGCGTTTTCCTGTCTAACGAGACGATCATAGACTGTGTAGCAAACAAATGAGTACCTCCGGGCCGTAATATTAATTGTTTGAATGAAGGGGTTGTCCTTGTCTAGGTGGCTCAAGATCACGTCCCCCCACAAGCTATGGCATTTTTTTAAATTTTAGCATTAGATTATTGTGAAGAATTTCAAAAAAGCTAGAAATATAAATCAATTGGGGATGTAGAGATGTTGGTGCTATAAACGTTATAAGATTCCATTTACGAGGAATACCAAAACGTTAATAATAAATTCGAAAGAAGGTGGTTGAGGTTTGAACCAACGACAAACATTTAATCAGTAATGACCCAGAGGATATCTCAAATATCGTAATTAGTCTTCTATAGAATAATAAATAGTTTTAATTTAAGTACAGTTCTATCACATCTGCATTCAAAATTAAAATCAGACATGTGGGGTAAGGTTTTCGTTTCCTAATTCACTACAGATAACAAATTTTTCAGGTCACAGAATTTCACAAGACAACATCTCAGTCTCAGTCTTTGTTGGACCACACAGGGAAGAACGCTTCTATGGGTAGAATTGGATCTTCCGTAGCCATGGTTATCCTCAAGTTCGTTTGTCTACCCGAAGGGGAAGGGGAGTTAAAATACCCGCTCGCTGTTGCAGCGGACGTAAGGTCAGCGACCCTTTGCGACGGTGACACAAGGTCCTCCATTAATGATGTAGGCATAGTGTCTTCCAAGGTTGTCAACTTACCCAGGGGTGCTGTTGGAGTCGTAGTTTCTTCCCTCATATATGTATTTCGGGTGATCACCGCTGGTGTAACCGTTTCAACAGTTGTCAGCGTTGCTGTCAATTTATTCTTCAAGTGCTCATCTTGCTCTGAGGTTGTCTCAGAGAAACTTAACAGAAACGGTGACGATATGTCATCAATCTTGGGTTTGATGCGTCGGAATTTATTCGTCGAGGTGGTTTGCGTGGTGCTAGACTCCGTCGTGCTTCCTTCGTTCAGTGAACTGTTGCTGATGTCCGGACTAGCAGTTATGTATGAAGGTAAAGTGTATACAACTGCAGAAGTGCTAATTGTATCATTGCTTTCAGCACGTGTTCTTATTGGTAAGGTTCTCCTGACCGCGGAAAAAACTCCTTTAGGTTTCATGACTATTCTCGGTGTAGTGGCGGAAGAAGAGTCATTTGAAGTTTCATTTTGGTTACTTCCCAAAGGTGAAGGAGATGTTGCATGATATCTGCTAAAATATTTCCCGGTTCCAAACTTGTATCTATTTGTGCTCGGTTTGAATGGATTTACCTTCTCGGAAGGAGTGGTTGGATCAACTTCAGGGGCAGGCGTTGTTGTCGTCCTAGTTCTCATCCCTGTATATTTTAGACCATCCTTTGATCGGTACTTATTTCTAGTCAGCTCCGTAGTGGTCGTTATTGCTTCATTTTTGATTGTATCCTCGTTCCTGTAGTTGTAAGATCCTCTGGTTCGGCTGGGGTAACGTAGCCGTTGGGGTAAAAGAGAAACCTCAGCCTCATTCTTATCGCTGCTACTCACGTAGCTATCTTCATCGTCACTATTTCCCCCATTCACTCTGTTTAGTCGCTGACGGTAGTCCTTAACGCTGAAACGAGGTCTGGTTGAGTTAACTCCGAGTCGTATCCTTGGTCTTATTCTAGTTGACGAGATGGTTGCTAGTATCGGAGTAGTTGTCTCAGTTGTGGAAGATGATAGAGGAAGAGTTGTTGTTGGAGGTGGGGGGCTTGTCGTAGTTGAAGTTGTGGTGATAATTGTTGTAGTTGAGGGGGCTGGGGTAGTTGTGGTCGTGGTCGTGGTTGAAGTTGTTGTGGAAGTCGTACTGGATGTCGTTGGTGGTGTTATCGAGCTTGTAGGCCTTGTCATACTAACATGGGTAGTCACATCGTCATAATTTTCGTTTTCCAAATGTTCTTCTGGCGGATTATCTCTAGACTGTTCATCATTTTCATATTCCTCTTCAAGCTCTTCGGGGATGATATTGACGTTATGAGCAATAAGATCATCTTCATTGTTATTGTTATTACGGTTGAAGTACTCTCCTTTAGATTGACTAGAATGGAGGTTTAGATGTCCATCTTCTCCTAGATCAACACTTTGTGTAGGACTTACTTTGGAATCATAATTTATTTCGTAGGTATTTCTATGCGATTGTGGTAGGCGGTCTCCTAGCTCTGGATAGCTAACAATTGGTAGTTCTCTAACCTCTACTCAGGTTCCGGCTCCACACGTGGACGTTCTGCTGCTTGAATGCGACTACTATACCTCTCCCTGTTTCGTAGCTTGCTGGATGAAGGATATCTCCTACTAGGTTTAGTCGTCGTGGAGGTAGTGGTTGATGAAATGATATTGATCTCATTATCATCTGCGGGGGACGGAGCATAGAAGTTATTGTTTTCATCAAATCTGGTTGCTTGCTCCTCACTATCTAAGAATGGTGCTTGTGTCGTCGTCCTTCGTTGACGAGTTGTTTCATAAATATTTTGGTCGATCAAATTGGGACGTCCTCGTGCGGGTGTAGGTTGGTTTTGTCGTCCGAACATTACCTTCGTTAGAATCATTTTCGTTCCTGGACTCTACGGATTCTCTTGGAGACTGAGATGTTGGTCTTCGAGAGTTGTTAGTGTATGGTCTTCTTCTTGGTTTCTCTTCTTGTTTCTTAAGAGTATTGCCATCGTTACTATATGATACTTGACCACGCTGAATTGAAGGTCTTCTTGACTTATACGGCCTATGCTGATCTGTATCTTGTGATGATATTTTCTCATCTTGTAGTAACTCCCCATCATCCTGGTATTGTGGGGGTCGCTTCCGCTGTCCGTATGGTCTCTTTCTTCTAGTGTCTCCTTGGGTGTCACTATTTTGCGTATCCTCATATCGTTGTGGAGGCCAAGTGCTCGTGGTTGGTCTGCGGCTTGTGTGGGTTCTCACCGTGTCTTGATTGTAGTCTTGAATATAATATTGTTCTTCTTTAGATTCTTGGTTCTCAATTCTCTGGGGGAATGGTCTTCTGTTGTATTGTATTTGACTATTACTATTATGGTTATCTAGACTCGTGTCTTCGTGTTCCACTCTTGTAGAAATTGGTTTTCTTGTGCGCTGGGGACGTCTGTTATCATCTTCTGTGTCTTGCGATGTTGTGTGTTTCTCCTTGTAGCCTCCATCTCTTGTGCTTTGAGCGGTGGGCCTCCTAATTCGATGGGGCTTTGTGCTGCTTTCAAAGTACGTGTCATGACCGTGCGTCTTGATTTCATCAAATGTCTGTCCCTGTGATGGCCGGCGAGATGGGTAGGTGTGTGTGTATTTTTGAATATCTTCTGCCATAGTTTGTTCTGTCAAATACTTCTCGTCTTCCCCTGGTGCTGGAGGTCTTCTTGTCTGGGGTGGCTCTGTCGTTGTATCACGATATTCTTGAACGGTATCTTGCTCTTGGACGTCTGGAATGAGCTCTTCCTGATTCTTTTGCACCGGCCGTGGTCGCTTATTGATTGGCCTTCTAGTTGGATAGTAAGGCCTCTGTACCCCTTTTATGGGAGGTTTGGTAGATGCATTCTCATTTTCAACTGGATTTAAAAAAGCTTTTGTTGGGGACACAGTTGCCACGTCATTTTCAGACTCCGTAACGTATTCTGTTTGGTGGTGAAAAGTCTCTTTAACGCGAATGGACTGAGTGCTTACCTCATTATATTCTGCTGGGGGGAGTGTTATCCCATCTCTATACTTGGGGTTTTGTAGGAAATTCTGTCCAGAAGGAGGAATGGTAGGTAAAAATATATGTTGACCTTCTTCTACATCAGTAGCAGAAGTTATTTTCAGTGGATCAAACATGGGCTGTATTTGCTTATTCACCACTGTTTTTGTGTTTGTGTTGCTTCCACTTTCATATTGGGCTGGTCTCTCCTCACGGAAGTATGGTCTTGTTATGCGGCCTCTGTCCCCCGGTGAATGCATAGGCACCCCTGGAGCAGTTAAGAATTGTAGTGGATTGAGTTCTTCTTGAGATGGTTGCAATGTGGACGAGTAGTCTGACAAGCTGTTGGTTGGCAACGGTTTATTGTGAATAGAGGAAGGGGATGGGGAAAGGTACAGATCTAAAGGAGTTGGCGTGGGCGTGGTGCTGTAGAATGAGGAAAGCCCACCTAGAACAAATATAGGTTGCCGAGAGTCTTCTCTCACGTTGTTGACAGTTTTCTGACTGTCGTATTTATATTCTTCAGGTGGAGGTGTTGAGTAGAATGTCAACTGAGGTCCACTCCCATGAATAATTTCCACTTCGCTTGGTGATTTCTGAGGCCTTGGATATACAAGTTTATCCTTTTGGTCGTCTGAAACGGCGTAATTGTTCGGATTAATATGTTTCACATAATAAACCTGTTTCTCTACCTCCGTTCCATCGCCAAAAGTTTTTTCAGGTGGTATATTATAAACTGAATCTTGATTGGGTCTATTGAACGATTGAGACAAATATGTGTTTGCATTTGTGTTAGAGTAATCTTTGAAGTATTGAATTGATTCTGGGCTCGTTTTGAAATCAGGTAGACTTTTGAAATCCGGTATTATCTTAAAGTCCTGTTGATTTCCGAGCGAGCTGAGTCCTGCCTGTAGGTAAAAGCCTGGCTTAGGTTCCTTGTAGCCACCAGAAGATTGCCCGAGGTTGACGTTCGCTGACTGATGACTACTAGGGAAATAGTTGTTCTGGTACTGGGTAGAGAAAGAGCTGTGTTCCAACGGAGGAAACACGCCACTCGGCTGCTTCAACTGGGGGTACTTGTCGAAGTAAGACTGAGAGTCCTTGCTTGATGGTGGTTGAATGAAGTAGGTTTGTCTCTGCTCTTCTGCGTCCTGATAACGCGCCGCTTGTTGGCCTCTGGTTGCACCTGTCGGAGTTGAAGGTTGCAGGGGAGGAGGGACGAGATGTGCTGAATACACTATCCTCCCTTCAGGTAGACGATCTTCTTGCTCGGTCACCTGTACAGAAATATAATCGTTCTATTTGTACTAACTTCAGAATATCCCAAAGCAAAAACATGAAACTCAAAAAATGTATAATTTAAAAATAATTATAAATTTTATAAGTACTTAACACACCTTGTTATTACCAACAGGGATCTTTGGACTAAATATAATTCCGAGTCACTTGTATTTTGCTTCTACTCATGAAGTTATCGTCGAAATTCAAAGAGGAGCCCTTTTGACATTAAAAGATGGTTGTTTCATCGCTAAAGTCTAGCCCCAAGTAATATTGGTTACAGTGGAATATTAAGGAGTTTAACACGCACTTTATAAACATATGATTATGTTAACACAGGATTAAAACTTAATCCAGCGCACAAAACTAAGCCTTAGCACTATAAATTTTAATATTAAGCTGGGTAGCAGGAATAACCCATGCTTATATAGTAATTTTATTCGATTGCTTCTGGGATTGAACTAAGGTCATTAAGATATGTTTAAGACTCTTTTTACGCTATAGGGATAATATAAAAAGTAAAATAAATTATTATAAGATATTAATAACTAATGCAAGATTTTAAATAGAGTGATATATATAGTTATAAATTAAATTCAATAATTGGCTCTACCTTTTAGACCACTCCTTGGCCTTAATTTCATAGTTATGTATTTTTTTAAAATTTATTGTTCTTCTAACTTTAGAAGTAGCATATGCGTTCTAGCTTTTTTGTGCAATTCACTCAAGTGTAAATTTAATAGTTATTTTAGTCTTAAAATATATAATCTAAGAGAATGCGAATATTAAGGTGCTATTAGATTAAATTAAACATTTACTATGAAAAAAAAATATATATATATATATATTGTTAAAATTCATAGATCCAATGGAATTCAACATGGTTTTTAAATATAGGTAGGGATGTGAAAAAAGTATCGATACTTTAATAATATCGATATTTTCCTTTCGATACTAGTTTTTTTTTTACTCTATACCTTTTTCCGGTAAGTTCACTGATATTATTACTCACACTCCTGTATTGGATCAGTAGCCAAGGAAATAACGGTTTTTGTTATCTTCACTCATGCTGGGACTAAATGTTTACTAGGGTGGACTGTAGAGGAAGAACCAATGATACTATTTCTAAATCCTCACTCATTTTCTGCAGACAAGCAAGAAGTGACTAGCCTTCAATCTATTTTAGCTCATCATAATTCATAGTTGTCCTTTCATCTTTGTTTACCGATACACCCTGATGCCTGACAGGTAGATGGGTCACGTGGCAACCAGTCTACTACCCTTTCCTTTATCAATGAGTACTATCAACACAAAGTAAACAAAAGAAGCTTTTGTAGAGCTCATAAACTCAGTTAACTCAAAGCTACCCCAAGCAGACGAAGCAGAAAAGTGTATGTGCGTTGTTTAAGCGGATGAAACAGGGCAGGGCGTCCACACTTCTATTGTTTCTTAATAGTTAAAATCTATCTTAATAGACTATATAAACGACTAATGTAGTTAAAAAAATGGCACCTCTCAGAAGTGAACTATGAAATTTTTTCTAGGAAGTTGGAAAGCTAAAAAATATCTTGTAAAAAAAACGATACCGATACTTACTATTATCGATACTTTTCTTTCGACACTAGTACGGCATCAGTATTTTTCATCCGATACTTTAATGAATACAGTATCGATACTTTTATTTCGATACCACATCCCTAAATATAGGTTAATAATATTTATCAGTTAAAAGGGGACGTAAATACAAGACTAAATTCATAAGTCAAGCTTGTGAAGACTCGAAACAATAAAAAATAAAAGACTACGCGAGAGATAAAATTTTGAAAAATATTTGTTTTAACCAATTTGAACCAAACACTATATTCATATAGAATTTGAACCCAGGCCTCCCCTTCATAGGCAGTTGGGTTCCTTGCGAAAGTGATGCCTTAGACCATTTGACCACTGAAGTGGGTCTAGAGTAATTAAATGGTTTTATTATTCCCTCTTTACGCTAGTGCGGGTGCCTTCCCCTACCTATCCTCCTCCAACGTGGGTTACGTCTGTCGTACCTTGTTCTTGTCAGGGTTGTCTCTTCCTCTTGCGGTGGCCTGTCCCACCAGGCTGAAAGAACCCAGTAGACTCGGCGGCGCGGGGGCAAACACCTCCACCTTGCTGGACTCTGCGGCGGCGGTGGCACCGAACCCCCTTCTTTGCCTTCTCCGCGGCCTCCATGTGTGCCTGCAGCTTACCCAAAACAGGGTGCGAGCTGCCACCGAACTGCCGGTGTTGTAGTTCGGAGAGGACGGGATGACAGGCCGCCAGCCGTTAGCTGACATCGACAGTGGAGTCTGAAACCATGACGATAATATTCCGAGGAATTTAGTTCACATCCTCTGTATCAACAATTTCAACGGTTGAGGGCGCTTTAGATTCCACATTGACTAACAAGACACTTTGAAAACGTAGCAAGTCTCTTCTTCTCAGACTCGGTGCTGGGGTGCTGCCAGGCACCTTCATCGGAAAGTATACCCTTACCTGAAAATTTTTATTCTCAACACAATTATATTATTTTTATTTGAAAATATAAAACCTAACAAGGGTGGTAGAGGGAGGAATTGACAAATAAATTTGAATTAAAATTGACAGAAATTAATAGCCAGTGTTTTGGAAATTTATTTAAAACCACCCCTTACTCTGAATACAAAGTGACGTGCAGCAATGGAGGAAATCAGTCAACGACTCCATTGATCTCAGTGGCTCAGTCGCACACACTCTTTTTTTATTTTGTGTGTCTCAGCAGTTTCTGCAAAATGTTGCACATGAGTAGTCTAGATCCCCCCCCCCCCCTACCCCTCAACAGATTTTGTATTCAGTCTAATTTGTGAAAACGTGAATTTATTTCATTTTTGGGGGTTGACAAAAATCTATTCTTTCATCTTTCAACTGTTACGAGTGGTAACATTGCATACTGTACACTGCGAAAACTGAAATGCACTCGATTTTGCCTGGAAATAGGATTTACAAGTAGGTTTTATTCAACCAGGAAAATTGAACGGGGAAAATATGTTCTCGGGTAGTTTTGATTGTTTATATAAAATACTTCATATCCAACCCAAAAACTTTTGCTATAAAAAATAGTTTCTTATTAAAACACTGGGTATTTGGATGTATAAAATAGTTTCATATTAAATCAAATGAAATTAGATATAAAAATAGTTTCATATTTAACCTAGGGCATTTTAATATAGAAAGTAGTTTTTTATTCAACCCGGGCATTTGTGTATAGAAAATACTTCACATTAAACCCAGGGCGTTTGGACATAGACAGTAGTTTACTATTCAAAGCGGGGCATTTGAATATATAAAATAATTTAATATTATTGTCAGCACATTTGGATAAATAAGGAAGCTTTATATTAAAAAAATAACATTCTAATATAGAACCTATTTTCTTATTTAATTCAGAGAATTAGGACAGTAAAAATAGTTTCCCATTAAAAAAATACTGTAGTTTCATGTTTAACGCAGGGTATTAGGAAATGTAAAATATTTTTTCTAATAAATTCAAGTAATTTAGATTCATAAAATAATTTAATAATTAAATCCAGAAAAAGAAAACTTTTTAAGTAAGAACAGTTTATCATTTATATTGAAAAATAACACCTGGGCACGGAAGTTGAATCCGGGACTCTTGGGTTTGTAGTCAATGCCTTTCCGAGTAAAAAATGGATGAGCTATCTAATAGTTCATGATCTTAAGTGATCCCTCAAATGAAATTACCAATTTAAGCACATTCATCACAGATTCTGCCTTAAAGTATGAGTGAAGAATGACCCTGGGCACGGTACGACTATTGGATAGCTCATTAGAACATTGGTCTACTAAACCAGAAGTCCCGGGTTCGATTCCTGTGTCCAGGTGTCATTTATCAATTTAATGAATATTATTTTCAGCCGTAGCTAAAAAAGATAATTGCTTGTCTATTTAATCCATTACGAAAAGTTTGTTCTATTCTCAGTCCGAGTGGACGTCTGTACGGAATATACACGGTTAAAAAGGCGAGGAAGTCATGTCTAGAGCAAGCGCTTGTACTTGTGAAGTGTCTTGTAAGCGTTATTTCAATATACGTGTACACCTAACATGTCTACTTAGTCTTTATTTTTTAATGACTCACCAGTGTGATGTCTTCCTCTCGAGGAAGTGTCGAATATTTGGTCTCTGGTTCGCATCTTGCAGCACTCAACAAAGAAATACCTGAAATGCACACCAAAACAACACGTCACGAAGGTATCTAGGTTATTTTCATATTTTGCAATACGGTTCTAATAATTGATATATACATTTGTAGAATGTAAGTTTTGTTTGGTTTTCTAAAATTTAATTTGATAGATTTTGAATTTTTAACGAGCTAAAGATATATTTTGAAGAAAATGATCTTTATCTACCAAGTGGTCGGGAAAGTATTACTACAGTCAAACTTTCATTCGAAGAACACTCTCTGACAGTTAAAAAAACTTTCACATATTCATACGCCAACTCATTGATCTGCAGCTTTCACTTTTATAGTTATTATCAATATATATTAAATAACACTACTAATATAGTAAAATGTTATGTTGACAGCAAAAAAGTTTGTATTTTATAAAAGGTCCTATCTACGAGAATAAGGGCCTATTTTATAATCTACATAACATAGTGGAGTTAAGGAAGGTAAGCTTGCTACCTTTGAGGGCAAACGGAGGCTACGTCTAAGAAAATTAAACTTTATTTTATTATTTATTGAAGAATTTAACGTGAACTTTTTGAACTGATTGATTATATGAGCATACATAATTTCTATGGGTGAGTGAGAATTGGCCTATCAATTTTGGCAGGAAAGGTATCTTCACATAACTTCCAAGGTTTTTTCACCGATGGCCTCACTTCCCCTCCGAAGGAAGTTGTGTTCTGGAATTTCATCGATCAATAAAAATCCGTTGATCCCGGCTGGGTTTGAACCCATGAAGATCGGGTTCTGATGCGAGCCCTTTACCCAACCCACCGAGATTGACGTAAATAAAGAGATCAATTAGAGAAAAAACAAATTGTAATATAGTAAGTTTAATTTAAAAATCATGGTAGACAATAATAAAAAAGTTAAAACCCGTTTCATTGGTTAAATGGCCCAAGGCGTCACTCTCATGTTGGACCAACTTTATGATGACGGGGAGATACAGGTTCGAATTCCAGTTGAGTCTACTGAGGACGGTTTTCCATCAATGGTTTACCAATCTCCTCCCATTCAAATGCGGGTAGATTACCTCTAAAACGCTTCCTTCCTCATCCCTACCCCGTTATAGTAATCATCAAATAACCTGAACAGGCGATAAGACGCGGGATAAAAATAATAATAAAAATAAAATCATTTAAACCACTGGTTTACACTTCAAATTACAATTTAATAACTTAAGGGTTTAATATGGCTACCTATTTTATGAGAACACGAATAATCTTATGTTCTCTGAAGACAGAAATTTAGACAAAGATTAAAGATAATATATCATTACAGAAAAGTGTGTATTTAATTTTTCATTATAAATAACCATTCTGTTTACGTTCATCGGGGATAAGAAAATTGCAAAACATGTTTACCCCAAGAGTTAATGGTTAGGTCGTTTATCACGTGTTCACGTCATACAAAATAATCATAAAATTAATATAGCTTTCGTCACGTGTTCTCTCCATCGACCAGAAAATGTTATCTCAATTATAATAGTGTTTTGTGTATAATAAACAGTTGTGTCCAATTATGATGCTGGTGATTGATAATAATATAATATTAATAACATAGCTTGGACGCTTGAATTCCTTGAATTTATAGCATTCAAGGAATTATAGATTTAATAGAATTGTGAAAAATTACATTCTAAACTATATCCGAAGACCGTGATTTGAAATTAGAAGGTTTTTTAAATCGGTTTAATCAACCATAAATTATGGACTCGTGTAGCCGGGAAAACATTTTAGTTTTCTTTAGCTAATGAATAAAGTAATCAAATCATAAAAAAAGTACAAAGCGGTATAAAAGTAACTAGTTCACTCAAAAAGTGTCATCTCCTTATTAACAATCGTAATAAATATAACAAATAAATAAATACATTACTAAATATTCTCAAAGGAACGCTCAATACCAAACAGATATATTGAAAATCTTAAATAAGAACTATAAAAAAGAATAGATATAATAAAAAAAGTAAGTTGAAGATATAAATGAAGATGAAAAATTGACGAAGATAACAGGGAATATTTATTCACTAAAAAATTCTATCAATAAGTGGTTAATACTTGAATGACCTTTAACGCAACCAATTAGATGAAATACAGGCAATAAGTAGTCTAAATAAGAATAATGGTTAAACATTAAACATAAGGAGAAGTTAAATTGGTGCATGGATAATACATAAAATTGTCAGAATAATCCGATATTTTTTTATGAACATTTAAGATTTTCAATATATCTGTTTGCTATTGAGCGTTCTTTAAGAATATTTATTATACTCCTCCTCACTAATTTAATATGAATATAATTAATATTATAAATAAATTATTGTTCAGTGTCACTGGGTATATGTAATTAAATTCTGTTTATGGCCAGTGATAGTTTCACAAAGAATTTTTTTTACTTAGGTTGGTGCTGTTGTTTAAATGAATTTTTCACTAAAACTGTCGCAGTTTAAAAGTTTCCGAGGATAATTATTTAGATTCGAAATTGAGGAAAGTCTTATTTGACCCATCACCACACCCTTTTATACCTGGTGGTCTCGTGAGTACTAGCTAACCACCTCCTCTGATATACTTGGCTTTGATCCCGCTAGGGACAAATTTATCTTTGTCTTGAAAAGGTGTGACAGTAGAGTATTGATTTGTACCTCCCCATAAACTTGGTATCAGGTATCATAGTTTGTGCACACTTATGATACTATACCATAATGTTGGTGGGAAGAACAGTATCTGTCAGTTATTAAATTTACTAAAACTATTTTAATATATTCATACATTAAGTCATCTGCAGCTGCCAGTTTTGATAGATATTATCAATACCTTTAGAATAAGACAAACATTTTAGTAAATGTTATCAGTGTTGCCAGAAAAGAAATGTGTTCGAATTTTTTAAACTGGTCTTCCAACCGAAATCAAATCCCTTCCGGGTATAGGCCTATTGAGGATGGTCCTACCTCCCCTAAACGGTTTCTTATTATATATTCACACAAATTCATGCACACTTCTTCTAAATTATACCTTCCTTATCCCTACGCAATTAGTGAGATTAAATGTGTAAGAATAGTGAGACGTGAAGAAAATAAAACTAGTAAAGTTAGTTATTAGAGCTACTTTCACGTATTCACACCTAAGGTCATGTTATCCGCAGCTGTCACTTTTGATAGATAATATTAATACCTTTAAAACACCTAAATTAATATAGTAAAATAATTTCAATGTTGACCGCAAAATTTATAGTTTCTAAAAG
>JBCFYV010011172.1:116133798-116209902 GCA_039000515.1 Timema cristinae
ATTTCTTCTAAAATTCTAATTCTTCTCACTTGCAAACCCATGAATGTTGGTAAGCGGATAAGATGAGCAGGTGCGCACAAAGAAACACTATATTATTTAAGTAATATTTATACCTCCTATTAAAAGTGACAGCTTCAATTCGAATTACGAAGCATGACATAAATAAAATTAGGGATTTTATTTTTTTATTTGGGGTATTTAACTGCGCTTTCTGAACCGACTTGTTATATCACACATCACTAATAAACTAACTTAAATCAAGAAAAGACACAGCACCCAGATACTGGCCGTTAATTTGTAACTAAAAATAAAAAAATCTTCTATGACGAGTATCAAACCAGCATCTATTATTTGGTAAGCAGACACACTTTCGACTGAGCTTAAATACAGAAAAATAGGTTTCATAGTAGTTTTAGTTTGTAGCTGTTAGATGCTCTTCCTTTAACTCTTTTTCTATCACCACGTCTTACTATCTGTTTAGGTTAAACGCTTATATGACAATTTAATGGGGTTGTGATAAGGAAGGAGGCATTTTAGGGATAATCTAACCACATTTGCGTGCAAGGAGAGGAGGAAACCATTTAGTAAAATCACCTTCAGTAGATCCAACCAGGATTCGTACCCCGATTCCCTCGTCTTAAGGAAACCAGTATAACGCGAGTGACAACTTAGACCATTCAGACACAGAAGCGGGTTGACTTCCTATCATGTTATTATTTTAATTAGAGAGCAGCAATTAGAGAGTAGCCTACCTCTGTGCTTAACTCAGGACCTGAAGTCCTTGAGGTCAAACCTAGTTGAGGTCGCTGGATTATTTCTGAGCGATAAAAACCCATGACACAACTTCCTGCAGAGTGGAATTTAAGCCATCGTT
Organism: Timema cristinae; assembly: GCA_039000515.1. Taxonomy (NCBI): domain Eukaryota; kingdom Metazoa; phylum Arthropoda; class Insecta; order Phasmatodea; family Timematidae; genus Timema; species Timema cristinae. The sequence continues at coordinate 116,134,673 of JBCFYV010011172.1, forward strand.
TTCATGACAATCGTGGTATATAGTAGATCCCTGGAAGGTTTGTAAAAGTACCATTGCGACGGTCATGAGTTAGGGGGGCTGATAGACCGCTCTATCTGAAATTAAGCTGGGGATTTAGGGAACCAGAATTAAGGGTGGAGTTTTTGCAGTTTTTATGTCATTTTTTTTTTCAAAATAAATATAATATTGGTCCACTATAAACAAAAAGTTTAATTTTCTTTACATGAAAACCCCAAAGTTCTTGAATATCTGTCAACTGTGTCCTGGAATAATACATTGACAACTTTTTTTCTGTTCATTTAAAAAGTTTGCCATCTAGTGCCGCTATGCTCATGACAGATATTCAACAATTATTGATACCACAATGTGAAGAAAATAAACTCTATGTGTCTACTGGCACAATATTGGATTTACTTTTACAAAAAAAAGTTTCGCTATAACAACTGTAAAAACTCGCGTTTCTTAAATTCCCACCTTACTGTAACAAGGAATAGCTGGAGTAGCAAAGCTTTGTTGCGATTCTTACTCCCCATCGGGAGTTCTTGGAATTAATACTTAGAAAAAAAGTATTTAACGTGCACTTTCTGAACTGACTGATTATATCAGCACTCGATAGTTTCTATGAGCGAGTGCGAAAGTGCCTACCAATTTTTCCGGGAAAGGTATTTTCATATACATTACAGGGTTATTTTACATGCCACAAACGACCGACGGCTTAACTTCCCTTCCGAAGGAAGTTGGGTTCCGATTTTTATCACTCAGTAAAAATCCGTTGAACCCCGGCTGGCTTTGGACTCACGAAATTACGGTCCTAAGGCAGCAACTTACCCCAAGACCCCCCAGGTCAATAAATAATAATTTCCTTCAATTTCAATTTCCGTTATTATAGTGCTGGCCAACAGTCGTAAGACCTATAACAGGCCAGCAGTGAAAAGTACACAAGTACCTTACAAATATAGATAAATTTACACGAGAAAATAAGATAAACAATAATAGCTAAATAATTTTATATACTGTTGAATAGTTACGAAAAAAATAGTAATTAATAATGATAAGCATAAAAAATAGAAATGATAACAAATAACTAAAGAGTGGTTAAAAGCAATAACAAAATACAAAAAAAATCAAATATTGTAAATTTAAATATTATGGGCAGATCCTCTACATGATAAATTATTGACGGGATTTCCTTAAATAACTCTCTGAGCTTAGCTTTTCTTTTATGATAGAAGTCGAATTCGACCAATCTAGAATTGGCGCTATGGATACAACGACCTATAAGAGCTATTGAGACAAAATAATTTTGGATTACGAGAAGCCCAAGAAGGGATATGAAGGCCTAAATGATCAAGGGCAAATTTGCAAGAAATTTTGCTATTTAAAAAATTAAAAACAAAAAAGGACATCACAATAAATTCTACGCGAGAAGAGAGCTTGGAGCCCTAAGAGGTTCCGAATTCTGTCATAATCATAATAAATCCGGTTACTAAAGTATTTATCATAGCACGCAGCGACAAATTTTCTTTGAACATTTTTCAACCTAAGAGAGTCAAAGTAATGGAATTCCAAGCAACAGTAGCATATTCTAACTTAGATCTAACAGGGCATAGTACAGACATAAAAAACGGTCAACTTTTTAAAATTATGAAGTAATAAATTTAATGTCCAAGTAATTTCAATGACTGGGAAATTACATGGTCAACATGATTGTGGAAAAAAAGTTTGTTATCCAGGAGAACACCAAGAACAATAATAAAAGGTGTGAACCATGTTTTCATTTGCCCAATATATAAGTAAAAAAGAAAGGATTGGTTTTATTAGTAAAAGCTATAGATTTGGTCTTAGATTTATTAATAGGAATTCCATTTTCAAAAGACCATTGTAGAATACCATTTACATCATTTAGTAAATCTATACAATCTGCAATTGATTTGATGATTTTACATCAGCGAAGAGTAAATAATTAGATGAGTTCAAATATTTACCAATGTCATCAACTGCTGAACCAATTTACATATGAGTGAGAAAGGACAAAATTACCAAGTTGGACATAAATAAAATGCCTTACTTTGGTAAAAATAAATAGCATCAACCTGACCTTGGGAAGAGACTTGAGGGGCAACATGCCAGAGAAATTCTACTAAATTAATGACAGTAGATTTATTTTTTATAAAACCATGTTGATTATCTGAAAGTTTATTTTTAAGGTGGTGGAAAGTATGCCCTGTAAGATTTTCTCGAATACTTTGGGGATAGTGCTTAAGAAAGAAATTGGTCTATAATTACAAGAATTTATTTTTGCCTCTTTTTTAAAATAGGTATGACAACAGATTGTTTCCATGTAAGAGGAAAAGTTTCATTTGACAGGCTAATGTTAAAGATATAGGCTAACAAAAGGCTGAAAATTCTGGCACCACCTTTAACAATAAAACTTGGAATTCCATCTGTCGCAGCACATCTAGAAGAACTCACTTTTTATAGCATTAGCAACATCCAAGGGTGTAATGTGGCAAGTATACAAGGGCGCGCTAGTTTCAATAACGGGACAGGGCTGAAATGCTGATTATAAACGGAATGAAATTAGGTCCCAAACTCATTATCAATTAATAAAAAACCGCTATAATCTTGCAATTCATTTCTAGGCTAGACGGGGAAACTTTATTCACACGATTATTTTTAACAAATTTCCAAAATTCCTTGGGTTTACATTTAATACTATTTTCTATTGAGTTCATCCAATTGGCTCTGTCTATAGTCAAAGTAGTTTTAACTAATTTACGAAGGTGAGAAAAATGTGAAAAGAATACACTATTATTTGTTAGTTTAAACTTTTTGAAATTTTTTTTTCCTAATATGGTATTTAAGAGTAGAAGAAAACCAATTCGGATACGTGGATGAATTAAGAATAGTAAAATATGAGGAATATGCGTTTTGATTTTCCTTTGGACTAAATTGGTAAAATTATCTAAGCCAAATTAACATCCATAGTAGAATAAACAAAAGACCAATCAGTAGTGGCCAGGTCATTGTAAAGATTAAGGTAATCACCACGTGCATAGTCAATATATGTAGTGGGGGTTTCATTAACTTTAGTAGCAATAGGTACATCAGTGAAATCAATGAGGGCGGATGAGCTAAATCAATATTACTAGTGAATGGAGAGCTTTGAGTAATAGAGGGGTGGTGAAAATTAGCAAAAACAAGGTCAAGGAGGTTAGTGTCAATTATCAGCTTCATTAAGTTGTTCTAATCCTAATATGTTAGTCGAAGCAAGAAGTTGAGTAGCTTTTAATTTAATGTAGAAATGCGAAATGTTCTGACAATGATGTATTTCCAATCAATTTTGGGGCAGTTAAAATCTCCAGTAGTATTATTCAATAGGGGTATTTAGCCAACACACCTTCAAGAAATGTAAAGTAATTGTTAAATGCTTCGACTGTTATTTGGGGAGCAAGATATATGTTCTCAATAAACAGTTTTTGGCGATAAAATGTTGGGATTTCAATCCAGACACAGTCCATATTATTCTCTAGGTCAGTTATTTTGACCACACCAGAAATATAATCAATAACAAAATGAGAACACCACCAGTCTTTGAGACAGTAGCTTCATCATATAACCTATCGGCTCTATAAACATTATAGTTAGAGGGAAAGTAATTTTCATTAACAAACTCTCTAGAGAGCAAAGTTTCAACCAAACAAATAATGGAGAATTCATTTAAACAAATATTTGTAAATAATTTCCTTGCTTTGGTTCGCAGACCACGAACATTTTGATAATTTAATAAAATATCACTATTATTCACTGGGAGCTGGGTTGGGAGATATATAGTAATAATAATAATAATAATAGTCATAATAATAATAAAGCTAAATTAGAGAGTAAGGATGGCTAATACGGCTATCTGCCAGGAAGACACGGTTATTCAGTGCCGGATTTCCTCAACCAGGTAAAACACGGAAGTGCAGCCTTCAGGCTCCTATATAAAACATAGTAATATTAGGGTCATTAGACAACAAAAACATCGTCCATCCAGGTCAACGAATCTTCTTTCCTTATTCGTTTTATTTACCACGTCTCGCAAACTATCCGGCTTATATGCATTTAATTACATTAATAAAGAGGGACGAGAAAGATAAATTTCGTAGGAAATACATGCGCATTTGCGTGGAGATAGAATGGAAAACAATTTTGTTAGATTTTTTTATCTAGGCTCTGTTTAACATTACGAACAATATTACAATTCTCATTTTCCCATAAAAATCACTTTAAGGATACTTTACATAAGCGGAAATTTCCCATTTTTTATCATATATCTACAACTATTTGAAATGAAAAATAAACTGCCATTGTCAACTTATAGTAATATTGAAAATAAAAACATTTTAGTTGATTTTATTTTTTGTATAAAACTAATAGTTTCTGAGTAATAAGCAAATATATATATATATATATATTTGTTCTGGAGGTATTTGAAACGTTAAATTGATTGTTATGCTCTTTGATAGAGTGTTTCTGCAAAAATGTATATTATTTTGTTCCACAAATGTTAAGGGTTTTTGAGGAAATATTTCAATTTTAAGATATAAGAGAGAGAAAGTATGTGAGGTTCACTGTACCATTTATTTCATAGCTGCCATAATGTGTTAGAGAATGTTATTGTATATTCCTATCCACATGAAAATGTTTTTAATTAATTCGTTTTTAATGTTTAACAGTATGAATGTTAAAATAAAGGATTCCCGTATTCAAGTGTTAATTGGTGCCTATCTGGTTTTTTTCCCTGTTAGTATTTATTTTTATGAAATCTAGCATCGCCTAACTGATGAAATGATAACTAAGACGTATCTAAAGTAAGTTTGAATAAGATGTGAACCGAACAGTGTGAAAGTCTCCCAGCTCTGTGCACTTTGGGATTGAATAATTTACCATTTGGCGTTTATTTCCTTTCGCTGCTACGTAATGTGACTTTACTTTACATCCATTACGGTTTCCAGCCTGTGGCCTGGTCAATTTTTATTCAAGTAATATATTTTCCACTACCAGGCCTGTCGTAGCTTCATATGCTTTATAATCCAACTTAAGACTAGGACAGACTCGACATCCAGTCCCCGGCTGTTATTTTATCACTGTGAAAGGGTAAACCCACATTTAACCAATGATTCATTTTTCAGCCATGCCGGGAATCAAACCCGGGATGATTAGCTCAGTATACAAACATGCTACAGACTGAGCTAAGGTATAGGATTCGTTTAATGTGACGAGAGACTTAAACAGTGACACCTTCCTTAGTGGTTACGTGGACAAAGGCATATATCTGGTTTGGTTCACTTGTGATGGAGAGGTCAAATCCCGGCTGGGTGTATTAAGGTGTTTTTCCCCTTAGATAGTTTCCTACTCTTCCTACATCAAAATGGGTACACTCCCTCAAAATTCTACCTTTCCACATACTTAAAATACTAGTGTAAATATGAGGATAACCCGAACTTATAATAAGAAGCAGTAAACAAAGCATTCCGCTAAACTGGTTGATAAAAAAAATAGTCGATTGTTCAACGTTATATTCTCACTATAACTATTGTGTCATGATTTAGAGTAGCTAAAGATGATATTTTAGTACCTTAGGTATTGATAGATTTTAATAACCACGTCAGGATACACGCATATATAATAATTACTATAATGGGGAAGGTAGGAGGAAGGAAGCATTTTAGAGGTAAGATTAATCTACCCGTGTCTGCGTTGAAGGAGAGTGGGAAATCATTAAGGAAAAATAACAACCTCAGTAGACCGGGATTTGAACCCCGATCTCCCAACTCTAGCAGGCCAGTCCTACAGGAGAGAGACGCTTTAGACCATTTGGTCTGTGGAGTGGGCGTGGGGTGTTTTTTTAAAAGTACTGTGCACTTTCTAAACATAATATTAAATAAATACAAGATTTGATCTTAGTGCAAACACTTAACTCCAACATCAAGCTTTATTAAACTTACTTACCTCAGTGGCCTCATGGTTAAGGCGTCACTCTCGTGATAAACAGACTGCCATTGAGAGTAAGACCCGGCTTTGGATCCTGCTAAGTGTATTGAGTGTGGTTTTTCTTAAATGTTTTCCCCTTTATATAGCTTTATATATACCAAATGCGGGTGTACTTTCTCTTAATTAAACCTTCTCTAATTTCAGTAACGTAATCAGTACATTTGCTTTTAACCTGAACAGGTAGTAAGACGCGGTGCTATTATATTACTATCGTGCACTGCAGAATAGAACCAAGGGTCTCTAAGCACACGATTATCTTTTTTGCGCTGGTTTCGTGTTGAGTTAAACTGCAAATGACAGGGTGATTGAGGTTCGAATCTCGTTTGGGTGAACAGGTGGTGGTTTTTCTTAAATGGTTTTCTACTCTGTCTCCACGCAAATGGGTGTTCACTTCCTCTAAATTAAACCTTCCCAATTCCTAATTCATTGGTGTAATTAGTATTTAAATGTATAACCCAAACGGGTAGTAAGACGGGGTGCTAAAAAACCATTTTTTCCCCTCTCTCTCATCCTCGAATATGGGCAAGTTTCCCTCACAGAAATAATCAAACACATTACAATGAAATGCGCAAAGGAAAATAGCCACATTCTTCCTATCCCTTTAAACAATATTACAATGAAATGCGCAAAGGAAAAGTAGCCACATTCTTCCTATCCCTTTAAACAATATTACAATGAAATGCGCAAAGGAAAAGTAGCCACATTCTTCCTATCCCTTTAAACAATATTACAATGAAATGCGCAAAGGAAAAGTAGCCACATTCTTCCTATCCCTTTAAACAATATTACAATGAAATGCGCAAAGGAAAAGTAGCCACATTCTTCCTATCCCTTTAAACAATATTACAATGAAATGCGCAAAGGAAAAGTAGCCCATTCTTCCTATCCCTTTAAACAATATTACAATGAAATGCGCAAAGGAAAAGTAGCCACATTCTTCCTATCCCTTTAAACAATATTAAATCAGGAGAGGTTTGGCGAGTGGTTAGCATGCTTATCTTATCCAAAAGAAACGGCAGACTTTATGGTGGTTATCCTACATTGTAGTTTCTCAGCCTCTCTTCAAACCAATTACATCGCATTTCTTTACATATATCATCTTAATCTTTTCCGCTTGATTAAATAGCGTATGTTATTATTAGCACCGCGTCTTACTACCCGTTCGGGTTATACGCACTTACGCTCATGTGTAATGGTAGGGTGATTGTGAGATGAAATGAGGACCTACAGTTTAACGTGGAATCCGAACCACGGTGGAGGCCTGGCATTCCTCACATTCACAAGATGTCTTGTCAGAGGTGAAGGAAGGGTTTGGTAATCAGATAAATTGTGCCAGGACCGTGGATTGAACCCCGACCGCCGGCATAGAAGTCTGACACCTTACCCTAGACCACCAGGTCACCGACAAATATAGCGTATGGTGATGATCAATTCTGATATTGAAACAGGTTTTTTTTAGCATCACGTCTTACTACTACCCATTTGGGCTATACGCCTATGAGCTAATTACGCTAATGTTTAAGAGGTGAGGAAGGCTTAGTTAAGAAAATTGTACCCGAATTCGCGTAGAGAGAGAGAATGTAAAAATACTTCAGAAAAAAACCTCCTCAGCACTCCCGACCAGGATTCAGGTCCCGATCTTTGTCATTTGAGTCTATTGCGAGAGTGACGCCATAGACCACTAGACCATCGAAGCGGGGTTCCCATATTAATAATAATACGGTGGAAGTAATGGTTGAGTCTAACAATAAAAGGTGGAAAGCCCCGGGAAGGAACATATTATTCATGTAACAGACAACGGGTCATAAAGCGGTGAGTAAAAGTTTCTAGAAAGTTATCACCGCGAAGAAGATCCCGAGCCAACGGATCCGTGCAATCCAGACCTCCCGCTCCGCTGCACCTGTATCGCCGAGGAGTTAAACGTATCATTATTATGGTACGGTCTGATGCTATATGGTACTAGGCTACTAAACCAACCTTATTATTATATTTTATTTTCGTAAATGTAATACGGGAAATAATGTATCGCCAATTCATTGGAATTTGTTGTATTTTTTTGTTTACGTTTCGCAAATCGATGGAAGGCAGCCAATAATTTCGGAGAGGGTGGGGGGGAGCAGGAGGGGGTTGGTGGGCACATTCTCCAATTGTAAGAGGCTAGGAAAAACTATAAATGGTAAACAGTTAAAGCTATCTGAAGTGGTTTTTTAAAGGGTAAATAACCTCCTAACTGCAGGAGGTTAGGACAAATTATAAATATTAAACACATTTAGAAGCTATCTGAAGTGAATCTTTTTGTGGCAACATAACCCCCTAACTGCCAGGGGATGGAAAAATGTATGAATATTAAATACCTCTAGAAACTATCTGAAGTGTTTTATGGCAACCTAACCCCCTAACTGCTGAAGGCTAGGAAAAATTATAAATTTTAAACTCTTCTAGAAGCTATCTGAAGTGCTTTATATGGTAACACAGTCCCTTAATTTGTACTTCTACCTTAACTTTGATATTGTTTGAACCATAAATAACGCCATATACATTTTGTTCATAAAATTTCAGGTGGGATTTTAAACCCCCACCCGACTACGGCCTTAGAAATGAACACGAGCTCTTAAGGGCACCACCTACTTGAAGGGACATAGCCTCACATTGAGATATAAAATTTTAAAAATAAGAGTGACAGCTTCAAACCACTAGGACAATCCACATTTATATTTAAAATTGTATGTTGAGAACCTGTTAAAGATTGTCTTTTGCTTGTTTGAAAACAGTTAGCTATATGTATTTAACCATTTACTTTGACCCGCCTCTGTGACGTAGTTGGCTAACACGTTAGTCGTGCTGAGCTCGACTGCTGAGGACGGTGAGATCGAGGTTCGAATCTCGGTCGGGTGAACTGGGGGCGGTTTTTCCTAAATTGTTTTCCACTCTCCCTCCACGCAAATGCGGGTTCACTTCCTTTAATTCAACCTTCCCAATTCCTAATTCATTAGCGTAATTAGTACTTAAGCGTATAACCCGAGCGGGCAGTAAGACGCGGTGCTAAATAATAATAATATTTACTTTGCTTATTTATTGAGCTTATTTCAACTTTTCACGAGTTTTTATAGCTATATAGCTTAAAATATGTGTTTTAATTTACCAGAAACATGTACAAACCTTTCACCTTCATTTTAACGTGAACCATATATATATTTTTATATATATATATATATATATATATATATATAATTTTTTAAACATCTTATATAAGACCGGATTTTTTTTTTCCATATGCAAAGTACTTTGGTAAATTTAAAATTTGCACAAATGAGTATTTTAAATTGACAAACTGTCCTTTTGGTGTAGAAAAGTGAGATTATCTTTGCTGGATAATTACTAGATACATCGGTGGACACACGGACTAAGTGTCAGGCTCATCTGGCCTGTATTTACTAGTGACGGGAAGTTGGGAGGATCTGAATTCTGATCAGGGCACTGAGGCTGTATTTTCCCCCAAATGGTTTCTCACTCTCTATTAGAACATTTCTACGTTCCTCATCCCTAATCCATTAGTTTAACTAAATGCTGATGAACCAAATGGGTACATTAATAGAGTCCGTTATTTAAACGTTCCGTGACTGTAACAATAAGTAGAGAAGCCAAAATCACAATGGCAAAGTATGGGTACATAAGATTCCCATCTCCTTTACCCAGCCCCATTTCCAGATGCTATGCGTTGTCTTGCAATACAAGGTATTATTTAACTCACCCAGTAGAAGCGGCCCAAGAAGGGCTGCTCTTCCACCGCACCCCATTCCTCGTTCTCTGGGAACAAAATATAACATTACAATTAGTACAAATGTCACAAGTGGAACCCGCCGGCAGAGTTATAGTCAGATCACCAGTAGGAAAACCATGAGAGCTCAAAAATGTTTATTATAGGAAAGACCTATCTAACATTTACAAAAATGATTAAAACTGTTGGGTGACCTGGTGGTCTAGGGGTAAGGTGTCCGCCTTCTGTGCTGGCGGCCGGGTTCAATCCTCGCCCCGGCACAGATTTATCTGATTTCCAAACCTTCCTACACCTCTGACAAGACATCTTGTGAATGTGTGGAATTCCAGGCCACCACCGTGGTTCGGATTCCACGTTAAACTGTAGTCCTTCATTTCATCTCACAATCACCCTACCATTACACATTAGCGTAAGTGCGTATAACCCGAACGGGTAGTAAGACGTGGTGCTAATAATAATAATAATAATAATAATAATAATAATATGATTAAAACTGCTTTCATGTATTCATACGTAAATTAATGTTATCTGTAGTTGTCACCTTTTACACACATTATCAATATCTATGTAATAATAATATTAATAATAATAATTAAAAAAAGTAAATGTTGACTGCATAAAGCTTGTTTGTATTTTCTTAAGAGATTCTTCCTACCAGAATCCTACTATGCATTAACGTATGTATAGACCAAACCATATGCTAGTCAGGTTACCTTATAGATATATTGTCTCTGTCACAGTTATAAAATTAATTTATAGAATTTTATAAATGTTGTCACTTCTAAATATCAATGATGCAACAAAAAACTAACTGTATAAAAACGACATGTAAGGGTGGGATAGGGGGATGTTGGGTCCCTATCTCCCTTAGATTTTGATGAATCCCACATGGGGGTGACCATATATACGTTTAAAAACATGTATTGGATAAATGTATTGTAAAATTTTCCAAGCATCTTCGCCCCCCCCCCTTTCCCCCTCTTGGGAAAGTGAGCTTTTTATGACCTTGAGTTTGGAGGAAACTTTTAACGTGTGTGGTGGTAAAACTTTCGAATATCAAGTCATAAACGTGGTCATTCAAATATATTCTAGGCATAAAGCATATTTTACGCGAGCTATATCGTACTTGTACTTCATTAAATTTTATTAAAAATACTTATAGCCTTAGGAATATGGGCTACGCTCGTGTTGGACTAGACCGCCGAAGATGGGGAGAGTGGGGTTCGATCCCAGTTAGGTGCTCTTGGGGGAGGGGGAGTTTTCATAAATGATTTTCCATTTTCCCTCCACGCAAATGTGGGTGCCTTTCCTCTAAATTAAGCCTTTCTAATTCCTAACCAATTAGTGTAATTAGTACATAGGCGGCGTATAACCCGAACTGGTAGTAAGACGTGGTGCTAAAAAAGGAATATTGGGGGAGAGGGAGAAACCCACTTCCCCCTACCATACGTTAAGCTAATGGTGCATGCATAGGCTGTACCGCAATATGGGGGATCCATTTCATTGGTGGACAGGACACACAAAAACAATGAAAAAAGTTCATATAAACATGTGTCCCATTTGACCCGGCTTCCAAGTTATACTCATGTTTGTACTCCAGTAATGTGGAACTGTTTGACATTATAGGAAGTGCTCAAAATGTCCACCTTTGGCCTGAGTGCAAGCATTACAACATGATGTATTTTCGAAAGAATGCAGCATTCTATGACACGATGACTGCAGGCTTACATTCGTGCTGAAGGTGGCCATTTCAAGCACCTCCTATAATGCTAAGTAGCTCTATATTACTGGGATACAAACATGAGTATAACTGGGAAATAAGGTCAAATTGACACATGTTTACATGCACTTTTTTAATAGTGTTCGTGTCTTCTGTACACCGCTGAAGTGCGTCCCACATGTTACGGTACACTCTGTTTATTATGTGTACGCCCTTATATTGTATTGCTACGTCTATGGATGTTCACTGGAGTATTTGAACTCTGAGGATGGGGTACGTTCCCGGATAGGGTGTATTCAAGATAATTTTTTCCTTAATCTGGTTTTAAATCTTTTCTAAAAAAAAAATTCCATGATTTTTTTTTTTTTTTTAGGTTTTGATTTTTAAAATAAAGATGAATTGATATAATTAGTAGGGCTATAAAGGATAATTATAAAAATTGCGTCCGAATTTATAGATGAAGAGAGTGAAAAAAAAATCAATTCAGTCTACTCAAATGGGATTCGAAATCTTACTTCCCTTTCCCTGGTTAAAAAACCCTGCCAGATGACCTTAACATTTATTCTGTATAGCCACTGGTGCGGATTGTGGGTAGGTGTTGTTATTTTAAGGGACTTTCAATTTCTTAAATTGGCACTGAAGTTTTTTTTACACTCTTCTATTTGGTCTTTACTTTCTTCTTTGTACGTCAAAATCAAACGCCCACTTCCCAATAAAAAGGGATTGGTCTAGCGTGATAATTTCGTTTTTCCTGTGTGCTAACGGATCCGAACGTTTCTTATATGGTGTAATTTCACGATCCACTTACCATGCTCTGTTGAGCTAACCTACAAGTTTGATAGCGCCAGCTTCTTCTAATTTGCCAGTATTATTATTATTATTATTATTATTATTATTATTATTATCACACCGTGTCTTACTACCCATTCGGGTTATACGCACTTACGCTAATGTGTAATGGTAGGGTGATTGTGAGATGAAATGGAGGACCTACAGTTTAACGTGGAATCCGAACCACGGTGGAGGCCTGGCATTCCCCACATTCACAAGATGTCTTGTCAGAGGTGAAGGAAGGGTTTGGTAATCAGATCGCCATAATAACACAACAGAATTCACAGGAGGAGGGTTGAATATATAGGAAGTGTACCCGTATTTGAGTGGAAAGAGAGTGGAAAACAAATCAGGAAAAACTACACTCGCTACAGCTGATTTACATTCGAACTTCGATCGCCCCATCATCGACAGTCTAGTCGACTGCGAAAATAGTGTCTTAAACCATGCGGCCATAGAAGTGTATAATTTACTTAGAATTCTTATAATGGCGGTACAGAAATGTATATCGAAGTTTAAAATTATGGGAGAGTAATTACATAGAGAATATGCAAATTGGACATAATTTACCATAACAATATGGATTTTGGTCAAAACTGAATGGAAATGAATTTTTAGTCGAAATTCTCTTTCAAACCTGTGCATCAATTTATCATATTTGAAATCACTCTTAAGGCAGTTTCAAACTTCTTGATGTGTTCTAACCATTGAGTATGCCCATCGATAAATAAATATAATAAAATAAATCCATACATATATACTATACACTCAAATAAATATATAATATATAATAACCGACCAAAAAAAAAATATATATATTATACATATATATTTCTTTAACAATGAATATATAGTATATATAAAAAGCTTATATTCATTAATATTTCTATAAATAAACATACACTTTTATATTTCTTTGTCGATGAGTATATAGTATATAGGCTTTGTTAGGAAGAAGGATTTTGATAGGAAGAATCATTTAGAAAATACAAACATAATTTTGCGGTCAACAGTGATACAATTTTACTACTATATTATTAATGTTACTTTATAGGTATTTATGATATCTATCAATAATGACAATTATTTTAGGCCCACTTTGATGAACGCATGGCTTAAGGCGCTACACTTTCAGTAGACTGGACTACCGATTACGGGGAGATTGAGGTTCGAATATAGGTCGGGTGTACTGGAAGTGGTTTTTACTAAATGGCTTTCCACTATCTCTCTCTTCCCACACAAATGTAGGTGCACTTCTCTAAATATAACCTTCTTGATCTCTAAAACTACTAGCGTAATTAGTACATCGACGTGTAGCCTAACGGTTAGTAAGACGTGGTGCTAAAAAATGTGTAGATAACATGGATTGACGTATGAACACGTTAAGGTAGATATAGTAAATGTTCTAACTATTAGATCAGGTTCTTTCGATAAAAACTGATAGTTTAATCTAAGTTTGGTCAATATTTATGTATTAATTCTAAAACTTTAAAGGATAAGGCTAACAAACAAAACACTATTTCCTTGTTCGATCGACCGAATTACTTACTACGACTGTAAACATTGCACTTTCGGTCCATATGGGTGATATTATATTGGCACTTAATATAATTTGCAGATGAAGATAATTAACTACTTTGAAACACCAATTTAAGTAAAACTAACTTTCACCCAAGGTAATAATGTTTAACATCTCAAACAAGCTATTATTAATTATTCTCCCTTAATTAACAATTTCATGTCTACACGGAAACATCATAACCCCATCTAGCAATATTATTCTTGCACTGACTAATCTAGTACTAGACTATAATCTAACCGACTTTTCCCGAAAACTCTAGAATGTTTCTAAAAACTAATGATGATATCCTCAATGTATCGGGAAAATAAGTAGGCTAAGCAATGAGTCAAAACGGAACCCGAATCAAAAGCGATAATAAAAATTAGCGAATATTTTTAAGGAACCAAAACTGAAATAGGAACCCTAAAAGTAAATAACTTAAGAGCTAGAACCGGAATTGCAATTGATATGTATGTTTAGCTTAGTAAAGGTTCTTACTGGTTCTTGAATGTTCTCAGTTTTTATAATGAATTGTTATAATTGTTATTTATGCCCGTCTTTACTTAACTTAATCTTATTTTGAAACATTGGATTATGCACTTCCTCCGGATTTGTTGTAATGTGATGTATTTAAAAGAACCAGAACCTAATTAAGAACCGATAAGAATAGGAGAGTTTATATTTCTCCAACCGGAACGAGTACAGGAGCATTAAAATGTTGAATTGTAGAACCGGACTCGATAAATATTTCGGTTAGGCTCTCTGGTACCAAGGGTATTTTTTTCCTAGACAGTTTTTCAACACTCCCTTAGGAAAAATTCTAAATTATATCCTCCTCATCACCCACTTCAGTGGCCTCATTGTATAAGGCGTCACTCTCGCAAAAGACTAGACTGCCAATGATGGGTAGATCAAGGTTTGATCCAGGTCGGGTGTACTTAAGGTTAGTTTTTTAAATGGTTTTCTACGAAAATGCGAGTAAAATTCCTCTAAATTCAACCTTCTTCATCCTTAACATGTTCGAGTAACTAGTACATAGGCGTACACGGTACAAACCGAACGGGTAGTAAGATGCGGTGATAAAAAATATTCTCCTCGTCCTTAGTCCATTAATCTAAATATGTAGATAGCAGGAAGGGGTAGAAAGACTCAGTGCAAAAAAAAAAAATGAGCACAAGTCAACTAATCAATACTGGTTCAATTACCCAAAATGGTCTAGTACCTAATTAACCGAAGAAACTCTCATTGATGAAATTGTTTCTTACCCTTTCATAATTATGAATTGACTCATCGTAAGACATAGTGTACACTCAATAGTTCATTTAGTTTGTTTAAGTTGTGTGACGATATAATCAATTGGTTCATAAATTTATCTTTAAATACGACTATAAAAATAAGTATCTTGAAATTTCTCGTATGAAAAATCAAACATAATCGCAAGTATAATGTATATCAAACTATCCCCGGGTGAGATTCAAACTTGAACCTCCCCATCAGTGGTGACCAAATGTGACAAAGAGCACAGAATACTAGAACACCCTTGAGCATATCCCCTTCCCCACTCTGTTCCCTTAGCTTATTTAGTTTCAGTTGTAAATAGTCAGCACACCATTACTAATGAGTACTGAGAAATATAAACTGCTCACAATACACACGAGAAAAATATATATAGTTGAATCGCTAAATTAGGAACAGGTTTGAGAATATGTAACATATACCTACCTATAATAATAAGATAAAACTGACAATAAGTTCAGAGCTTACAGCTATCAACATTGCTCCAAAGCTGTCAAAGGTGACAGCAGACTAACACATAGCCTTGGCAAATAGTAAAAAGATTATTCATTACATCTTAGTACTAATTCGAGTTATTTTCAGATACCTTGATGTTTTACGAGTGTACAGTTCATTTGGAGAACCTTTCAGAAAATACAAACATATTTTAGTAGGTCAAGAGTGATAATAATTTACCATATTATTCGTATTTTTTATAGTTATTGATACTATATATCTAAAGTGACAGCTGCATAACACATGACTTTGACGTTTAAATATGTGAAAGTAGATCTAGAAGCTTTTTTCTAGCTGTCAGATATGTCCTTTCAAAATAATAACAGGATACATTTTATTATGCCCTAAAACTCGCTTCCGTAGCCGAATAGTTAAGACGTCACTCTCATGTTGAATGACCTGCTAATTATAGCAAGCGGATTCGACCCAGTCTGGTACACTGAGGTTTTCCTAAATAGTTTACCATTCTACGTCCATGCAAATGTGTGTATATTACCTCTGAAATGCTTCCTACCCTATTAGAGTAATTATCATATATTCGTATAACCTGAACAGGTAATAGCATGCGGTAAGGTAGATTTTTAGAATAGCTGTTTCCACATTTATTTTGAGAAAGATTGGGAAGCCATTTTAACAAAAACTTCACTATGTCAAGAATAAAGTACCGATCAGCAAACAAGACTAAATGAGCTTGGCATCTAGACTACGTGTCTGCCGATACGGGTCTTGCTTGACGTATGAAAAGTGGCTAGGAATGCTGGTGAGTTCTTGTGTGCCTATTGTTATGTTATATTAATTTGCATAGAGGATGCTACTATCATTCCGTGTTTAGAAAGTGTATTCGGACAGTGGCGTAGCCTGTTGATATTCACAGCCACTACCGGTAGCAGACAAAGATGAGCGTAAATATGAATAAAATAGATGGTACTTTGCACAGCAAAATTGGGAGTACTTTTATCTTAAAATAGACATTTACTAAAGACTTGTAAAATTTGTGAAACTAAATAATAGGCATATGCATTGTTGTAGAAACATTATACAAAGATCATAAATGAAATAATATACACTGTTAATTACATACTCTATAGTCTTAAGAACTAGAAACATTATTACAGAAAAACTAAGAAAAGAAAGACACTTTGTCCACCATAAGAGCATAAGAATCTAATTCATTTTCAAATACCTGAATTAAAAAGTTTTTTTTTTATAGTTTATAAATGGTTGGTTTTATAAAAATACATTTCAAATAAAAGATTTTTTATCTTTAACCAGAAAGCCCTTGTGAAATTTTCGCACATTCAACCTCGGCCCCCCCCCCCCCTCCCTAAAAATAAAAAGTGTTTTGTTAGGTTGTTGAAATTAAATACTCAGCGAAGTGGATACACAAAATAGCAAAGAGAGTTTATTTTCGGTAATTGATACAGAAATATTGTTAAATTTTTCTTTTAACTTAAATTTGAATCAAACCACGTGTTTTAACGTAAACTGAGTATTCTATGTCAGAAGTCGGTAAATAAATCCTGTTCCCTGTTAACTTATTCATCGCTGTAGGCTTTGTATTAGTTGAGGAAAAGGGATGTCGACAACAGAAATAATGTATAGGATAGTACTACAATTTTACAATGATAAGTTATTTCTTATCTCAAATAGTTGCGGAGAAATTAAGAAAACTGGAAAATTTCCCCCATGTAAGATACCGTAAAAGTTATTTTCATGAGACAATGAGAATTTCCATCTTATTTATTATACTAAACAGTGTCTAGAGGTACAATTTAATCAAAGTTGTTAGAGCAAGTTTCGAGAATAGTTTTTTTCGCTTTTTGCCCTTTGGTAAACTACCCTTATATTTAGTATTGGATAGCTAAATCCATAAACCTCTCGGGGAGGAGGGAGAGGGGGGGAGACTTTATGAAAAACCCCAGATATCAAATTTTAGCCCAATTGGTAAAATAGTTTTGGTTCTAGCCCGAGATACAGACATATGGAATTGCGAAAACATCTTTTACTTTCTCGCTATCTTACAGGTAGAGAAATTATTGTAATCTTCCAAAAATCAAACTCGAGATTTTGATGAATTTCGACGTTTCATGACTCCCCGAATCTGAAAAAGTTGTTTTTAAGTTTCCGTTTCTGTTTGTCTGTACCTCGGAGTAAAGCCTTAACTATTTTACAGATCGGGCTAAAACTTGGCATCTAGGGTTTTCATAGGTTTGCCCTGAGGGTCTTTTTGGAATTGGATATCTAACTCTAAAATTAAGTTTAGCTCACAGAAGGGTGAAAAGAAAAAACCAATTGAGCAAAATTGTCCTGTAAGATTTTATTTAGATTTCATTTCTAAGCATTGGCCAATAGACAAAATGGCTACTCTCATTTTTTCGGCAAATTACTTTAAGGGTTCAGGTCTGATGTGTAGACTCTCATTCTTTTTATCACATCTCCGAAACAATTTGAGATATGAAATTACTTTTCGTAGCAAATATGTAGACCTATTCATAATACAAATATTTAATTTGAAACATATTTTTATAAAACCGATAATTTTCAAGCTAAACGAAAATATATAGTTTTTTTTTAACTTTTCGAACACTAAAGGTCAAGATCGTAAAAAATAACTTTAACCCTAGATGTTAATGGATGTCAACGTTTCATGTCCCCTTGAACCCTAAAAAGTTGTTTTTGCAATGCCATCTCTCTATGTGTCTGTTTAACTCTAGAATTAAGAGTAGTTTAACTAGGGCAAAAAAAGAAAAAAATAGATTTCTTCAAAATCTGCTCTAACGATTTTGATTAAAATTCGTATCTAGGCGTTGATTAAGATTAAAAACAAAATGGTTACTTTCATTTTCCCATGAAATTGAATTTTAGGGTATTTACAGAAGCAGAATTTTTCATATCTCCGCAATTAGTAGAGATAATAAATAGCTTTTAGTTTCAAAACTGTAGCACTATTGAAATTTTTTTTAAAAAAATTGTATTTGAAATATAATTCTATAAAATCAATAGTTTCTGAGATATTGGCAAATATATTAATACAATTTGGTGAGATTTAGTCGTACATAGTTACTACTTATGTTTTAACGTAATAATTCTCTAATTCCGTAGAGTAATTAAATATAAGTAAGTCTCTCAAATTGTTTATGGTTTTTTTTTCCCTTTTACCTCTTAGGAGAAATATTTGTACAACAATGATCTATCTCCTTCATTTTAGACTCAATGCTCGATATTTACATATTTTACTGGTCAAAATTTATAAATGAGGAATTTAATATTAATGCGATGACCTGAAGATGTGCAACACTTGATAAAATGTTAAAATGTAAATGGAAGTCAAAATTTTAATACGAAGTGTTGAGCCTGTGGACCCAATATCAAACTTTTTTATTGGTCCAAACATACAAATGTGGACAATAATTCTTTAAAAATTAAATTATAAAATTTAAAACCGGGACTCAAAAAATATTTTACGTAAGTATAGTTTAATTTATGCTTGGGTCTGCTAGTGTATATTATTTCGTTTAATATATATTACGAGTTTTGAGTAAATATCTCCTTTTTAAACAATACAGCGAGAAAGTCCGTGTGGAGTTCAGTACCATTTATTTTTTCAGGGGTTTATGATACTGTAACAAGATTAGTGTTTAACAGTGGGACCAGCGTGGTCTCATTGTTTACCCTAGCTGCGCTCCTTGTTCTCTCTGTCTCCCTTCTTGTCTAGCAGGTAGGCAGCGACATTCTCACTTGGCTGGGGGATTAGAGGGGCCGAGGGGGTGCGGGGAGGAGGGCGGAGACAAGTCTGGAAGGGTCGGGACCCATTTTATTCTGGACTCTTAACTTTAGAAATGGAGGATTCCAGACCCTTCGCTGTCACCACCCCTATATAAACAAGCTCAGCGATAGCCGTGCAGATTCAGTTCTTGGTTCTCGACTGATGAGTCCGGGAGTCGCCAGTGCGAGTGTGTGGACCAGTGTGGACAGTGTGTGAGCCGGGACTGGACCAGCGAGTCCAGTGTGTCAACCAGCGAGTACAGTATTTGTGTGGCGCGTGCCAGAGTAGTGTGTATGGCACTGGGACCTGTGGCGGGGTGCCGTGAGTGTAATTAGCATTGAAAGTAAAATTACAGTGAACGAACGTTTTTAGAAACTGTTATTTGGATATTTAACTAGTTATTCAGTATTTTTTTAACAAGCTGTTTACTTGACTTGATGTAATCCTATTTAATGTTTTTTTTTATTTGTGTATTGATCTACAAACAATTGCCTATATTACCTTAGTCAGTGAACTGTTTAGTTATAGTTAATCCAGTGTAATTTTATTTTATGTGTTTTCATTTGTTTATTAATTTAAAGACGATTATTAGTATTACTTAACTAAGTGAACTACTCAGTTATAATTTATTCAGATTATTCTATTTATTATGTCCTTATTGGTTTATTGATTTAGATAATTAATTTGACTACCTAATTTGTTAAATTGTTTAGCTGTATTTTTAATTCTGTTAATGTTTTTAAGTTATGATTTTAATAATCAAAACCTTGAATATTCCGTGGGCATTTTTTATTCGTGTTTGTTTGGCAACCTACCCCAATATCTCTAAAAGAACTCGTGGTTCACACTTTCACGTGTGAACGGCCTGTGACCCTCCCAGGTCACGTGTGCCCCCACGTTACAATACGTTGAAATGTATCTAAATCCCATGTTTGAATTTTTTCACAATCACAATAATTCTCTCTCCAAGGTGTCAAGAGAAAGTAAAAATAATTAGAGATGGGGCTTTAGTATTCGATTCTTCGAATCCCTCGAACTGTATGGTATTCAATAGATTCGAGATTCGTAAAAGATCTCAAAAAATTATCTAGACTACGATAAAAGACCTTGACTTGATCAAACAATTTTAAACAATTGGCAAATGGAATTATTAATATAAGCTAATGTAGTTGGGAGGATAACAAATAATAAAATCAAAAAGTTGACCAAATTGTATTAATATAATTAATTTACCAAAAAGTGTTCTCTTTGTTATTTATGACGTAGTAAACATGACAAACAAAATATAATCTGTCAGTGGCGCCAAACATTAAACAACCTTTTTTAAATTCAATTTTAGATATTTTCCCTTTGAGTAAAACTTTTCATTTTTATATATTCGAGGATTCTAATTCGGATTCAAGATTAGAAAATTTAAGATTAAATAAATATATAATTTGACCCATATCTTTAAAAAATCTAGAAATGATTGCATTTATAAGTAAGTTAGAATTTATTAAAAATATACCCTTATTTTAATGGAGGAAGAGTGAGACACATTGTAGGAAGTAGACATCTTCTTTATACCCTACCGGGGTTCGATTACCATCTTGATTAATCCAGTATATTTTGAGATTGATGCTCTAAACCATGCGATCACCGGTAAATGTGCCTGGAAATCACTTTACAGCATGAGTTTCTGGTAAAATATTTCAAAAAAGCTAAATGCCTCACCTAGTACGTGTGAATAAATTAAAGAAGATCCGGTTACTTTTTTTTTTTTTTTTAACTGTCATGAAAGGCGATGTGTCTCTTAAGCCCAGCTTTCGTAGGGCTAATCTTATCTGATGTAGAGAAAATTTATTAGACCTACTTTCCCATGTTTATACGTCAAGTCATATGATCTTCAGCTGTCAATTTTGTTTGATATTAGTTCTTTAATATCATCGCGTCTTAGTACCCTTTCGGGTTATACATTTACAATTATTTATTTTGATGAAATATGGATTGGGAAGGTAGAATTTTAGAGTAAATATATCAGCTACACGTATTTGCGTGGAAAGAGAGTGAGAAACCATTTATAATAAACAACCCTCAGTTCCCCGCGATTTTTTTAGCACCTCGTCTTACTATCTGTTCATGTTACACAAATAATTAATAACTACGCTAATTAGCTAGGGATGAGGAAGGTAGAATTTATAAGAAAATAACCCACATTTGCATGAAGTTAAAACCACCCTCAGTACACCCGACAGGGATTTGAGCCCCAATTTCCCTGTCATCGGCAAGTCTAGTCTATTGCGAGAATGACACCTTAGGAGCTTAGGCGATGCGGCCACTGAATAATAATAATATTTAGCACCGCGTCTTACTACCCATTTGGGTTATACGCTTTAAGTACGAATTACGTTAATGGATTTAGGAATTGGGAAGGTTGAATTAGAGGAAGTGAACCCGCAATTGCGTGGAGGGAGAGTGGAAAACCATTTAGGAAAAACCACCCCCAGTTCACCCGACTGAGATTCGAACCTCGATCTCCCCGTCCTCAGAAGTCGAGCTCAACACGACAAGCGCGTTAGCCAACTACGCCACCGAGGCGGGTGCGGCCACTGAAGCACTTCCAACCAGGATTCGAATCTCAATCTATCCATCTTCAGCAGTCCATACATGACGTGAGTGACGTGCTAGACCATGCGACCCCCTATGCGGATATGAATAAATTAAAGTAGATCCAGTAGGCGTTTTTTTTTACTGTCAAGAAAGGTTCTTCCTGAAGTGATCCGATTCTACTATCACCCCCCCTCCTCCCTGTCTAATCCTGATATCGATGTTTGGAAATGGAAACCGAACCGAACGATCGAGCCTAGCCTACTGCTCTATATTCCAGCCAGTGGAAGGTTTTCACTTGAGTGTGATCGACCTTGTTCTCCAAAGCACGTCCTCGTGGAGGTGTTATATTGACACTCTTAAAGGCGTGCGCTACCGTTAACACTCTCACCGCTCCATACCTGATCCATTGTCAATGATGTTTTTTTTTATTATTATGAAGGTCACATGACAATACTGGCAATGAACCTTTTTGTCCCGCCCGTGACTAGGCAACTTACAGCTTAGCAGTTCGTAAAGAGAGAGAAAGTGTGTTAAAGTAGTTTGTTGTGAATTCGTCTGTCAGGTGTCGATACAGTCCAGTTTTCATAGGAAGGATTTTTTAGAAAATACAAACATATTTTTAAGCCCCAAACGCTAACATTTTATCATATTATTAGTATTATTTTTAGGTGTCGAATTAAAACTAGCAACTGTAGATAACATGATCGTATGGCTACATTAAAGTAGATCCCCAGTTCAATTTTTTTTTAAGAATAACCTTAATTATATGTACTCAATTTTGGGCCGTGAAATA
The DNA here is from genome assembly GCA_039000515.1 of Timema cristinae. Taxonomy (NCBI): domain Eukaryota; kingdom Metazoa; phylum Arthropoda; class Insecta; order Phasmatodea; family Timematidae; genus Timema; species Timema cristinae. Next base: position 116,157,541 of record JBCFYV010011172.1, read on the forward strand.
CATGTTTGTACTTTTTAAAAACTTCCTTCCTATGAAAATTAGAATGTTATCAATCAATACTTTCTCAGTCTTGTGTGTAAGAATTGTGTGTTATATGTTATAACACAATTAATTAATGAAATATTAATATTATTTTTTATTATTTTTAATGACGACTATAAAAATTAATCAAGGTTTTCCCGCACGATCTGGCACATTGGCCACACTGATCTTCGATATTCGGTTAAGTGCACTAGAAGGCATTTTTCTTTGCGTTGTGCTTACACAGGAAATGCTTATGCATCTTACTAAAATTAATTCTCCTCGTTTTATTCACTGGACAATGTCACTAGAGCGTCTACTATTATTTTATATTTTACCTGGTCTTAGTACCGGCTTATCCGATATATATGAGGTCATGGTGAGTTGTATAGAATTTAAACGAAATGAGCTCGCATTTACTTGGAAGGAAACTTGGTTACCTTTTTATGATTTTAAAATGTTCATTGAACTTTTTTATCATGTTTTAAGACTGTAGTTAACGTGATGTGTCCAGAATGAAATGTGTGTTTTGGCCGTTTACACAATCCGAATGCCAACCTTACTGTCATTATGGTACAGTGCTTTAAGAAGTTTCAAAAAATTAAAATTCTTTACCATCCTTAATTTTGTAAAACGTTGAATGATGTGTTTAAAAGTTATTAAAAAGAATCTAAAATTCTTTATTTTTATTTTGACACCTTTTAATCAAATCTTGCTGCACTTATAGTATCCCGATTTCTATTCGTAGGAGAGGGGTAATAAAACCACTGATCGTGTTGAGCTCTGACCAATGTCCACCACATGCATGTCACGTCCACAAACCCGCGCGAGTGAAGATGACTGGACTGACGGGGGAGAAAGTTAGGAAGAAAGAGGGAAACTGTGAATCGAGCGTCGCAAAGACAGGCCACTCACCCCTTTACACACACGTCTCAAAAAAAAAAAACCCAGATGGAACACAATCATGTCGTAGAGAGCCTGGTTCACATCTATTGGTGTTTGGTTCTCACGGCTTCACTTTCATAACTGACATACCTATTTTAAAATTAAAATAAACTCTTTAGATGTGTCCTTGTCGGGAGATTGGTTAGGAGTTCATGAAAGAATTAATTGAACGTGAAAACCTGTCAGGTTTTACTTAATAAATCATTTAATTAGGACATTCTATAAAAAAATCCAAAAGTAATTAAAGTAAGCAACGTTAATTTGATATACGATACATTTATAATATAATTGCTTAATTTACAAAAGAAAGAATATTTTAACTATAGAAAGTTTCTAAATAAATTTGAAACATAACTGTCAAATAAAGAAAAAGTTATTACATACAGTTAAAATTATACGAAACGAATTAAAACTAATAACAATTACAAAAACAACGTAGGACATTAATTAAACATTAATTATGAAAGTTATTTGTAATAAATATTAAATTTATAGCTTTGGAATATCGAAATGGATTTTTATAATTTTTTCATTTCTTTAATCCAACACTATAAATTTAATGTATTTATATATTTTTACCAAGAACTTTCATAATTAATGTTTTAATAAACTCATACATTGTTTCTGTAATTATTTATTTGGCTCATGTCATTTTAGCGGTGTTAATACATCTTTTGCTTTATCTGTATATTTTGTTTAAAATTCGTTTCGAATCTTTCTATTATATAAATACTAATACTTTTTGTAAATTAAACAATAATAATCTAAATGTTTCTTATATTTATGTCTTATCGTATATTCATTTAACCATCCCAATTTTACTCATCCAATATTATAATAGGGCCATGCAAAGATTTTTTTTTTCAATTGCAAAGCCACGTAAAAGCAAAACTTGAAAAATACAAAGCAAAGTTGAAGGTAAAAAAATATTTTATTAAACTTTCATTAATGTTATAATATAAATTTAACCAGATATAGTAAAAGGTCCTAGCTCAATATAGGGTACGTTTGTAAGTACGGCAGTGACTTTTTGAGTTTCTAAATCCACAAAGTAATTAAGGAACGTTTGACATTTGTCGAATTTCTTTGATTGCTTCAAGATGATTTTTTGAAGAAGTGATACCATTTCAGGTGATGAAGTCGATGTAAATGGATTCCGACCCTTGAATAATGTTTTGACTTTTCAAAACGTTGCTCTTAATCTAAGGGATAAAAATTGTATGTAATAAAAAGGAAGTGCACCCACATTAGCGTAGTATGAGAGGGGGAAAATGCAGTGATAAAGCTGTGCTCTGGATCTGGAATGAGATCAAACTCAGCCTCGTGAGGGAATATAAAGAGCTACTAGAATAAGTATGTAGTGGATCCAGTCTAGAAAACTGAGATTAAGGGCTGGAGGGTTCGTTGTGCTGACCACATGACACACTATCCTCAAAATGTTAGCACTATGATCTCAAATGGCGGTGGACACTCGGGCGGTTTAGCTCAATGGCAGGCTCACGCCATGGAGTTTATTTTAGGTTTTAGTTTTTGATGTTTTAAGATTTAATACAAAATATGAGTCAAAGCAGAAAATCCTTTATTTAAAGCAATAAACTATTTATATATTTAAAACGCGAAGCGACTCATTTCTATAATGGTTCTCGGAGTCTTACGAAACAGATTTTTATACTTTAAAAAAATCTTTTATATTGGATATGTGCCCAAAATTTCAAATTTCAATAATATTCAAAGAGGAAGTTGCAATTTATTAACACTACAATGTATACGGACAGTAATTTTTAAAGTTCAACTAAACGTATTTTAATTATATTGTTTTTTAATTAAATAATTCACTTCTAAGATTATATTATACAGTTTACATATTTACCAATAGCTATACCAAAATTTTAATGAAAAAATTTTCATAGTTCTAATGAAAAATTTAAATTTTATTTTTGTAAATGAAACTTTTATATCGAAGATTATTATGATGGATAATGATCTAGATTTAAGGAACATGTAGTTTACATTTATGATATTAAAGGCTACAAATTGAAATCTTGTCATTGAAAAATGGGGTAGCTAGTTTCAGAGAATATCTTGTTAATTTTGATAACATTAATTTAATCAATGAAATATTACTTTCTACCTTATCCTTATGAATGAGGCAGAATTTCGTTTGGATTGCTATATGTTTGTACACCCTGATTTTGGTAAGAAGTATCTGGGAGCTACTAAAGTTACTAAAACAATTTTAATATAGGGTGTCCCAAATAAAACCTACCCCAAACGCACAATATTTCAAAGTCTATGATTTCGGAATGTGCGCCACCGGCTGCTATGAATTGTTTCAATAAATAAACGTTTACTAGTCGGCGAGCGTAACTATTCATAGTAGCTGGTAGCGCACATTTCAAACACTTATGTTGAAATAATCTGCGTTTGGGGCCGGTTTTATTTGGGACATCTTGTATAATCATACGTCAAGTCATGTTTTCTGCAGCTGTCATTTTCGATAAATATTTTCGAAACCTATTAAATAACACTAATGGTATAGTAAAATATTATGACATTGACTGTAAACAAAAGAGGTTAGCATTTTATAAAATGTTCTTTCAACTAAAATCAGGCTATGGGCCAGTTTCATATCAAGACTTAGTACGCCTTAAGTGTATTTCTACACTGAATACAGGGCAGTACCTACCTAAACCAGATTGGAATGGGCCAGTTAAATGTGCGGAATTAGCCCATTCCATTCGAGTTTGTTCGAGTACGTGTCATTTTGTATTTAGTACAGCGCCGCACTTGAGGCGTACTAAGTCTGACTATGAAACTGACCCTATATTTTAAAAGAGCTCATCTATAGGATGTGTTTATTACTTAAAATAAATTATCCTAGATGCTAAGTGTTATTGGCGTTAGAAAAAAATAAAAAATAATATAACACTTAAAAATATGACCAGAACAATTTGGGCCTTAGTTTACGGACAGACGAATGGAAATATCAATAACAACTTTGTTAATAACGGTCACATAAAATTAAATTTTCGTTAAAATATTTAAATTGATTTATTTTGTTCAGTAACACACAATGGTGTATTTATTATATTTTAAGACAGTGCTTACCAAACTGTGATAAGCGTACCCTCGGGGATAAACTAATAATTTCAGAGAACACATGACGTACGTACCACTGGGTTTTATAAATTATAGCATATTTGTAGCAATTTTATGAACAAATTAACGCGGATATTATCATTATATCACGAAGCCTCCCCCCCCCCCCTCTGTCATGGTTTTGTTTAGTTTACGACTATAGAAATATTATAATTATGAACGACCATTTATACTTTACAAGATATCAGGTATTCATTTATTTTATTTTATGAAGAACTGGTAGGGGGCATGTGGCTGACGATAATTAATTAAACACGGCTCTAAAAGAAAGTAAATACCGTAACATTATTTTGGTTGGGGGGAGGGGGGGTTATTGCTGCCTGTTAATTTAAAATAATGCCTCCAATTATATATTCTCAGGTTTGTTTGAAGTGATCTCTCTACGACTGACCAGTGACCTCACTCGGAGAGGTCCTACCTAACACGATAAAGATGAAGGTCACCCAAGTGAGACGAAGAAGATTGGAGACGGAACGTTCGTCTCGCGCATGAGTAAGAGGACTGTTTTTTGGAAACCAGTTAGGTGAATCTCATCTTATCATATGGTACTACTACAACTAAACACAGCCGTGCTCATTTCTTCAATGATTGGACCTAGAGGCGTTTTCATCGTCCTAAACTCATTTTCTGCAACGGGGACCTGGTCTTTTTTATTTACTTTTTTGATTACTATTTTGTGTGTGTGTGTGTGTGTGCATTTTAAATAATGCTCGCGAAGTTTTCACTGTAAACAGGACGTCGACGATGGTAGGGTTAGAATGTATAGACCAATTTTCTTACAAATAGTCTTCTGAAAGGCTTTTTATCCTACCGTAATCTATTAAATAGTAGGGTTCTGGTAGGAAATGGGCTTCCTAAAAGATTATTTGTACAAAAATTGGGCTAAAATTTAATCCAGCTGACTTTAATTTAAGCTCGTTCCTGACTTGATACAGTGCGAATATGTTGTTTTTTTTCCTTAACGGGGTTCCATAATTTTGATTTCCTCGACATTTTTCCTCCTCATACCACTGAGCTACACCAGTGGTCACAAAGTCTAAGGTGTCACTCTCGTAATATAATGTATTTCAGGCGAAGGGTAGGTTGAGGTTAAAATATTGGTCGGGTAGACTGGGGTGATTTTCTTCACATGTAATGGTTTCCCTTCCTTTCACCGTGCTAATGCTGTTTCATTTCCTTAAATTGTCCTCTTAGTCGCTAAGTCACTGTAACTTTAGTGCTAAGCGAACTAATTTTAAAAATGCTCTCAACCCTTATCTCTTTAAGTAGTTTATTATTATTGAAGCAAGCAAATAGCCCAAAAAATGGAGTAAACTGATTCACGTATTTCATTACAACATATCAGTTTTTCCTTTCACTGTGACTGAATGATTGCAAGGTTGACTTACACTTCAAAGGACTTTGGTTCTAACCTGTTTGGCGTCCAAGCGAAAGTATGTATACTTTATTATTTCGTCCTGGCATTGAGAATAAACTCACCCATCCCTTTTTTTTATAGTTGTATTGTATATTATTATTATTATTATTATTATTATTATTATTATTATTATTATTATTACTATTATTATTAGTTGTTTTTGTTGTTCTGCCTTAAGACAGGTCCATTCCTTTTGTCAGTGAACTTAGACCACCAATGCGTCCAGTTCTCTGCCTCCTCCTTCACCTCCCAGAATTTTCTTCTTTCCTTCGAGTCATCCAATATTTGAATCCTCCTTCTTCCTAAGCTCCTATTTCCCTCAGCCTTGTCTTCTATGACGTCGTACAGAAGACAGTTCTTCCTAAGGATGTGTCCAATTCAGTTTGCCTTGTACCAAAGAATCACCCCTCTTCTTAGGACTTAATCATTTGTTACCCTCTCCATCCAACCACCTGGTCTTATCAAATCTTCTCCACCACCACATTTCAAAGTTTTATAATTATTTCTTTTCCATATTACTGAGAGTCCAAATTTCTGCTCCATACAGTATAAGTCAAACAAAAGGCAACAATTTTCCGTCAACTTCAAAAACAAATCAATACCAGTGAATTAAGCGAAACACACATAATTTTAAACAAGAAATCCTGTCCTGTGCATCTTCTATTTTCGAGCCAAAACCTTTAATGAAAGTCGCCAGGAAAGCCTTCGTCAGGCTAAATACTCGTCTATTCCGCTTTGTATCGGAACCACGGATTTAGGTCACGAGATATCATGATAGAGATGTGAAGACAAGTGTGTATATATGGCCGTGGCGTGTGTGCAAAACACGCATTGAAGATAATTTTACAGTCGTTTACTTAATTACCTCAACACGCTAGCATTTGTTTTAACAACAATAGCGACACTTTGTTCAAATCATGAAACCTATTATTTTAAGATTCCGTCTCAATCCACCTCACTTATGTAGCTAACACGGCTCGAGCCGGCTGTTACATCGTAATGAGGTTTCTTTTTATTTCCAAACAGTGGAAATTGAGACTAAAGAAACAGTTTTTCAATATTTAAAAAAATAAAATAATGGGAAATGATGTTTTAAAATGAAAAAATTCTTTTTTTACTTATTTAGCACTACGTCTTAATATCCATTCGAGCTACACGCTTAAGTACTACTTATGTTAATGGGTTATGAATTGTGAAAGTTGAATGTAGAGGAAGTGAACCCGCATTTGCGTAGAGGGCAAGTATAAAACCATTTAGGAAAACCAGCCCAGTTCACCCAAGCGAGATTCGAACCTCGATATAACCGTCCTCGGCAGTTTAGCTAAACAAAAATTTATCACTTTAGCTAACTAAGCCACCGATGCTGGTAAAAAACTAATAAACTTCTCCTTATTTTGCTGTTGCTGTCTCAATGGAAGAATGGACAAAAATCGCAATTGGATATATTCTTTTGTTTGAGCTTAGTATCGAGTTTAATTTCCCTGTTAATCGGTCAAGCTAATTTTGAATTATTTTTAACTTTTTCGGTGTGGGTGTAACCTTTTGTTATTTCTTGATTAACGAACTTAAGTTATAAAATAAATATTGTTGGGAAATTATTTAATATTTTCATTGCTATGTTAAAAAGAATACAATCTTTATATAAGTTGTAATAATTTATTAGTAAAACATTGATAAACTTAAAATAATATGTTACAATGAAAAGATCATGGCCGGTTTCCCATAATGTTTATTTTAGAACAAAAGTTTGTTAATCCATCAATGGCTACAATCCAAATAATAAATTATCTTATAGCTAACATTTTATCTATTAAGTTGGGATAGAGGTGAAGGTGAGTTAAGGATAGTGTTTTTGCAGTTTTTAGATCAACACATTTTATTGGCTCGAAATAAATCAAATAACTATCTAGTAGAGACATAGTTTAATTTTATTCACATGGTGATCTCAAAAGTTCTTAAATATCTGTCAAGGATATCCTGCCTGGAATGGAATGACAACGTTTTCTCTTCATTTAAAAAAGTTGTCATCTAATGCTGCTATGTTCATGACAGATATTCAACTACTGATAATATCACAATGTAAAAAAAAGTTAAAGTCTATGTTTCTACTGGAGCAATATTTATTCTATTTAGGCGAAAAAAGTTTTGCTATAAAAATTGCAAGAACACTGACCTTTTCACGCGTTCCCTATACACCCACCTTAAGTCATAAGTCAAACCTTGTTTTGGTAATCGAGTGGTTTAAGGCGGTATGCCAAACCTGCATCCCGTAGGCCGTAAGCTGCATGCCTAATTTCGCATGCATAAATGACTTTGTGCGGCCCATAGCTGTTCTGATGAACTAGCACACATCAAACAATGACACCCTCCCTATTATTATTTTTTATAAACCTCATAGAAATACAACATTTGGGAATAAAATAATTAGGAATTTGGCATAGTTAAGTTTTGAGAAACCTATCAAACCTTTACTATTTTTTCAACAGAGACCACTTCTCAAAAGTTGTTGAATTTTTGCACTCGGTGAGGAGCTACGTGAATAAAAAAATAACGGCTACGTGGTCTTAAAGAAAAATGAAATTAATGGTCATATGACACCCTACAACCGCAGGAGTTGGCACTGTCTTCACCAACAAATGGCAGCTGCTCTGTCGGTATCGTTCCATTGCGTTTTTACACCATGGAGTTGTTTAGGTTTAATGTTTGGCAGCACATACTAATGTTGACAGTCGTCGTTTTCTCACAACCAGCTTCGGTGGCCGCGTGGTCTAAACCATCGCTATAACCAAAAAAAACTAGACTACCGATGACGGGGAGCTCAAGGTTCGAAACTTGTTAAGATATATTGAGGTCCCCCCCTCCCCCCCCCCCAAAAAAAAAGAATAGTTCCACTCTCGGTCCACATAAATGTGGGTACACTTTCTCTAAATATAACCTTCATAATCCCTAAAACCATTAGCGTAATTAGTACATAAGCGTATAACTGGAACGGGTAGACAGATTTGGTGTTAATAAAAAAGTTTTCTCACATAAAATGAAACCATACACCCGAGAGGTCATGGCTTATGTACACACATTTGTCAACAAATTATATAGAGCGGCTTTGGCACAAGATTTAAAGCCAGTCATTTACACCATTGCTGCATTTGAAAGGTTTTTAATTTCTGGTTAAAAAAAGTGAGTTAAGTCGTGTTCATCATAGGGGCCTTCTATTTTAATTTTGTTTATATAAAGTACTAAGTTGAAATTAATTTAATTAATATATGTACTGACAACATTGAAATTCTTTAAATGCGGTCCCCTTAGTATTTTAAATTTTCAATGTGGCCCTTGTGGCCAAATGAGTTTTATATGGCTGTTCTAAGGCGTCTCTCGCGCAATAGACTGGAATAGCGATGACAGGGAGATCGGGGCTAGAATCCTGTCCAGGTGTATCGATAATCTAATGTCCCGCTCTTACTTCATACAAATGTGGGTACATTTTCTCTCTGTCCTCATTCCTAATCTATTGGAATAAAAATGCAGACAGCCCCAACAGTGCACACATACACATAAAAAAAGACTAGTCGTAAAAAGACGAGTGTATTCACACTTGACTAGAAAGTGGTGGATCTAGTTCTACCGCTACCACAAGATTAGAAAATTAAAATGTCCACACTCCATGAGATTGTTATAAAAAATATCTGTAGTAAAAAAAACAAGTTCAAGTACGGTTTAAGAACACTTTCCCTTAATAATATAGACTAAGTGAGTACAATATATATGATTTTTTTTATCTCCTCGTCTTACTACCTGCTCAGGTTATACGCGTTTATGATATTTTCTATAATGATTTAGGGCTGCGGAAAGAAAATTTTTAGAGCATATCCACCCGAATTTGCTTGGAAAGAGATTGGAAAACCATTTCCAGAAAACCACCCTCAGTAGACCAGACCTAGATTTTAACGCCAATATCCCTTTCGTCTTTCATCATGCCAACGAGAATCACACTCTTAAACCATTTGGCCACTGAAGCGGGTGTGCGCATGATAGAACTGTGTGGTATCGAGCTATCTAGCTATCGAGCCATACAAACAATCGTTGAATCATATAATGTAGTCGGGCTTTTTTTTCAAACCTTAGTACGTGAAGTCTTACATTTTTGTTTTACCCCCTTGACTTCTCTTTATCCCCTTTTCTTTGTGAACAAATGTGAGAAAGAGAAGAATTGGTGAGAGATAATATTTAACATGCTCTTTCATACAAAAACCTTTATCACATGACTCACAAACTAACTTTATCTATAACAGTACAAGAGATATTGAACACTAAAAATCAAACATTAGCTCCGGGAATAATTTCCCGCATTGGGTTTTGAAAAAAAAAAAATTATAAAGAACAATAATTGTTTTAATGATTCGCTATTTAATTTCTATCCGTCTGCATATTTCAACTAGCGGAGAAGGGACGAGTAAGGTATAACTTAGAGGAAATGTACCCATATAGGTGAGTACGTGGAAAAAGGCGTCAAACTCATCTGGTCTGGATTTCTGGTAACGGGGAGGTAGGGGATCCAATACCGGGCGAATGTATTGAGAGTGAATTTTTCTAAATTATTTTCCTCACTCTCTATGTAAATGCAGGTAAATTTACTATAAATTGTACATTCCTCATCATTACTCCATTAGTGTAAATACGTTGATAGACCGGACGGGCAGTAAAATGGGGTGCAAATAAAAAAGGAAGACATATACACTCAGTTGCGTGGAAGGAGAGTTAAAAACCATTTGGGAATAATTACCTCAATCCACCAGGCCAGGAATCGAACCCCAACTTCCCCCTTGCCGTCAAACACAAGTCTGACGCTTTTTCTCACGTACCCATTGGTGAGAGTAACGAGGGTTACAGCTTAGTGAAAATGCAACTCCATTTGCATGTAGAGATATTACGTAAAATTACAGTATGTGAACTGTATTTAGGAGGGTATCTCCAGTGCAAAAAGACAGGGGTGTAAGAACCGGGTATTTTAAGTGAAGAGCCAAATACAAGAGCACACCCAACCACCGACGTCTAGCTGTTCTCTGACTCCAACGTATCTTACTACAGTCCAATTTTCAAAGAAAGGGCCCTTTTAAAAATACAAACTTTTTTTTCGAGCAAAATTGATAGTATTTTACTATTGCATTAGTGTTATTGACCGAGTGTAGCCTGTTTTGTTTTAACCCGACAGTTTGGCATTTAGTCTGTCTGTTCTGATGTCCGGATCTTTGTTAGACGATAACTGTAAAATGTCTGTACCAATTGTGTTGAAATTTGACAGGGATGTTTTTGAGCCTATGCCAAAACCCTTTGAACATGTTTTTTTTACGATTCGGTAATATGTTTCCAAATGACGGCCACTCAAATATCTGTATGTTGTTTGTTTATTTCACGATAACTGCCAAATGTGTGAACCAAATTTAACGATATTTGGCAAGGATATTCCTTAAGCCTAGGCTGAATGACCTATGTAGCTACATAGTTTTTTTTTAAATCTAGTTATCTGTTTAAATATGCGGCTACTCAATTTTTTTTCATATAATAGCTCATCTAAAGTGATTTTATTTATAAGTCTAAATAATTGATCGAGTAACTGGATCATGTTTTTTTTTTTTTTTTTGAAATATATTGCGAGACTAATATCTCAAGCCACGAGAACAAAGTTTATTCTCTATGAATATAATGTACTAGTGAATCCAGTAGCTACTAATTTGTTTCTATCTAACTTGATCACAAAGGGAAAATATCAACTTCAAACCCAAGGAGAATTTCTAGGAGATATTGGTGACCTGGTGGTCTTGGGGTAAGGTGTCAGACTTCTATGCTGGCAGCCGGGGTTCAATCCTCGGTCCCGGCACAGATTTATCTGATTTCCAAACCCTTCCTTCACCTCTGACAAGATATCTTGTGAATGTGGGGAATGCCAGGCCTCCACCGTGGTTCGGATTCCACGTTAAACTGTAGGTCCTTCATTTCGTCTCATAATCACCCTATCATTACACATTAAAGCATAAGAGCGTATAATCCGAACAGGGTAGTAAAACGCGGTGCTAATAATAATAATAATAATTCTAGGAGATATTTCAACTTGAAATCAAAAGAGAAATTCTAATAATTTATTATAGAAAAGAACATTACTTATTCTTAACATTACATAATAATTAGCCATTTTCTAATGGAGGGAGCGAGGTCTATTGTTCACAAAACGACTAGTTTCCTAGGTATAAATACCATGTATCAAAAGTGACAGCTGCAGATCAGTATGAATACGTGAAAGTAGATATAGTTTCTTTCTTAGCTGTCACATAGGAGCCTTCCTATGAAAATTGGGCTGTAGTTCTTCGAGTAAGTTACAGAGAATGAGGCTGCGAGCAAATAAACAGAGCCTGAGATTCAACTGCGCGTGGCGCGGACCACTTTGACTGAGTACCAAGTAAGATGGTCTGTTACCCAGCAAGGGAGGTAAAACACAGCATTTCAGACTCTTTAAAGGGTATAGGTTTCACTTTGTCTCGCTAGCTTAGTTTACCTTCAACTTGGGAATAAGACTTGTCACCATGGGCTGTCTCGCTGCCTAAAGTTAGGTGCACACTTTGACTTGTGTTTTTAGCACCATTTTTATTACCCATTTGAGTTATACTCGTATGGGGGTCATCCATAAACCACGTAACGCTTTTTGTATTACCTTTTCTTTTTGATCATCCCTTTCCCCATGTAACGCCATGTAAACATTAGAGTTAACCTCTCCTCTCCTCCCAGCCCTCCCCCCCCTCCCCTCTAAAATCTTTGCTACTTAACTTTTCACATCAAAAGGAAATGTCATCACTTCATAAGAAAGCTTTTGTGATACTAGAAAGGGAATCGTATTTAATACTCCTAAGGATCGGAAATTGTCTATGTTTATTAATGTGTTTCAATTTTTTCAGAGCATATAACCCGAACGGGGAGCAAGACGCGATGCTAAAAAAAAAAACACTCGTTCAGTATTATAAAATAAGAAAATGTTCAGATGTTATAATTTTCTAGGGAAAGTTCCAAGCACACTATGGAGTAATATATAATATACCTTGTCATGTTTTACATATTCGCTGTAGTTTGTTGTCATTAAACGCAACATAATATATTCTTACGGGACAGCTTGAAACCCCCGCATCTATTAGTTATGTAGTATTGAAGTACCTAAACTAGTTTTTTATCATTCATGTGCTAGATTTATTTTTATTTCTTAAAAATGAGGTATTAATAATGATTTAAAAAATAAATACATCATAATTTACCTTGGGATATGACGATGTACAACATTGTGGGAAACCTGCTTCTGTGGTCGCGTGGTTTAAGACGTCACTATCGCAATAGAATAAACTGCTGTTAATAGTGAGGTTGTGATCTAATTTCGGGTCGGGTTATTTTACACTAAACTGCTGGTACACTTCCTCTAAATTTAACCTTCCTCACATTTAGCTTACTAGTGTAATTACTACATCAGCCTGAATAGGTAGTAAAACGTGGTGATAAAAGAAACATTGTGAAAAGAATAAAATTACGTATTGTGCAGCCAGTCAGGTACGAAAGTCCATGTCCCAGATTAAATTCAGAAATGCCAACCACTCATCTGTTCCCTAACACAATAGCTATATTTTATTAAATCAAGTGAAAAATGATAACCTTGACACGGGATTTTAACTTGGAACCTTTGTATTTGAGTTATAATAATCTAGAAGTGAGCCAAATTGGTTCGTCACGTATTCAGGGCCCCTTTACACGAGTAATTTGTGCATTGAGTCTAATCGTGGTAAGTGACTCATACGAGACGACTCAGGATGGCTCACAAAGTCAAAGGTCACGGGTTCGATTCCCGTGTACAGGTTGTCATTTTTAACTTAATTGAACTTGAATCAACAATCAAGATTGATCCTACCACCTCTGTGGCGTAGTTGTCTAACACGCTTGTCGTGTTGAGCCCGACTGCTGAGGACGGGGAAATCGAGGTTCGAATCTCGGTCGGGTGAACTGGTTATTTTTTTCCTAAATGGTTTTCCACTCTCCCTTCACGCAAATGCGGGTTCACTACCTCTAATTCAACTCCATTCCTAATCATTACGTAATGTACTAAAGCGTTACGAACGGTTAGTAAGACGCGGTGCTAAATATTAGTATTATTATTATTATATTATTATTATTATTATTAAGATTGATCCTGTGGGTAACCATGCCATATCCGTTTGTGATAGACATGAATTAAATATAATTTTATATTTGCGCATAGCACACGGCCCATTATTGGAAGTAGGAACGATAAGGGTGATAGATTGGAAATTGTAACACCATACACAAAGCTAAAGGGTGTAAAACCACAGTGCATATACCGTACTTTTTCCCGTATCCCTGAGCGGGATTAGAGAGTATTTAAATATTCTTTCAGCTTTACGGTAGTTTTATCTTTCCAGAACTCGCACCGGTGGACACGTGATCTGATTGATAATCTCATTTAGTCTGGTTTTTGGTGACCTGGGAGCTAGATACTTAAATTTCAACCGGTTTTATTGAGGGTTTCTCCCCCCCCCCCCTCCCTAAATGGTTTCTTACTATCTCTCCATGGAATGAGGGTACATTTTCTCAAATTCTACTTCTCTCATCTTTACACTAGCGTAATTAAAATAAACGTGTAATCCCGAACGGGCTAGCTATACGTTGGGTCGAGGGGGAGAGGGAGGGGGTGATAAATCCCGTTTTAAAAGTGCATATGGAATTAATGGCCAACGGAACCGGAACAAACCGGTTGTATGAGTATATCTGGTTGTGGGTATTGAGCCGCTAGGGGTAAATAAATGAGGATATAATAGTCCTTAATCATAGTTCACTGGATGTCTCCCTCCTGCATCCACACTAACATATCGTCCCGACATCCGCCTCGCAACTTCGTGGGCTTGATCTAACAGCCATGAACTCGCAATTACCACGGCATCGCTTACTTTTTGCTCAATACAAGTTTAATGTGGCCTAGTATGGGTTTCAGTAGAGGTGTCTTACCTCATTTGGTAGATCTTGTATCTTTTTCTCTATTTGTTGGGGATTCGATTCCCGATGAACACAGATAAAGTGTCGATACGAAATTAAATTGGTTCTCTTTCGCTTGGTATCAAATTGACTATATACCTGGTTGCTATGTTTGTGTCATAATTAAATCACAAACTCCACCTTAAAATAATGAGGGATATGTGACATTGGTCCCAGCACGTGCCTAGCTAGATAGTTCATAGGTGAGCTAATCTGGGTTCAATTCTAGTGTTAATTTGAAAGATTTAGATGAATATTTTATCAACGGTAGTCATCCTTAAAAAATGTTTATTTCAGTGTATTGTATATAAGAGCAACTCTTGTTCCATTAACACTTGTAGAATTTGCCAGAATAAAAAGTCGATCACGGTTCACAATGGGTTTTTTTCTGATAGCTAACAAGGGCGCCGCCACTTGGAAGGAAATGCCCTCCCACTGCCGTATTTATTTTGGGAATGTCAGTTTTTTTAAGGTCAAACTCCCTAAAATAATATGCATACATCCAGGATTAGGATGCTCTGTTGTTATTCTGTTAAAATATTATTTTTATTTAGTTGAGAAAGGCTAGATATAATAGTATGTTTCAAACAATTTAATTTGATATCAGAACTGCAACATTTCACGTGAAACATCGTTTAGAACGAGTTAATTTCACCTTTTTAACCTTTTTTTTTAAGTTATAAAATGTATCATTTTAAACTGTATTGGGACATGTTAGTGGTAGCTTTCCCCTCCATTTTGGCGTGAATCATATTTTAAAATACAAATAACTTAAATAAACCAGAGTATATGAACGAATGCAACGAGTCTCTGCACTCCAGTAGACGACCTTTTTAAGTGGTGGCTGATGACTCACACGTACATCTATATGTTTTTAGCACCACGTCTTACTACCCGTACTAGCTATACGTTATACGCACATAATTGATTCCACCTTAAATAATAAGTGATATTTGACCATGTACTCTGGAAAAGTATGGATAATTCAACTGTAAATCCTGGCGTGCTGAGCCCAAGGTTCCGGGTTCAATTATTTTATATGTGTCTAATTTAATCATTATTTGTTAACAGCGGCTTTCCATACCACATGATAATTTTACCATAATTTAGCACAAGTTACTTACAGAACTTATAAGTTCCCACTGCGTGGATGAAATTAATATTTTGAATTATGATGATAAATAATATTTAAATATTTAGAGCGAATAAATATTAATATATATCACATTTTAATTTATACAATAAACATTTTGTTTTTAGCTATAAGGGACTTAAGTTGTGGATGTAGGGAACGCGAGTTAAGGTAAGTGTTTTTTGCAGTTTTTATAGCAAAACATTTTTGGCCAAAAGAAATCAAATATTGCTCCAGTAGGGATATGGAATTTAATTTTTTTCACATGGTGACCTCAACACTTGAATATCTGTCAAGAGTGCTCTGGAATTTAATGACAACGTTTTGCTTTAGTTAAATAGTTTGTCATCTAATGCAGCCATGTTCATGAAAGATATTCAACAGCTGTTAATAACACCATGGGAAAAAATGTAACCTCTATGTTTATAATGGAGTAATATTATATTTACGTTAGCCACATAAAACAGCAAAAACACTGCCCTTAACTCGTGTTGTCCTTACCACTACCTTAATACGGCCCATTAAGGCTATCCTCAACAATGTATACGAACTATCACAAGATGAGGAAATGTGGGGAATGCCAGGCCTCCACCGTGGTTCGGATTCCACGTTAAACTGTAGGTCCTTCATTTCATCTCACAATCAACCTACCATTACACATTAGCGTAAGTGCGTACAACCCGAATGGGTAGTAAGACGCGGTGCTAATAATAATAATAATAATAATAACAAGATGAGGAAAGTGAGTTTTAAGGTTAAATATGAATACTCTTTTGGATATGTGATGATAAAATAATCATGAATATAAAAATGGAGAAAATCGCCCCTGCTGCAAACGACCGGGAATCGAACCAAATCTTACATAATGGATAATGTCAGTCAATCCTGCTGGCGCTCATCCAACCTCATCAGCTAGTTTTGATATCGCAAAAACAATTAAATTTGGAACTAGTTTCGCAGATCTAAATAAAGAAAAATGTTGTATTAATGTATGCAGACTAGCATCAAATAATATATTATGATTTTTTTGGTGCACCGAGTATCATCTCTAATTCGTTGTAACCCTATACTTACACTAATGGTGCAAAAAGTAAGGTAGAGTAAATTCATCCGAATTCATCCGGAGAAAATGTGGGAATCTATTTAGGGAAAAACACCCTCATTGCAACAGACTTGGATTCGAATCCAGAGAAGCATGGAGCTAACAATAATTATAGTAGATAGGCTAATACTTAATAGTTTGTGTTATTATTTATTATGTGATGACGTGCTGATTTTAATTAATAATTTCAAAAAGTTCGATATCAACCATGTGAATAAAATTTAACTTTATGTTTCTACTGGGAAAATATTTAATTTATTTTGACGAAATAGATTTGTTTATTATGAAAACTGCAAAAACACATACCTGTTATCACGTCTCCTTGCATATCACCTTATATCCATTGAATAACCCTTGCGTAAAAACGTATAATAAACGTAAATAAAACCACCCACCTCCATCCACAATAAAAACAAAACTTCCCTCTCACCCACCCCGCTCACTTCCATCCCTACCCTCAACAGCAAAGCGAGTAGATAGCAAATAAGATTCTTAAACGGAAGGAGTAGGATATCGATAGCGGCTAAATGAACTAGAAAAAAGGGTTTATTTTTCCCTTAGTAATTTGTCATTTTACTTTCTTATTTACCCGCCTCGGTGGCGTAGTTGGCTAACGCGCTTGTCGGGTTGAGCTCGACTGCTGAGGACGGGGAGATCGAGGTTCGAATCTCAGTCGGGTGAACTAGGGGTGATTTTTACTAAATGGTTTTCCACTCTCCCTCCACGTAAATGCGGGTTCACTCCCTCTAATTCAACCTTCCCAATTCCCAATCCATTAGCGTAGTTAGTACTTAAAGCGTATAACCCGAACGGGTAGTAATACGTGGTGCTAAATATTATATTACTTTCTTATTTCAATAGAAAATATTTTAATCGTTAAAAAAATCAGTCTCAAGATTATGATGAATCTGCATGTTTTATGCTAACTTGAACACAAAATAATGTATTTTACCATTCTATCTGTCATCATGTTGACCTTGATCTATCTGTCTGTCTATTTGCATCTGACCAAGGATTCAAAACAGTGTGATGGATTTTGTTAAAAATTAATACTTAGATTTTATATGGCTATATATTAATTCTTTTGATTTTGTACCCTAACCCCAAAATTAAAGGTAGTTTAATGATGAGTGATTTTTTTTTATTTCAACATTTTCGAGAATGGCTCCCACTATTTTGTTTCAAATGTATTTCTGGAGAGTTTTTGACATGACAAATAAAACTATATACTTCTTTTTGGGTTGAAAATTTGTTTAAATGTAATTTACTAATAATTGATTATGTTTCTAATTAGAATTTTTTATTAATGGCCCGAGCAATTTGGTTCAAAATAGTTATGGGGTTAGTTCTTTTATTATAAATAGTTACATATATTTGTTTTACTAACGACTAATTTTTGAAAACAGCTTTAAGGATTTTATTCAAAATTGATATTAGAGTACTATTTGACATGATCAATAATATTGTATTTTTATTTTTCAAAAAAAAATTGTATTAGTTGGCTTTGAATATAGAGTTCAAAATGGGGGTCTGAGAATCATTTTATTGATAAATAAGATTTTTTATTTTTATTTTTACAAATAACAAATAAGTTTGAGGTAGTTTACAAACAACTTACTAAGAAAATATAAGATTTGTTTAACATATTTGAACAATTTGGTTTATAGTTTATATATAAAGAGTATTTATTGTGATTAAAAAAATAATATTTTTGTTGGTATGAGGACAACGTTGCCAAAAGATTGTTTACTGAAAACTTATTTTTGAAAATTTTCTTTAAAACCAAAATACACATTATGAGAATGTTCTGTGATTGTATCGTATGTACATGCTTTTTCCTAATGAAAGTTAATTCAGCTCTACAGATTTTTAAATATAGATCCTCTTCATCGTTTTATTCTAAGATAGATAAGGTGTTGCTATACAATCATAGCCCTCCCCCGTCAGTATCGTGTATAATTTACTGGTAATGGGAATGACAGGGTTCACATCTCCGCTCGGTGCACTGAAGTTTTGTATTATAAATGTTTTCTCACGCTTCCTCCATTCAAAATACTGGTACATTTCCTATCAAATGCCCCTTTCTTCATCCCGAACCAGTTATAATAATAAATATATGGTAAGCAGGGAAGACAGTAAGTTTGACAAAAATCGATCACTTAATTATTTTTTTACAGATGAATAATATGTTAGTAATGTATTTAACGTGTACTTTCTGAACTAATTTTTATCACCACATGACTAACAAACTAACTTAATTCTAAAACCAAAACAACACCCATTCCTTTGGCCATTATTTCAACGCCAAATATCACTCACTATCTTAGTATATTTTTTTGACCTTGCCGGGAATCGAACCTGTGACTAAGACTAACTGAGCCACGGAATACTCGCAACTATAAGGTATTGTTGACTTACACAAGCGTTGTATTTGACAATATCCTGTGTTGATCTCTTGAAGCACTGTGGACCACTCGCCGTAGAGGATGAGGTGGTGGGGGGGGTAACAACTTGACCTACCCGTGCGTTCAAGTCTACGAGCGAGCGAAGACTGAATGGCGAGGAGGAGGATCGACGGCGAAGGAAAAGTAGGCCTCACTGGACGCTCCACTTGCCAACAGGAGCCGTCGACAACGGTTCGCCCCCCTCCCACCTCCCAATCTTTCTCCCAACCTCAAGTGGGGGTTGGGTGCTGGTCGACGCAAGTCTTCGACACAGGGACGCCCGAGTGACCTTGACACCCGGGACATCACTCTTCCTTATCAGCCTTGTTTGACCTTACAAATGCTACCATGTCATTATGTTTTCATTCTTTTTAGCACGTCTTACTACCCGTCTAGGTTATACGCCTATAACCCACTTAGGTGGCCTCGTGATCTAACGCGCTACACTTTGGTTAGATTAGACTGCCAAAGATGGGAAAATCGTGAATCGATCCTGGCGGGGTTCACTAACGGTGGTTTTTACTAAACAGTTTCCTACTCTCCATCCACGCAAATGTGGTTGCACTTTTTCTAAATTAAACTTCCATAATCCCTAGCACATTAGTGTAATTAGTACCTGGGCATACCTAGGTACAACACTTATGTACTTTATTTATTTTGTTTTATCAGTGTATGTAACTACCGATTCAGGTTATAAGCATATCTGATAATTACTCTAATGGGGTAAGGATGGGGAAGGAAGCTGTTTAGAGATAATATACCTGCATTTGCATGGAGGAAGAATGAAAAACCACTCTTAGTAAACCCCAATGGGATTCGAACCCCGATCTCAACATCATCATCAACAGTCTAGTCTACAGTGAGATTAACGCCTTAGACCATATGGCCACCGAAGTGGATATTTTATATGTGTTTATAATTTATATCGAAAATGATTATATTTAAAATAGGTAACGGAGCTAGGAACCGACAAAATAGAACTGGAGCCGGTGATATTTTGGAAACGATCACCTTCCGTTTAGAATAAAGTTCCCTGACAAATTGTTCGCCATACACCCCACGTTGAATCTAGATTAAACCATATGTGTGCCACATCAATCTCTCTGCCAATAGTAGACAATTAGTGCCAATGAAGAGTAGTTTAATGAGTTGCTTTGCTCAACTCAACGCTTGAAGAAAGTTTAGGACTGCAATCACTGAACCACGTGTTGCAATACCCAACGTGTATTATTAAATTTAATTAATATCAAGGTCGTAGAAAGATATAATTTTTTCAAGAGGTTGGTTAGAGAGGATCACTAGAAAGTTTACGTCATATGTCGATGTCTTTGTTATATACAGTGGCCCCGTGGCTTCTATGGTGCTGACCGACAGCTCACAGCTCACTTCTGACAGTCAACATTTAGGTATATACCTAAATTTTGACTGTCAGGAGGGACAGCTGCTAAACACCTGTTTTTGCAGATCATATGGTTTGGCGTAGGGATACATAATTTGGTCTGGTAACTTTTCAAAGCTGTCAGTCAGCACCAAAGAAGCCATGGAGCTACTGTAGCTATGTATGCGTAGGGATTGAGGGGATATGTGTGTATTCA
Source organism: Timema cristinae (assembly GCA_039000515.1). NCBI lineage: Eukaryota > Metazoa > Arthropoda > Insecta > Phasmatodea > Timematidae > Timema > Timema cristinae. The sequence goes on from JBCFYV010011172.1 coordinate 116,178,431, forward strand.
AAAATTTTATATATTCCAAATTAAAATGACCAGTTAATAACAAAATGGTTTGCCTTCTTTTTTCATGCCCACTAGCTCGTTTTATTCCAAAAAACGTCCTTGATATCTCCGATGATTGTATGTACCAAAAGCAATAATATTTTATTTGAAATGGACAGAGCTTGTTTTAAAGTAGGAAATCTAAAAGAGTGCATTATTGGAGGAGAATATTAAAAATAATTATTATTACATGGCTAGCATTACAAAAAATTCAATAGTAAGATAATATGTAGGCCTATTTATAAATTCTAACACTTTAAATTGTTTCATTAATTTCAAGGGGGGAAAAGAGCTGTCCAACTTTCCAAGAGGAGTCTAGACACGAATAACCCTTTTCCCTCTTTCTATACCCATTTATACTAATTAATTAAGTAATTCCCAAGTGTTTTTTAACACTCAGATCTCAACAGACAAGTTTCTTATATACTAATTTGTAGGTTATGATTTTGTTATTATTTGAACACACTAAACCTTGAATATTAAACAAATGTTAATATGCTATGTTTCATTTCGAAAGTTTGAAACAATTTTAAATTCGTATTTTCATTAATATATATTGATAAAATATATTAACAACTCGTGCTATGACTGACTTTATTTGACATTTTTCTGTTGGGGTTTGAACCAGAGGATTTTAGAAAGGTTGGATCAAGAGTTTTTTCTGCACAATGAAGTGAACTGTGTAATTAATTCCTATTATATTGATATTAACAACAATGATATGATGACCCACATTGGTGGCTACATTAACTTTGAAACCAAACTATTCTGGTATGGTATGCTTGTGACGGAATATTGAGGTTCAATTCCGGCAGGATATTTTGTGGTATTTTTTCCTATATGGCTTACCATACTGCCTATTTGAAAATCTGAGCTAGTCTTCTAAATTATATGTCCTTCTCCCTTAACAATTTTTGAAATGTAACTAATTTTCCAGACCCTTATATCATAATAAATTAACTTTTTTTTTCATATTAATATTAAATTGAGATTAGATTAGCATCGTGTCTTATCACCCGTTCGGGCTATACGCTTATGTACTAATTACTTTAATGGCTTTAAAGATGAGGAATGTTGTATTTAAAGGAATTATGCCCACATTTGTGTGGAGGGAGAGTGGAAAACTATTTTTGAAAAATTACCCTCAGTACCTCCAGCTGAGGTTAGAACCTCGATCTCTCTGTCATCCGCAATCTAGTCTACATAGAGAGTAGCTCCTTATACCATGCGACCACCGAAGTGTGCCTGAATTTTAATGATTGATACCAAGACTACATACAACAACATCCATTATACAAATAATCCATTGAATAATTATATTACCTGCCAAGAAGACTTCAATTTTAAAACAGTCTCACCCGCCTCGGTGGCGTAGTTGGCTAACGCGCTAGTCATGTTGAGCTCGATTGCTGAGGACGGGGAGATCAAGGTTCGAATCTCGGTCGGGTGAACTGGGGGTGGTTTTTCCTAAATGGTTTTCCACTCTCCCTCCACGCAAATTCGGGCTCACTTCCTCTAATTCACCCTCCACAATTCCTAATCCATTAGCGTAATTAGTACTTAAAGCGTATAACCCGAACGGGTAGTAAGACGCGGTGCTAAATATTATTATTATTAAAACAGTCTCATAATATTATTACAAGTTTATTCAAGAAAAGAAGGTGTTACAAATTGCTGACACAGTTTGCTCAGTTACGTATCTATTCAACAAGCTGAGTGATCAGATATGTTATAATTTTAGTGTAAGTATTCAAATATCCCTGACAGGTAGTAAGGTGTGGTACACAAACAAAACTGTGATGAAGAATTTCATCCAAAAATAATCTAGTTTTAAAATCATGACTGGTCATCTAGTTGTTGTTTTTCCCAAGTTAGGTACAAGCTCCTTCAACGATATTCACACTTCAACCCAACGGAGAGTGAAATGTTTGACAAGTAATCACCGTCTTTCGAATTCTCTCTTCAGACGATATTTCACAGCAGTGTCTGCCAAGTCATATTGTACACCTTTCTCTTTCTCGGCTTTCACCCGCACGCTCTTTTTAGGGAGATCTACAACTTAAACGAATTATAATCAACTAACAAGGCATGACATTGAGTAAATTAATTATTAAACATAGCTATTTGTATAGTGGATAATATGGAGGAGGTGGTGGGTGGTTAGAGGGGGGATTAAGAGACTTAAGGCGAAGAGGGCTTAGAGCCTCACACGCAGCCAATCATACGAGGGCTTTTAAACTCGCGATACAAAGAGGGACACAAAATTTATCTTTCGCGATTAGCAATTAATTTATTTCGTTTTAGACATTGATTATCTTCAACAGATGTATATTTTCGGCCTAGTGATGTATGTTATGCCTAAATATGTCAATATTCTTTTAATTCCATCTTACTGTCTGTCCGGGCATTTTAATTGGTCTGCCCACAATTTTTGGGGATTAGTAAGGTTTAATTTAAAAGAAGTGCACCCTCACTTGCGTTGAAGGAGAGTAAAAATCCATTTAGTAAAAACCATCCTCAGTGCACCCAACCGGAATCGAACCATGATCTCCCCTTCTTTGACAGTCTGATTCAACACGAGAGTGGTGCGTTAGACCATGCAGCCCCCGGAGTGGGTTTGGACAGTGTTGAAATAGGTTAACAGAACTTGTGTATCCGAAGAAGATGTAGAGAAGAGTATCGGTAATAATATTAAAAGTGAGATTAGTAATACTATTGGTAAACAAGATTTAAGTAAGAAGCACAGTAATTAGTAAATAGAAATAGTCAATAAATAATCTTAAAATATATTTCATTCAAAAGTATGAGTCAGTTATTATTTTACCAACCCTACTGGCTTACACGTATATTTTATAATCTAACTCTATCGAACCTAATATGTGTTAGAGATTTTACTAAGTATTTTAAGGGTCCCGCCAAATAAAAATGTGAATCCCTAGACTAAGATGCCACTCTCGCAATATACCAGACTGCCAATAATAGAGAGATCAGGGCTCGAATATCGATTGGATGTACTGAGGGTGGTTTTTCACTCTCTCCACGCAAATGTAGGTACAATTCATCTAAATTTAACTTTCCTAATTCCTATCACATAAGCGTAACCAGCCCGTACAGGGTGATATAAAAAAAATACAAAAGAAAAAACATTAATGATACAGCTTTTTAAACTGAAACTTTGAAAATTAGAATGAGCTGCATTAAATTATATTTAACCTAATTAATGGAGCTTCAAACATGAATTCTCTTCTTTGCCTATCTCAAGTTCCCCAATCTCCCCACCTCTCAACGAAACGGCAGACAAATTGACTGGCTGTGTAATTTAGAGAAGTAAAACCCACTGCTTATATGTAATCTTCAATTAAATGAAAGTAATTATACTCAATTCACAAGCCAGGCTAACATTCAGTTGGTAAACTGTGTTTTTCATAAGTTTCCAGAGAAAGCAGACATTGACTATAATTAGACTAACAAGTCTAAGCACTGGACGTCATTGGTGTTCGCGTGATCTACAACAGGGACTCCTAAACTTTTTTTTTTACCGAAAGAGCCCTTGCACCAGAAAATACATTCTGAAGCCCTCATAAAATTGTTCACACCAATAAATTATTATGAACATTCAATAACGAGAGTTAAAGTTTACAGGTATATAAAAAAACTGTAAACATCAATTGTTCTGGCTGCGCCTTTGGAAAACATGTCCTGTATTCATATTTGAAAAAAAAATTGGCAATTCTAATTAGTGATGCTAATTTTTTTATTGTGATAAACAAATAAAGAATATTCTCAAACCCTCTCGGGTGACCGTATGATATAGCTCGTAATAGATTAGACCAGCGATTCCTAACCGGGGAACCGCGACCCTCGGGGGACCACGAAGGGGTTTTTTTGTGGGGGGGGGGGGCCTTGAAACAAAATTTAAAATGTTATTTGCTCATTACTGAAGTCAATTATCTTAAATATTACGTTTTGGAAGAAAGAATTCGATGATCGTTAGCATGTAAGTGCATTAAACTCTCGATTTTCCGGGGTAGTGGAGGAAAGTGTAAGCACGGATAAGAGAAATCCCTGATAGTACAAATAATCCCATCTGTTTACCAACGCCATACAAAATAATTGGTTGACCTTTAATTCTACTTATTTATGTGAAAAGGGAACTTTCATAGTGGTATATATCAAAACGAATCAGTGAGATCGACTCCTGCATGTGAATAGCATTAAGTAATACATTCAAATTAAGAATAGACAAATTAGTGTCAAGTCTTCAACAGCAGAGGTCCCAATAAATACATTTAGTTCATGCAAGGGGCTGTAAACCCCCCTTCGATACCCATCTCACGGTATATTAGATACAATACTACGCTCGAGCCAGTAAAAAATATCGAAATGTCGTTTTCTCCATTCTTTACTTGACAAAAGTTAAATTGAGCTCATTTGAATATTAATTTTTTTCAATTTAAGACAAATATTTTGACAAATTATTTTTCGTATTCTTTTCTAAAATATGGTAAAATGATTTCACTGGTCTCAAATCCACTGTTTATTTTAAGCATAATCCAGTAAACCGCACCAAGATGCGACCTTCGGTTCAAGTTGTATTAACATTGCCTGATTTTGTTAGGAAGAACCAACGAACAGTTTAGAAAATTCAAACATTTTTCTTCAAAAGTGACGGCTACAAATCACATTACTTTACATATAAATTGGGTGACCTGGTGGTCTAGGGGTAAGGTGTCAGACTTCTATGCTGGCGGCCGGGGTTCGATCATCGGTCCCGGCACAGATTTATCTGATTACCAAACCCTTCCTCACCTCTGACAATACATCTTGTGAATGTGTGGAATGCCAGGTCGCCACCGTGGTTCGGATTCCACGTTAAACTGTAGGTCCTTCATTTCATCTCACAATCACCCTACCATTACACATTAGCGTAAGTGCGTATAACCCGAACGGGTAGTAAGACGCGGTGCTAATAATAATAATAATAATAATAACATATAAATTTGCGGAATAATGTCTGGTGACTTTTATAGCTGTCAAATAAGGTCAATCCCATGAAAATTGGACTGTATGTTAGGTGGTATCAGGGTTGTGAGACTGTCTCTTAATTCGTTTAAATTATTTTGGTGTTAAAACTCACCAATAATAAATAAGGTTATTGGGAATATTTTACTTTATAATAACCCACCTTGGTGGCGTAGTTAGCTTACACGCTAGTTTCGTGTAGAGCTAGACTTCCGAGGACGAGGAGATTGGGGTTCGAATCTCGATGGGTGAACGGGGATGATTTTTCCTATATAGTTTTCCTCTCTCCCTCCACGCAAATGCGGGCTCATTTCCTCTATATTCGACCTTCCCAATTCCTAACCCATTAACTCAATTAGTACTTAAGCCCAAACGGGTAGTATAACGTGGTGATTATTATATTATTATTATTATTATTATTATATTATTTTATTATTAATATTTTATAATAGTGACTTATTCAAGTGAACAGAAAAATATTTTAAAATGTATAGCAATCTTCATACTTTAAACTAATTAGGTTTTGCGCTTAACATTGACAATATATTTTAACTATGTTACCAGGGTTATTTTTACCAGTATTGATAATATATTTAAAAAAAATTACAGCTGCAGATCATATGATTTGATGCATGCATACGTGAAAGTATATCTATTATCTCTGCTAGTTGTTCAACACCTTAGCGCAGTCGTTAGCTTGTCCACCTATTAACTTAAGGGCCCTAGGATCGATTCCAAGCATGTCCGAAAAATGTATCATTGATGAAATGTGGGTTTCACCTTTCACAGCGATAAACTAATGTTTGGGGTCTGGATGTTGTGTCTGTTCAAGATTTAAGTTAGCTACTCGTGGCTTATGAGTCGTGTGCTGGTATAATCCGTCAGTTCAGAAAGTGTATGTTAAATGCCTAAAAAAAAACCTTGTTTAGCTCTAAGAGATGGTACTACGTATGAAAGTTAGATTGGATCTTTAATATACTCGGGAATTTACCAACGGGAACAAGAAGTGGCTGGAAGACTATCGGCTACCTACGCCAGAAAGATGGTCAAGTCTAATAGCTCTGACTTCCCATAAAACATCAGGTAAAAAACACTTACGGCGCACATCCAAACGCAATTTTCACGCAGTTGATGGTCCATGGACTGACACAGTTATTCACCAAACCCGAGCACGTGTTGTGCCAAGAGGGAGTCAAAGGTCGCTGTCTTGACCAGATGATGAAATCACGTCGCTGGTATGCCGCGGCATCTCAGGTCCGTCGTGTTTAGGAATGGGCGGCGCTCCCCAGGTGTTCCTCTATGATATCAACACATTCATCCCACTTGCAAGAGTTTTGAAGTAGTGACTGGGCTTACGTGAAATGACCTCCATTAAGAACCTGCTATTTTTTCACTGCTTGTTTCTCGGGGTCATGTATAGATACGGTCCTAAGTACTATGTTGCCTCAATACATGTATCGTCACTTTAAGGAAGAAGGTGCTTAGGAAGATATTTGGTCCAAAAACGTATGAAGCTACTGGGGAGTGGAGGAGTCTGTATAGTGATGAATTACATACCCTGTACTCATTAGACATTGTTAGAATAATAAAATCTCGTAGATTACTATGCGCAAGAAATGCAGCGCAAATGGGAGAATCAAGAACCGTGTTAGATGTAAGAAAGGGCGGAAGCCTTAACTTGGCTATTCAAGTCGATTATTAGACCTATTATTATTATTATTATTATTATTATTATTATTATTATTATTATTATTTACTGACAAACCTAATGGAAGAAACCGTTGGGAAGACATGGGAGGATGTCATTGGAATGGACCTGAAAGAGATACGGTGTAATGAGGTGGACTGGATAGAACTAGCTCAAGATAGGGTTAGGTGGAGTACTTTTGTGAGTGCAGCAATGAACTTTCGAGTTTCGAATGCCATAGAGTAAGTAGGTTAAGGAAGTACAGAATAATGATCTTCAAGTTGTTATTTTAAATAATTTTTTGTTCTGAAATAACATTGTTGGTGGCCTTTCTTTAATTTTTATTGTTATAAAAACAATTTTAATGTACAGTCCAATTTTAATTGGAAGGTCCTTTTAGAAAATATAAACATATTCTTTTTCGGCCAAAATTGACTTTAAAAAATTACTATTTTACTGAATTATTTTAATGGTATCAACAGTGACAGCTGCAGATAGCATGAATTTACGTATTAATACATTAAAGTATATCTAATAGCTTTTACAGATATCATATAAAATTATTTCTAAGAAAATTGGATTAAAATTTAGCTAATAAATTACTTAAACTTAAGCTTGGTTTTTTTTTATATAAAAACGAAAATTTTCAAGTACGTTCACAACAACGTTTATTTTAGAAAATAAAGTTTGTTTCTCAAATAGAACAAATTCTTTTCCAACAAATTAATAAAATTCTAAAAATAATTCAACAAACACTTGTACACCCTTAAGGGCGCAATTAAAAACGATGAGCTTTATTTTCACATTTAATCTGATTGAAAATGCGTATAGCCTAAACTTATAGTAAGACGTGGTGCTGAAAAAAAATTATAAAAATAATCAAACTAGTTTAAATAATTATAAGACATACACTTTATTATTGTTCAAAAATAGCTTTTAAATAAATAATTCCGTCTCTTGATATAATAAATATTATCGAGAGTAAATATTTTCGCCTGCCAGAATCTTTAAATGAATTATTTTGTTAGATTTGTATGGCGGTTTAATTATTCCAATTATCTTTGCGTAGTCAATTTTTCTAAAAAAAATTTAGAACCAACTCATCATATAAATAAATAGGTACTGTGTTTAAATTGATAAGCTGAAGTTAAAATAGCTCGCTATGTGAGTATTTTAATTTTTCCTAATATTAAGACATGTGCAACAATCATTAAAGTCTTCAATACTTATAATATTATCTCTTGAAGGGATACAATGATGAGATGATTTTATAGATATTTTTCAACGACAATGTATTACGCCTTCCACCTACTTATTCTAAACATCATCGTCTATAAACCAAACCTTAATTCGGAGAAATCATGTGGCCGTTAACTAATTTTGTTTTTAAATACCTGGGTCAATGTACCGTACCTTGTATTACTTGTGAATTCAGCGGTACATCACGGATCAACTATGACATTTACCTATAAATCTGTTAATTTCATACTCCATACGACCAATCGGTTGACTTCAACATGATCCTATGTAAATAATAATGGACGCTAAACTACAGTAATAAGTTTACATGACTCTAGCCTTGGAGGAAGGATTTAAATCTCCATGAGAGGATAATTGTAACTTTCGTAATTTTACAATCTCTCTACAGTTACAATGTTGTATCAGGATAACTTCATCGACAATACCTTTAGTTTTGTTGATTTTATGATTTTAATATGTGGACATACATACACACACACATATATATAATATATATAATATATAATATATTATATATATAATATATTATATATATAATATATTATATATATAATATATAATATATTATATATTATATAATATATGTATATATATGTATGTGTGTATGTGGAGCCGTGGGTAATATATTATATATTATATATTATATATATAATATATGTATATATTATATATTATATATATAATATATGTATATATTATATATATAATATATGTATATTAGGGTGTCCCAAGATACAAGGTAAACATTTTTTTTTGCAAAGTTGAATACGCATACCTCTATTTTTTTTCTATTTCACCTCAGTAACTTAAATAAAAAGTATTATTGCAATAAGATAACGGTAACCCGTGCCGACTTTACTTCAAACTTGAACGTGAGATCTTGTACGGGGAATACCATGGAAAGATTGTAAAATGTATGTTTCTTTGGTACATAAGACACCATTTTAATCAAAGCAGATATTTATTAACATATTACAGTAAAAGAAACATTACTGAACATATTTTCGTTTTAATGTTTGCTTTTTACAGTCATGATAGATCTTCGTGTGTTCTTGTACGCAACGAAACAAAAATTGTTTTTGTTCCTCCTCAACCGTTATTAATCCATGAAAGTCCTGCATTAGTTTTACTGCTCTTTCAGCTGTATCGTTCACTGCTCTAAGTATTGATATTGTCGTTTTTGCGTCTAGAAAAGAAGCGTTATTCTCCCATGAAGAGGGACTCTCGTTGAGAAAACTATCATCAATTTTGAGTCTAGAAAACAATGAATGGCTTTTGACTGATATAAAATCATCGATGCTTTTTTCTGTAAAAAAAATGTAACAATTGCGTGATATAAATAAATAACTAAATTAACAATTACAAAATCAATGTATCAAACTCACCATACAATGAACCACAAAGTTCTTCCTTCGATGGAATGTATCTTTTCTCATGGGTCGAGAAATTTTCTCTATGTAAATTTGCCACCATTTTTAATTTTGTTTCTTCGTCCACATCATCATCAAAAAGTGCTAATACTGCTATTTCATCAGTCAAATACCATAAATGCTGGAGAAATTTCTGTAAAGCAGCTTTCGAGATATTTTCATTAACATTTTCGTAAGCTTTCAAAGATTTCAAAAAGCACAAATCTTTGTAAGGTGCTTTAACTGCCAAAATGCATTGAAGCCATGGTTTAACATAGATTGTTACGATAAACAAGCAGACATCTAACAGTTCTTTCGTATCCTTGGTGTTTAATTTCAGCTGAGAACTAAATAACGATAGTTTTAGGGAGTAAATCGCTCGGGCCATCCATCTAGCTTGGTGCATGGCACCCGGAGGTCTGATTTTAATTTTTTTTTCTGCATCTCCACCTAAAAACACCATAGAAATTTCGATCAACTCTCAATAGTCCTCTCTGACCATAACATTTTTAAGTTCATCTCGGTAAAAGTCCAGCAAATTTTCAATTTCGGGTACGGTTCTGAACAGTTCCACTGTTTCTCTATAGCACTGTATTTTAGTGGAATCGATATTTTTCCAATTCTCTTTGAGCTTTTTAAAGAGTGGAATATCGGGGCTTGTTGTCATTTGTTTAATTTTCAGATCGAACATGGCCTTTAACACCAGTTCGTATACATGATGGCGGCAAGCGAAAAAAAGCATTTCCCTATCAAATTTTTGCTCGAGGAGCGTACAAGCACCATTAAAACGACCTGTATTCGAAGCCGTAATATCACAACAGAGAATTTGGACCTTGTTTTCGAGATTACAATCTAAGATCGCCTTCCAAATAGCCTGCGCCTGTTCTTTGCCTGAGGAATTATCCAGTCTCAGCACAGCAATGAGTTGTTATTTTAGTCCAAATGAAATAACAATAGGCAAGCGTTCTTCTTTCGATTTTCGAGCACTCAAAGCAGGCAACAGTTTTCCATCCCAATGTAAGGTCACTACATCCGGTACATCGTTTTGAAAATAAATTTTTATGTTTTCCGCACGTTCCTTCCGTTTTTCTGTTAGGATTCTTTGAATTGAAGACTTACTTATCGGAAATTCTGACTTTGGAGTAATAAAGTCTTTCCTCAATACTGATTTACTTGTCCCAGGTTTTGAGCTTTCGATCAGTGTTGGGAAATCTTCTGAATCTATATTTTCATTAGAATTCGAAGAGGAATCTTCTTGCAATGGTTCGTTTGATGCCGAGGATGTTGAATCGGAAACATATTTTATTCGCCGATTGTCTTCTTTGACAGCTCGAAGTCGCGCCCTTTCCTCTTTTTTGGCCAGATTTTTTATCCACTCCACCTAAGTGACCGGGTCGGCCCGGCTCTCTTTGGCGCTGCAAGAACATCCTATCTTCCTCTATTTTCATTAATTGAAGTGCATCAGCATGTGCAATGTTGAACAAATTGTCTAAATTAATTACAAATTATTGTTGTCGCCGCTTGAATACGTCTTGTAATTTCTTTGCATTTATTTTTGTAAGTCTCTCCAAACTTGATACACATTAACAAGCTTGCTCGCACAATTTGGCAACAATTTGGTAGGTATGCGTGCCTTTTCCCAAAATATAATACATTCGCGAATAGCGAGATTTGCACTTTCATTAACACTTAAATTCACTTCTCGAATATTGTAAAACAAAACTGCGAGAACTTGTCCATTAGACGGAAGTTTTGAACCCGTTATTTGATGTCTTATATTACCTATTAAAAATATCACTTTTTTAGAACTACGCAATTCCACTGCCATGTTCTGTTCACAGATTAAAAACCATACAAACATTTACTAATTAAACAACTTGGAATTATAAGCACATTGATACGTAGACGTGCGCTGTCCTGAGTAAACTGCTACTGACATGTTTCACGGGTTGTGCAATCTCACTGTCGAAGCATTCCAAAACCTTCCTTTATCTTTTTTTTTTATCTTTACCATTTGCAGCTGTTGGGTGCTCCGCTACAGACACGTGTCGTCAGCGTTCGCTCGCTCAAGTACACATGTACTGACTGACATGTTTAGATGCAAGTCGGCACGGGTTGCCGTGGTCCAAATTACATGAAACATTATTTACAATTGTTTTGACATAAAAGGAAAAAAATAAGAGGGTATGCGAAAAAAAAATTAATTTCATTTTTTTGGGACACCCTAATGTATATATATCATATATGTATATATATTATATATATAATATATATATGTGTATATATATGCATATATATACATATATGTATAAATATTATATATATAATATATATATATGTATATATATGTGTATATATATATATGTGTGTGTGTGTGTATGTCCACATAATAAAATCATAAAATCAACAAAACTAAAGGTATTGTCGATGAAGTTATCCTGATACAACATTGTTACTGCAGAGAGATTGAAAAATTATGAAAGTTACAATTATCCTCTCATGGAGATTTAAATCCTTCCTCCAAGGCTAGAGTCATGTAAACTTATTACTGTAGCTTAGCGTCCATTATTATTTACCTAGGATCATGTTGATATTATAATATATATAATATACATAACACACCTATTAAACAACACCAGTCAAATATTTAAATGTTATCCAATTTGACCGAAAAAATATATATTTGTATTTCCTAAAAAGCTCTTACTATGAAAATTTGATTGTGCTTAGTAAACTTTGCGCTAACTTTAAAGCTTTAAGTTGTTTCTTAAAGCCTTTTTTTTAACGAATGACTCCCTCAAGTTTGTTTTTAATTACGCTGTCATTTTCTTACTAAAATAGTTTTACCAAACCCGATACCATCAGTACACCGAAATAATATTTTTTCCCAAAAATGATAAAATATATAATATATTCATATCATATATAATATATATTCATATCATATATAATATATATTTTTTATATTATTTATAAATAAATTATGTATACAATCTATATTAATATTATCTAAAATAAATTATATTTTATTTATAAATAAATTATATATATAGAACTATATTAATACTGTACTTTCAACTCCAAAAATATGTATGATTTTTTCCGAGAAATTAGTGGTTGAGAGAGCATCTTCCAGATGAAATGTGGCAGCATTAACATGTTGGGGGTGGGAAAATCACACAGTCCAACATGTTGAAATCCCCTCTACTTCTAATTCACCCGAGAAAAGAGTTGAACCTTGACCTCCCCATCACCTGCAATACAGTATATCGTGAGTCTGACACCCTATATTAGGGATTTTCAGCTCCTTTTAACAATTGTGTACCCCCTCATTTGTAAACACTTAAATCTCAAATACCTCAAGAGATTTTTTTTAATAAACAAATTAGTTTGTGAATTAATCACTAAAACTCTTCGGTGGCCTAACGCGTTACTCTCGCAGTAAGCTAGATTGCCGATGTCAGATAGATCGAAGTACGAATCTCGGTAGGGTGTACTGTTGGTTGTTTTTCCAAAATAGTTTTTCACTCTCCCTTTACGCGAATCCGGGAACACTTCCTATTAAAATAGACCTCCTAAACCTTAAAAACCATTAGCGTAATTAGTAGATAAGCGTATAAACCGAACGGTTAGTAAGATGTGGTGAAAATAAAACTGTAACCCACACTGGTGGTCACATGATATGGCACGTCACTCGTGTTTTGACAACTTAATTCAGTCGATAGTATGTCTGGATACTGAGCCCCGGGTCCCTGGTTTGATTCCCGGCATGGCTGAATAAAACGTATCATTGGTGAAATGGGAGTTTACCCTTTCACCGTGATAAATTAACATCCGGGGACTTGGTGTTGTAGACAGACACGCTACCGACTGATCTAAGGTGTCGGATGCGACATATTTGTATTTTTTAATTAATAAATCCAATAAGACATGATTCTAGAATGTCAAATTTTAGTAACTTTCACTCAATGTTGGTGATAAAAAGTGGGCTTCCTCTGACAATCAGGGTTGGTTTTAGAAGACTAGGTGAATCCGGGGTGTCCTTCCCACCCTTCCGGCACACCAAGGAATGTTGAATGGCCCACATCATCGCTCGGCCGTTCCCTAATACGGACAACTCTAATTATGTTGTGTACCTTGTGCTTGTGTGCACACGTGCGAATTCGCTTTCTCGTTTGGTTTAATGAGCTGTGCTCCCCATGTTTGTCAACTAGAACTGCGCCGAGCGTGATTTAGACTAGGCTGCCATTCGAGAGGGGGTAATTTAGGTTAGCAGTGCGCATCCCAGAAGTTTTTAATTGATTAGGAATACCTTAGTCGTGTGCAGATGCTCGTGGATTTAATTTGAGCATGAGACAATTTTTAATTTCAATTTTGATGGATATATTGACCCGTCATCTTGCATTTTTCTGTTACGCCTCAGGTTTTTAATGTGTATTGGATAAAGACTCAAGAGACGGGGGGAAAATAATGAAAATCAATTTGTGAATGTTATTTTATGTTTTTTTATTTCAAAAATAGCTCTTACCGATGTAGTTATTTGGCGCTGCGACTTAATATCCATCTGGGATACCCACCTTTAGTTACATTAATTATGGTAAGAACTTCCACTTCTGTGGTCTAGTGACCAAAGCACCTGGCTGCAGATCCAGAGGTCCCGGGTTTGATTCCTAGTGCTTCCAGGATGTTTCTATAAAGCAGTGGATCTGGAACGGGTTAAATCTCAGCCTCGTGACGACAAATGAAGAGTTACTTGAATAAAGAAGTAGCATCCCCAGCTTAGAAAATTGAGATTAACAGCTGGAGGGCTTGTTCTGCTGACCACATGACACCCTTTATCCGCAAATGTTGGCACTATCATCGCCAACGGTGGCGGCAGCTCGGTTGACACAACTCACTTGCGAGCTAGCACCATAGTTTTTTATTATTATTATTATTATTATTATTATTATTATTATTATTATTATTATTATTAGCCCCGCGTCTTACTACCCGTTTGGATTATACGCACTTACGCTAATTTGTAATGGTAGGGTGATTGTGAGATGAAAGGAAGGACCTACAATTTAACGTGGAATCCGAACCACGGTGAAGGCCTGGCATTCCCCACATTCACAAGTTGTGATTAATACATGTCTTGTCAGAGGTGAAGGAAGGGTTTGGTAATCAGATAAATCTGTGCCGGGACCGAGGATTGAACTCCGGACCCCCATCACAGAAATCTGACACCTTGCCCCTAAACCGCCAGGTCACCTACAGTTTTTTTTATTAGGGTAGACATGAGGGTGGTATGATCTCTAATAAATGAATCTACATTTGTTTACATGAAGAGTGGGAAAACATTTAGAAAAAACCCAACCCTTGGCCACAGACAAACATACACCAGATCCAGAACTTTATGGACATTACATTGCGCTCTTAGAACCAGGCTGAGTTCTTCAGCACTGGGGATTGCTAGTGTCAGTGCTCTGTGATTAAAAGAACTCCCAAGTGAGGAGTTTTTAAACGACTCACTTTCACCATGTTCGTCATAAAGGCGACAAGCAGGAGGACAATTAGTTTGGAAGAGTAACGATCCGAACACACAAGTTCAGGCAGCAGAAATTATTTTCTCCATATCACCCCCTTAAATGAAACAAACTTTTTGACCATTAAGAAAGTATATCATGGGCGTAGGGAAGGGGGGAGTTTACGGGGATCCACCCCCCCCCCTCTCGAATTTTTTTTAAGTTTTTAATATGAATCTTAAAGATGGCCTTGTATCAAACTTCAAATAACTTTTATAGACATTCACTTTTTAAAAATTTGCCAAGGAAAGAGCATTTCAAATAGCTTTTAATGGCATTTAATTTATTTTTAATATTCTAGGCAAGTAGTACTCTAAATAGGTTCTAGAGGCATCCAATTTTTAAAAGAAATATCGTTAGAGAGAGCCACTCCAAATATTTATTGATTTCATTTTCAACACAGACGTTATTAACGAGTTGGTTTAAGCCTTAAGGTGGGATGGAAGGGGACCTGAGAAAAGGACAGTGTTTTTGCAGTTTTTGTGGCAAAACAATTTTTTTACTAAAATAAATTAACTATTGCTCCAGAACAAACAGGGAGTTTAATTTTCTTCACATGTTGATATAAACGGTTCCTGAATATCCATCATGAGCATAGCGGCATTAGATGAGAAACTTTTTAAATGAAGAGAAAAGGTTGTCATTAAATTCTAGGACATCCTCGATAGGTATTCAAGAAATTTTGAGGTCACCATCTGAAGAAAATTAAATTCTATGTTTGTACTGGAGCAATCTTTTATTTATTTTGGCCCAAAAAAATTATTGTTTTGCCATAAAAACTGCAAAAATACTGGCTTTATCTCGCATCCGTTCCGTCCTACCTTAAGGTGTAATAATAAGATGGTTGGTTATATAAAAGGAAATGTGTCCTCACTAACGTGAAGAGATATTAGGAACCTAACCCACCTCGGTGGCGTTGCTAGCTAACGCGCTAGTTTCGTGTTGAGCTAGACTGCCAAGGATGGAGAGATCGAGGTTCTAATCTCGCTCGGGTGAACTGAGGGGGGTTTTTCTTAAAATTATTTCCACTCTGCCTCCACACAAATGTGGGTTTACTTCCTCTAAATTACCTTCCCAATTACTAACTCGTTTGCATAATAGTACTTAAGCGTATAGCCCGAACGGGTAGTAAGTAGCGGTGCTATAATTTTAAAAATAATTAGGAACCTCATAGTGCCCCCGACTGGAATTCTAGCACTGACTTTGTCAATATTAGCCAACTGCGATTAGAGTTTTAAAATAATCATGTAAGTTTATAGCAATCAGCAAAAAAAGCAAGGCTGACGCGTTGAATTTGTAATTTGGGAAAGTATTTCAAAATTGAACAAGAAATAAAAGGAAGTATATAGGAAAGAGTAAATTAGAAGAGGGTTCTTAAAAAGGAATTTTTGTAAAGTTACGCTGGCCTAGTAATTGAAATATAACAACAATAACTTATTCGGTTTTTATTATTAAGTGATATATGAACCTTGGTATTGATCAGTTCATAGATAGCGTATTTCTAAAGTATTAACACGCTAAGTCAACTGGCCCAGATTAAATCTTAATGTAGAGGTTTTATTTTTCACTACAACATATTTAGTTAGTATTAACTTTCATAAGAGAACCCCAGTTATGTATTCTACACCAATAACTCTTACCAAAGTCTGAAGGTACCATACCATTTGGTATTTAAGTAAAAAAATAAGTTTGAACTTGTTCAACTTTGGCTGATAGCTTTATAAGGGTATTAAATATTTCACTTTGTTAGGGCACAAAATTTGAGGACCCATTGTGAATACTCTAAATACAAGTAATTTACTTCATCATTTATGTAAGTTAGCTTTTCAATAGTTACAGTTATGAATCACAGTGATTCGAAAAAATAACGATGATAACCTGTACGCCAATGTAGATTATTCGAAGAATCAATATGACTAAAACTATCTTGCTTATTAATTTTAAAATAAACTATCAATACTAAAGGTAAAATAAACTTTGAAAAATTAAATAGAAAAGGTAGAAAATATAGAAAACTTGGCAGAATTTTAATGGTGTAATTATTGCGCAATATTATCAGTTTTTATAAGTCCGTTACATATGCTTTTTATTTTTTATTTAAGCTATGATTTTCTAACTAAACTAAAACTCATGTGAATATATAACAGAAACGGAGAATGTCCAAATTAAAATTACCAAAATTTTCAAATTTTATTATTATTTAGAGTAAGCAGTGAAATAATTGATTTTTATCTCATAAATAACACCGTGAGAAATTTAATAGCAGAAAGAAGTATTTTTAAATTGGTTCAATTATTATAGCTTTACCGTTTCAATGCATGTAAATATGTAAATTGTACAGCAAAAAACAAAGCTTCAAACATTCATCAGAACAATATTTGTTAATATGGGAATGTAGGAAACACGAGTAAAAGCAGTATTTTTGCAATTATATATATATTTATTTCAAAAGAATTCAAATAGTGTTTAAATCTTTACAGGTGTCCTGAAATTTAATGACAACTTTTTCTCTTCATTTAAAATCTGTTTCATCAACTTCTATTGTGCTTATGACAGATATTCTACAGCTATCGATATCACCATGTGTAGAAAAATAAACTTTATGTTTCTGATGGGAGAATATTTCATATTATTTTGCTCAAAAAAGTATTTCGATAAAATGGCCCTAACTCGTGTTTCCTAAGCCCCCCACCTTTGGGTCTGAAAATCTATCAGGGGAGTCCATAGTATCCTTCTAGTTATGCCACTGATTCAAAGAGTCTAACAAGCTCTTAGCTAAACTTATACAAGATGTCGCTCAAATAACATTGTCAAAGGCTTTTAAGAAGTATTTACAACATTAATCTGACTTTCTCGATGTATTAAAAATTATTACTATAATTATCATCATAATGCCATTTATGCTGTGACTTAAATAACACAATACACAAGAGCAGATTTACGACTCTGCCGCCCATAGGCACTGGATAATTTGCTGCCTGTTTTTCCTACCTTAATTTCTAACCTTATAAATCCCTGTTTTCCCCCTGCCAGCACCTAAACACAGACACATATTTCTATATCATATACACAATTACTGTCTGTGGAATGAGAGATAAAAAGGGATTACATTATTTTTTTTATTATTTATTATAGTGAGGTTTTAAAAGTATTAAGAATCTAAGCAAAGAGTCAAGTTGAAATAAATATTCTTATACTACCACAACACGCAAACACAAATATTATTCAATTCAATAATATAAAATTTGCATTAGTGGAATGTAGAACATGTTACTACAAATTAAATATTAGTATGTACACAATAATAAAATAGTTGATAATATATTTCGCCTTGATTTCTGCTGAGCGAACTAGTCGATGATGCCAGACAACCATTTAATCTAATAAGTGACCTTCAATGAAAATGATTGTAAGTGAATTAAGGCGATCCTTTGTCATCTTGCTACGCAGATACAGCAAATCACTACAATCACACACATGAAGCCATCAAATTATTTTAACTGGTAGAAAAATATTGGTATTTTCTTTCGTCATTCATAATTTGCCGCCCCTAACATCTGCCACCATAGGTACGTGCCTACTAAGCCTATGCGTAAATACGCCCTTGGTCGATACACCCCATCATAGATTCTTCTAGAATCAACAAATATTTATTAGTATACAAAACATTGAAAATCATCTCCTAAAACAAAAATAAACTAAGATAAAAAAAGAAAATTTGGGCATAAATAAACAATAAAATTTTAATATTGATAAAAGTTAATTGCGTTTTACTTTTTTAAATAAAATATGCATCTCTACCAAAGAAATACAAAAGTCTATATTAATCTACAATCGTCCTACAAATAGCTTTCCTTTTTCCCTGGGACATCCTCTGGATGACAAAAGCGAGGTTCATATATATACAATTTCATGAAAGGATTAAACGATATTATTATATAAGGAAAATAGCTATATTCCATAATATGAACACTCATTGATCATAGCTTAGTTCGTCAAGGTAATAATTCTACCTGTCAGGGTAAACAGAATGTATATATTATACTTTTATTTACTCTCATACCTTACAAGTATGTTTATAATTTTCTTATCTAGTTGTGTATTCGAACAGGTTTATATTCATGCATAGGGTATAACAATTGGTAAAGGGCGACCCATCCTTATGGGGCACAGGGGCCAGACCCCACCAACATTTTATCCCATTTTTTTAAATAAACATTATTTTTTCTCTCTTTTTATTATATAAAATATTTAGGAAAATACATTAACATGAAGTGGAGCACCATGCCTTACACGCTGTTAATTCTATTAAATAAGGATAGATGTCAATTTAAAAGATATGAAAAAGATAGAAATTAAATTACTAAAACAAATTATATTGACAATACCTATTAAGTGTATTATTTATGAAGAGTCAATGGACTGAGTGGCAAAGTTGTTTACAACAGAAAATCAGTTACAATCAACAACTGTGAGTGAAAGCAAATTATGTCATGAGAAAAAAGTTTTTAATTAGGTTAAGAGTAATAAATTAAACCGTTAAAAACACATTAAAAATGTGAGTCGAAAAAGTACATGTAAATAAAACAATAAAACATATTAAAATACATATGTTATAGACAATTAGTTAAAAATAAAACAGGGTGTATAATATTGATAAACAAGATAAAATTATGGTTAGAAATAGAGTCAAGGCTTTGCATAAAAGTATTTAGTTGGTTTGTTATAAAAAAGATTTTTTAAAATTATTCTATTCAGGATTTTATGTAATTACATTTAAACAACCCATAAACAAATTGAGACAAGTGTAGATGAAATATGGGATAGTATAGATAAAACTTATAATATAGTGTAATAAGATAAAAGTCAAATGACACAGATTGGAGTTTTGTGAAAACAAAGAAAAATGTTTATATATAATTTGAAATCTATTCCTATCTGGGAGAATTTTAATTCCCTTGTTCCTTGAGAATGGGGGTTGTTTAGTCACAATTCCGACATGTTTCGGCGCTCGATTCTTCGTGCAAAGAACTCATACCAGGATTCTTCTATGACCTGAGGATGGTGCCATCGAGCGCCGAAACATGTCGGAATTGTGACTAAACAACCCCCATTCTCAAGGAACAAGGGAATTAAAATTCTCCCAGATAGGAATAGATTTCAAATTATATATAAAAAATTTTCTTTGTTTTCACAAAACTCCAATCTGTGTCATTTGACTTTTATCTTATTACACTATATTATAAGTTTTATCTATACTATCCCATATTTCATCTACACTTGTCTCAATATGTTTATGGGTTGTTTAAATGTAATTACATAAAATCCTGAATAGAATAATTTTAAAAAATCTTTTTTATAACAAACCAACTAAATACTTTTATGCAAAGCCTTGACTCTATTTCTAACCATAATTTTATCTTGTTTATCAATATTATACACCCTGTTTTATTTTTAACTAATTGTCTATAACACATGTATTTTAATATGTTTTATTGTTTTATTTACATGTACTTTTTCGACTCACATTTTTAATGTGTTTTTAACGGTTTAATTTATTACTCTTAACCTAATTAAAAACTTTTTTCTCATGACATAATTTGCTTTCACTCACAGTTGTTGATTGTAACTGATTTTCTGTTGTAAACAACTTTGCCACTCAGTCCATTGACTCTTCATAAATAATACACTTAATAGGTATTGTCAATATAATTTGTTTTAGTAATTTAATTTCTATCTTTTTCATATCTTTTGATTTGACATCTATCCTTATCTAATAGAATACATATTGTTCCTTACTACAAATAATTATGTATTTTATGAACGCTGTTAATTATTGAATTCGTTTTACAGTATTCAAGTCAAGATTAGTCATTACTCGCTCCAAACGTCACGCGATGACTTTACCAGCACTAGAGTGACCGAATATAGAAGCTTAGCAGGGCCAGCTCTGATGAGCCCTCTCAGAGAAGTCACACTCGGTGTGAAATCTCTCTAAAGGGCAATTCCCCTACCAGTCCAGTATGAGATTTACATTAGGGAATGTGACAAGCCTGAGCTGATCCACAATACGATAAAGGAGGTCTATATTTGTTTTTTTTTCTTTTATGTGTTTGTGTTTTAGTATGTGTTAAGGCCCTAGAATTACGATGATGCGTGAAAATAGGTAATTGGGATTAAAAAGGTAAATTATTTATTAGAAACTCCGTTTGCTTTATTGAAACTTCAAGAAAAATTGGAAAATAAACTGTGAGGTGCACATCAACCTAATGAATCTATATTTATGTAGGTTAAAGAGCTGTGGGTAAAGATAGACTGTAAGGATCTTAAATATTGAAGTAAAATAAATTTAAAAAAACATTAGGAATGTGCAATTCATTTGGAAAATGAATTCAAGTTTAAAACATTTGGAACAGTAAATATTACATCACAGATATATTCTATGGTGAAAATTTCATTCCAAAAACACAATGAAATGGTGTGAAAAAATATCCAAATATTTGGTAGATTTATAGAATGTTAAAAATACCGTTGTAAGCTACTCATGAACTGTCATTAAGAACCAGACTCACCCAACATTTATACACGTAATGTTATCACTTGGTAAGTTTGATTCAAAATCAGTATTATTTTATTCCAATTTATAGATTTGTTTAGTTATTTTGTAATTCTATTAATATTTAAAAATTAGTAAAAGTTAAATGAATTTAATTTAATATGTTGTGGTGAAAATAGTTTTCTTCCTTTTTTTATATTCTAGTATACTTTCAGTGTATTCTAAATAAGTTTACTTAATAACAGTTAACGTCAAGAGTATAAAAATTGTGCTTTTTTTGGGCGCCACTCCTAGGATCTAGGAGAAAAATAATAAATAAAAAACATTTACCTTGGCTAATTCAGACAGTGCACGACGACTCTCATACTCAGACCACTGGGAATACTTAAAATAAAACATGAGCAATTAAATAAAAATGGATTTGAAATAAAATGTAGTAATTTAGACACAATAAAAATAAATGTATAAAATAACATTATTGGACTTTTGTGGGTTTATTATGTTTCCTCTTTTACACATCCAATCCTACTATGGAATTCCGGATAGTTATAATTCTAATTTGACAAATAAAAGTATTATTAACAAAAAGAAGAGAAAAATCGATAAAATTAATACTTAGACAAAAATAAAATGTAATTAATTCTCTGAATTAGATAGTCTTCTGAAGTTTTAATGAATTCTGATTTTTGATATAAAAAAAAAAAATAAATTAAAGTTGAAGAGTTGGCTTGACCTCACCAATGAATTAGTCCATGCCGAAACACACCACTTCAGAAATTTGTTTCACTTTATTATGTTACTGTCACAATCTTTAAAAAAAAAAATTAGCTTGCAATACACTTGCTTCCATTTGCTATCGCACTTTACTTTACACATAATTCACCTAAAAAATTAATTAGCCCAGATTTTGCTCCAGTTAGACAACACGGGAATAACCTAGTCTTCTCAGAAAGTCTTCAAAAATTTAAACGTTTTTTTTTTTCTCTTTCTGTCAAAGAGAAAACTATAATTAAACAAGATAAATGTGGCTTGACTGGATAAACATAATGCAGGTTAAGATAATATGAATAATCATAATGTGAACGATGTTTAAAAAAAAAGTTAAATGTTATTTAAATGTCAAATGAAACGGTAGTTTGGATTATTACATATTCTTTTTACTTTTTACAATCACAGAATCTTGTCCGATAGTGTGTAATTACGACATTGAAATAATATGCACTTTAAAAATTAATATTAAAATAAAGAAATATTAAATATTAAACAGTTATACGTGTTCTTCGCTATGTTGTAAATAACAATACATGTTACCACTTGAATGCATTAAATGAATATGATTTCACAAAGAATAGTCTGTAGCTAATTGTAATGACTTTTAAATTACTGAATTACTTTGCACATAAGAATCAATCAGTTCTAAAAAAACTAGATAATTGTACGTAAGATGCATACGATTATATAATTAATTGTACATAAGATATTATTAACGTACAGCCGCAAAAATTTCTTTTGACAATGTATTAACTTCATAAACTAAATTATAATATTAATCATTCATTAGTAAAACAAAAATTCGTCAAAAGTTGATTAGGATTCATAAATATATCACGTTTTGCTTTATGCATTCCTTTAATATCGATTACTGTAAATTAATAGACACTGCATCATCTAACTACTTGAGTATATTTATCATTGATCTTATGCAATTGCAAAAAATGACTTACAAGCAAATCATAAAAATCAACAACTAATGACTTAATAGGTAATATTACTTGAGATTTGTAAATATTTTCAATTACTAAGTAGCTTGCGACACAATTTATTATCGAATTTATTTTAAAATATTATAAGCCAACTTGTAAATAATTTCACTTACATGAAATTTAAAGTGAAAGCATATCAATTATCTTTGATTGCATCAAAGTTGCTTCTATGATCTAATAGCGCTACTTCAAAACATTAAAGATTTTTTCTACCGTCATTCTATGCATAGCAACTATATTATACACAATTTAGGGGATCATATGCTAAGGTTCTCGTATCACGTTGAACCAAGAGGTTCAAACAATATAGCAATCTGATCAATTAAACGTTGATATTTGCTAATTGACATGCTTTACATTACTATGTGTAGTTATTATATAACTCTTGATTAAATACTTATTACTCGTTAGTACAATTTATATTAACCTTAATTAATGAATTCATCTTTATTAAGTAGGGAATGTACCAACATGTCAAGACTTACTTTTTGATAAATCGATTGATTTAGATCTGTTCAATATCGTTCTAATATTAGGTGATTAGTTCACTATCATCACTCAAATGACTCATATTAGGAGTTGACAGATACATTCGTGTTTACTTTTATATATTCATTTGAAGCTGTGTTAATAGCAAAACATTAAATTCTTTGATTAAAATGACATAACTATTTAAAGATCATTATAATACTCTGAGATCATAATTAAAGGCTATAGTAAGTTATCTATTGCATTTATTCATTTAAAGACTTTTATGTGATTAACCAGTTGATATTGTATCAAAATTATAAATATTTAATATAATTTTTATGTATTATGTATCTCGAAGTTAAAGGAATTATATTATTCTTATTATTAATTAAATATTTTTTATGCTTTTGAGTAAACATTTTAGTTTAAGTCTATTTATCATAAGAGATAGTACGATTTATTTCTAAATAGTGAAATGACATCAAAAATGTTGAGATGAGTGTTAATTGTTCCTGATATTAAACAATATTATTAATTATAATCATAAAGCATACTATGCTTAAGAAATTCGTTATAATTTGAAGAACTGATATATTATAGAGTATATTCTAAGTTAATTAAAGTGCTTAAATTTAGTATTTTTCATATTATAAATTATAGTCTTACGAATATTGGCTGTGCTAATAAAATTACAGAAATTTACTATTAATTTAAAATCTGTAAACTTAACTAAAATAGCAATTTATTAACAATTCAATTTTTTAAAATCTGTCTAGTTAGTAATGCTAGAAACATTTAAATTCATTTACAAATATAATTGTTATAAGATGCAATGTATGGTAAGTATTATCTGTCATTATATTTGAATCAAAGCTAAATATGTTATATTATTATGTGTCAAATGTAATTTTAAGATCTGTATATTATTTTCATGACATTAGAACTGTTTGCGGTTAAATCGATTGCTTAATTAGAAAGATATTAATTAAAATTAAATAGTTTTTAAAAAAAATTATTTAAAAATAAAGTTAAATTTAAAGTTAATTTACAAAATAATTAAATTTTAAATTTAAGTATTGATAGATAGTGACAGTTATAATAAAAATATAATTAAATTTATTTAATTTAAAAAAAGTAATTTTATAAAATATATTAAAATGAATTAATATATAAATATTCCAATTTAAAGAATACAAATAATAATATTAATAAATTAAAATAGTTAAAAATAATTTTTAATTAAAAAACTTTTCTTTAATATAAAATTAAATTAATAAAAAAAATATTAAGCTAAAATTAAGGTCTTGCAAATTATTTTTCAAAATTTATATAAAATAATTTAATTAGAACTTGAGGAAAAATTTGAAATATTTTAATTAAAAATAAATTATTTAATTCAATTAAAAATTAAATTAAAAGTAATTTAAACTTTGAGAAATATAAATATTGAAAAAATTTAATAAAATTTTAAATAATTTTTATAATATATAATTTAAATGAGTTTTAAACATCTTAAAATATTTTGTTAAATAATAAACTTTGTTTAAATTTAAATATAAAATTCAATAATTACTAAAATAAAAAATAAAATATTTTTTAATTAAATCCATCTATAAATTAAAACATTATACTTATAATTTATTATAATTTAAAATCAGTTTAAAATATTAATAACAATTACCGAGAATTAAAAAGATTATTATTGACAATTTATTAAATATATTAAATAACTAAAAGTCTATATTGATAAAATGATTAATGTTATTAACATAATAGTTAATCAATTTAAAGTTAAAATTTTTAAAATTTTGATTAAATACATGTTAATATTGTACAAAATTACTTAAAATAGTACTAAATATTTAATAATTTTTAATGTTACATTTATTTAATTTTAATAACTACATAAATATTTAAAAAAATAATTCTATATTATTTAAAAATAAATGTTTTAACTAAATCATAAATTAATTAATTATGATAAAACATTTAATATTAATTTAAACATTAAATTATTAATTGTATCTAAAAAAGTAATATAAATTATGTAATTTGAGTGAATTTAATTGAATATTAATTTACTCAATTTAAAATAATTTAACTTCTAACAAATTTTTAAATTTTTTAACAAATTTTATTAATTAATTTTAATTGAATAAAAATTTTTAATGGAATTAAGAAATGATAATGCCTAATTTTTAGCATATTGAATAATAATTGACATGTTAGCTAGCATTTAATTTGAAATATAATTTAATAATTTTCTAAATCAATCATAACTAACATCTTATATAATAATTTATTTTTGTATTGTAAAATGTTTGATAATGACAATCTTAGATTAAAATGATGAACTAAGATTTAAAATTAAAAATTTCTTAGTATAAAATTAAGGGACTAAATTGGAAGGTTTAAATAATAAGAATTTGGAATATGTAGAAGAAAAATACTAAATCGACTGTAGATATTAAAATGAGTTGAATTGAATTACTTCATAAAAGTTAAAGGATTAATCCAAAATATAAGATGGGTAATGTAAATTTCATTACTTAGAATAATTGAACAAATTTATTTGAATTATTGAATCAAAATTTATTAATAATAAAAAAATTATTTTCATAAAGAGATTAATAAAAATTTTTAAAAAAGTTCTTGGTAAATGAACCTTTCATAGAACAGTTCAAACACCTTAGATTATCCTCAATAGTGATTTAACTTGTTTATTAATATCATTAGTGTTTAGTTATTTTTTTATTAAGTACCGGTAACAAACCTAATATTTGTCAATTAGTAATTTTTTTATTAAGTTATCTTGTTTTAAAAACTTTAATAGTCTTCTAACGAAACACTCAATATAGTGGTTAAGATCTCAACTGTACATAAGCAGATCGTTAAACATCTCAACTGTGTAAGAAACATTTTAACATGATGATTTTTTTTTGTGCACAATTTTATAATGTTTTAAATATATATATAAAAAACCTAACCTTTCATGAATAAATAAAAATGTTTAGTCAATTATTTAAGACCTTTTTAAAAATAGCAATTAGGTGAGTTTAAAAAAAATCAACTTTTTTTCCACAACATTTTTTTTGGTTAAAATCCTTGCTTAGGCCTATGTTGTAAGTAAATGCTAGAAAACATTTAAATTTCTCATTTGACAGAAATAATTATAATCCTGCCCTTGGCTCTCACTAAAGCTGAAGTGGTAACCAACATGGCGTGAATATGGTTAAGGTAGGTATTTCACTCTGTTCATAAATTAAATATTTTGTAATCAAAGCAAAATATGTTTAAGTATGTCCATTCTATGTGTCAAATGTAATTTATAAGATCTGGTAGTATTATTTTCATGGACATAGAAACTGTTTGCGGGTAGATCGGCCAATTGCTTAATTAAAAGCAAGGAAGTTCATTACTAAACGATTTGTTTTAAATCCCTTTTAGGTTATCTTGAGAATTAACACGTTCAAAGCGACTTTAATCAGTGTGAAGTTTAACAAAATGCAATATCAATTGTCTGAAGAGAGGTTGGGAAGCGATTATGGGGCTATGGGGGCGGACCAAGTGTATACAACAAACATTTGAAACTCTGACCTTTAGTCCGGAGTAAATCGTGCAGCAAACTTTGTGTTTTGATCCCCCTATTTTTAAATTTATTCCCCTTTTTTTATTATTAAGAAGTATAATTTTTAAAAAATATTTTTGCTTTTTACTGCCATTTTGGGGTTTTATACGCTTATATACTAAAGGTTAGGGGTTTGGGGGAATTAGGAAGGTTTAAATTTTTGGAGGAAATGCGCCAGTATTTGCATGGGGGGAGCATGGAAAACCTTTTAAAGGTAAACATTTTAAAAAACCCAATTCTAAAATTTAAATTTTTAAAAGTAAGGAGTGTTTCAATAAGAAATAAAAGATTAAAAAATATGATTATGCAAATTTTGTTTTAATGCAAATAAATAAATTTAAATATTTAAAAGTTGATTGATTTTTTAAAAAATAAAAAGAATTAGATAAAATTCTGACAAATAAGTTGAGAAAAAATTTGTTTAAAATGAAAAAATTTTAAATTTCAAATTGAAATATGAAGTGTGGAAAAAAAAATTTGAAAAAAAAACAAAAAAAAAGTAAAATTTTAAAATTTAAAACGGGTGGAAAAAAATTTATAAAATTGAAATTAGGCCTAAAATCAAAAATGTTAAAAAGAACTTATTAAAAGAAAAGTAAAAAAATATTCCCCCTTTTTGTTTTGTGTTTGTTTTTAAAATATTTTAAATAAAAGTTGAACCCCATTTTTTCTTTTACTTTTTTTATTTTCAAAATTGTTCTTCATACGGGATTCTACTATAAGAGTAGTAACATTTTTTTTTAAATCTCTTTTCCGGGCATTATTCTATTTGAACGGTGTGAAGCAAGATTCTTTCTACAAGCAATGGAAAAGTTTTTTTAACTACACACAACCTTTTTTATTGATCCACTACCTTTCTGGGGTTATTGGCTTTTGTAACATTACATTGCCCCTGCTGGTAACTTCCCAAAAAAACAATTCTCACCCTTCTATGCATTATTTTAAATATATGGCCTTTTGCCCCCCTGAGCTAAAATCCAATAAAACCCCAAAAGTGACAAAAAGTAAAAACCTAAAAATTTCCAACCATTAGCTTTAAATATCACTGCTAAGTAATTCAATAGTGGTCCACTTACTATTTGATAACGAGTTTGATAACGAGTTTTTCAATGCATTTAGTGGAAACTCAAAGTTTCTAGCGCCAGGATACCTCGGATACAAAACCCAAAACCTCATGAATAAAAAATTTTTAACCCTTAATGAACCCTAAAACAAGGGTTAAAATTTTCTTTTGAATTTTGTACAACGCTATCAGTTTTTTGTAGTCCCTATGTCGCGGCAAATACCCCTGCAGTTTAAATTATTTTTAATGTATGGATGAAACCCAAAAACTTCTTTGGGGTTTAAAACAAATCTTTAATAATAAAAATAATAATAATAATAGAAGAGAACAAAATCCCTTTGTGGGTCTTAAAATTACTAGACATTAAATTAATAAATATCAAATGTTCTAGAAACCTGAGGAAGGGGTTTCAGCTAGTTATTTTCAAAACCAATTTTGCTACTTTTGTTTAGAACCTTGTACGAAAAATAAAAAACAACAATTACCGACTAGTTTGTGATTTCAAACAGTAACCATTCCAATCAAAAGTTTAAATAGCACCGAGGTTTAAAGTCCTAGTAAAACTATAAAAGTAAAAAGCTTATTTGACTTTTCAATTGTTTGAAAAATTGGTAAGCCTATCATGATTTAAAATTGAGAACAAAGGAGGCAGTGTCCACTCCAAATAAGAACTTCATTCACAAACCTATAAGTTTATTTTCACCCTCAGCAGGTTATAAATATTAGCTAATTGAGTGACTTGAGTCAGAAATCCAATCCAAATTAGCATCAAGTTTAGAATAGTGTGTTCCTAATTAATGAATGTTTACTGAATTTAAAATAAAACCTACCAACATTTAAAAACTGTACTTTGTGTTAGCTCCTATAATGAATAATGTTGAAAATTAAAATGCATAAAACATATATAGTTTAAAATATAATACTAAAAATTTTAAAAAGGATAAATTAAATGTAACTTGGATTCTCTTGGGCTAGGCAGTGTTAGTATTTGCAAAGCAATTGTTAATAATTATTTTCCTTTGTCTTGACATTTATGATGTGATCTCTTGTTTGTAGAGTCATAAGTTATGATTCAGTGTGACATTTCCAAAATTAGATATATGAGCTAAACAGAACAAGTATTTGTTAAAATGTGAACATTAAATTATGAACAATATTTTTTCAATACCTACACAGAGAGATTTTTCCCAAGTCAATTATGCAAATCGTTAAAATTTCAGGGTGATGGTTTTTTTTTTTTTTTTTAAATTCAATTATATGTGGAGTTGGTATTTCATGTATGTATATTATTAGAACAATGTGGTGCATTTCTTTAATAAAAAATACCACAAGAGAACTAGAATTAAGAAAAAAAACATAATGACGTCCTTGTTTATCTCTAGTGTGTTCTTGATAAAGTTAAATACATGTACCAAAATGTACACTCGAATTGAGAACAGTGTATAATATACAAACATACTTCCCTCAAACAAACCACTGTCTTAAAGTGAATCACAATCTTTTTTTCCACTTGCTTGTGCATATAAAAGTCTTATAACATTATTTACAATTTGCATTTATTTAATATGCAACAGTCATGTATTGCCAACCTTAAAACCCTGAAAACTCCCTAAAGAGTAAGCGCAGGTCCTAATTGAAAAGTGCTCTATTAGCTAATTGCCTTAAAGTGAGTTACAGCTTTACAGACAAAACTTGATATCAAGTGAAAAAAAGTTGGTAAAGGAAACTTAAGTGTTTGTAAAATGATCCAGAAATCCTTGAATAAATTGACTCAAGTTTTTTTTTTTTTCCTTTGTGTGCCAACTTGAAAATTGATTGTTCTGTTCTTTTATAGAATATTCAGTGTAGCAAGTTGTGGGCAAACTTCACGGAACTGTTTTTTCTAAATGATTAAACACATGGTTTTGAAAAAGAGGACAGTTCACAAATTCTAAACACTACTTATTAGTAAGATAACAAATGTAATTTTGGAGGTTATTTTGTTATTTCTGTAAATTTATAATAGTTATCAAGTTTTGGGAAGTTATGATTATCAAATTAAACCTAGATGATAGTTTTTTAAAGTAGTCATCATTTTAGACAGCTTTTTGTGAATAAATTAAGAAAACTTGGCATATTTCCTACACTTAGTTTCATGTTCCTTTCTGTGAAAGTCTTATTATTAATTAATTGTCATTAAAACTATACTATTTTTCAACCAATTACAGCACATTTGTTTTTACTTTCACCCAGTTTTTTTATAGTCATTATAATTCTCCCTGCATTTCTAAACAAGAAAAGGCTAAATTTGCTTGGTGTAAATATATATATGAGTATGTGAAGACTGGAAAACTGACTTAGCTTTGAAGATTTGTTCCTGTCGACTCCGATTGAAAAGTAACATTCTTGACTATTTCACCATAAATCTTCACAAAAATATACATATAAAGAAAATAAACTCTGTTTTATTTGCTTCTTTTATTTAAATCACAAACAGAGTTTAAAAAAAATCTGAAATAATTGTAACATTTTGTGATAAAGTTAATTTATCATTTTAAAACAAAATATATTAATTGCATTTGCAATATATCATTTTGTAAATTACATTTAGTACTTAAATTTACATAGCAAGTATTATATTTGTAACCAACATTAAACTTTTTTTTGTAATGGTTCGAACTTTGGTCTGGTTCAGGAATATATTATATAATTCAATTCGACTGCACTTTAAATTGAAAAAGTGAACCTCACATAACCCTAATACATATGCATAATATATAAAGATATTTAAAGTTTCTAAAACTCACATTACCTGTACCTTTTTAGATGGTTTAAATTATGAATCCTGTAGTGGGGCCTTGATTTGCGGTCACCTTTTAGAATGTGCATTATAAAACCATCCAAAAAATGTCCAAATATGTATTTATTAAAAACAAATTACAATATAATCATCACATTAATAGGCTTTGAATAAAAATAAATATATTTATATCTTTTTTCATCTGAAATTTATTTATAAAATTATTAA